>OY720450.1:1690000-1822500 GCA_963082715.1 Harpalus rubripes
GTTGAAATTTTGTATTTAGGACTGCTATAACATCTAGTTGTACACCTCCCTTTTTAGTCATTACATAATTTCCAGAAGTGGTACTTTACTTGAAGCCTGTACTAGATTTTAATGAAAAACTATTTTAAATATAATCCAAAACTTTTCAAATTTGGTATATAAGACTTTTATGTCAATGGGAATAACATAGTTGTTGATTAAAATAGGCTAACTGGAAGTGATATTACCTGAAGTTATTAACAGTTTTTCTTGAATAAAATGATTTTATTTTGATTTTAGAAATATATGCTTTAAATAATAGTTTTAGAGAATTAAATTCGGCGTCTAGTACATCCAGTATTATTAAAATTGCCCTTTGTATAAGCGAGATATGTAAATTTAAAAATTATATTTTTTGGTTTTGTAATAAAGCTCTATGGATCAGGACAAAAAAGTATAAAAAATCTGATGTAGCCAACACATGACCTCCCGTCAATTCCATGTTTGAAATAGCAATGAACTTTAAGTAAAGTATCACTTCTGATTTATCAATTTTAGAAAAAATCTAACATGTCACTCCTATTAAAATAAAAGTCTTATATACCAAATTTGAAAAGTTTTCGATTGTATCAATATATTTTTCATGAAAATCTGTTCAGAGCTTCAAATGAAGTATCACTTCCGGTTTATCAATTGTATCCAAAATCTAATATGCTGTTCCCCTTCATATAAAAGTCGTAAATACTAAATTTGACAAGTTTTGGAGTATATCATAATATATTTTTCACGAGAATCTGTTCAGAGCTTCAAGTAAAGTATCACTTCTGGTTGATTAATTTTAGCTAAAATCTAATATATTGTTTCCCATGATGTAAAAGTCTAAAATACTAAAATTGAAAAGTTTTGGATTATATTTTAATATAGTTTTTCATTAAAAACTGTTATGGGCTTCAAGTAAAGTATCACTTCCATTTATGCAATTTTACCCAAAATCTAATCAACTCGTAATATGAATGCAGGAAGCTTAAATACGGAAAATAGACATATTTAGAAGTTTGTTATAAGAGTTACGTTGTCACACACACACACACACACACACACACACACACACACACACACACACACACACACACACACACACATACATACACACACACGCCCATACACACAGACATCATCATAAAAATAGTAAAAACGTGTTGTGGGGACCCTAATTCGTGCTGATTAACTGAAAACTCACCATCGAATTTTTGGCATGATTACATTACCTCCCTTACCTACGGTATGACGGGAGGTAGAAATCTGATGTGGCCAACACCAAATCTCCCGCTATTTAATTTTTATTAATTTAAATACACATACTTACATATTTAGTTATGCTGTAAACTGTATTAAGATCCATTCCCTATAACATATAACTATATGGTTCTATTTATTGTTTTCTTTTTAAAACGTAAGCGCCCGCACGGTACAAATATTTCATCATTACCGATATCTGTGTACAAAGCAGATTGGCACACCCAGCAATGGGTAATAAGCCATGACGATATATTTATTTATTTATTTTATTTACTATTATTAATTTAAAATGGTTAGTTCTTTGACAGTGACATTTATCTGTCAGTTACATACATTTGAGATATAAACTGTGTAACCAAGGAGATTTTTTAATTTACAAACTAGAGGTGTCACAAAAGTTACGCTTATTAATAGAAACCTGATGTGGCCAGCACATAACCTCTCGCCAGGTATTTTACCTGGTTGTACGCATAAAAAGAAAAATATTTTTAAAAACAAATACATATATTCATGTCTCACTACAAAATAATTATTTTAATATAAATTATGTACAATACATACATTTTCTTTATATTCAAAATCCTGAATTTTTTTTCTACTTTCCTTTTCTTTTTCTTTTATTCGTCATTTTTTCGCAAATTCCTTTTATATTCTTTTTTAGGTATATTCTTTTGCGTTGTTGACTTTTTATTTATTTTCAAAATCTTCATAATGATGTACAAATATTTTTGACAGTGACATTTATGTGTGAATTACAAACATTTGAATTTCTTGCCTTGAAGTAGTTTGATCTAAGAATTTTATCATCAAATTATTGTATATGCATTTCTTTATCTCTAAATCTATAGAAGATATAATAATGAATTTATATTTATCGAATAAAGAATTTAACGTTCTTTAATATATGTATTTACATAAATTTTCGATAAATAATATTTAGATGATTTATTTCTTGTAACTACTACTTCCGGTTGTCCAATTGTTACCAAAACTGATTCGACTCTTCCCATTATTGTTAGATTGAGGAATCCGTAGTTAAAAATGTTTTAAGTCTTATAGTATTTGAGATATCGTGAATCCAACATCCACACACACATCCATACACACATCCACACACACACACACACACACACACACACACACACACACATCCACACACACATACACACACACACACACACACACACACACACACACACACACACACACACACATACGTACATCATCGTAAAAATGTTATAATCGGATTCTAGGGACCTTAAAACGTGCTTATTCACTAAAATCTGGATATGTGATTTTTAGCATGAATACAATATCTCTCTTAGCGAGAGGTAATTAATAGACGAAGATATGCTGTAATTAAACTGCGTATGAAATATGTACATTGCATTTTAAGCATAGAAATGAAAAAATCATTTACTTACAATATTTGTTCCAATATTTCTTTTAAAAATTAATAACCTACATAATGTCTTTCCTTCTTTTATTCTGTGTTATTCTTCTTACAATTCTTTCTCCTTTATTGTGTTACATTGTGTGTATAAGAATAATGTAGCTAATATAAAGTATAGTGGTGTAATGTTAGTGTTAGTTATCTGTATAAATCATATCGTAATGATGCTGGCTTGCAACGTATAAAGTGCACCATTAAATGTAAAACATCTACATTTGTCCACCCCTGAATAGGGGATGTTCCTCCCCTGGCAATTTGTACCCTGACTTCCACACACAATAAGTAGAGAGATACGTATCTGCTTCCAAATATATCATCAAAAATGAGACGAGTAAATACACTTATACAAGTGTCATAAATAAGAATATCATCACGGCTTCTAGACATCATTTTGGATGATACATTTGGGAATTGACAGAATAGGTCACGCTAGAATTGTTTAGGGAACTTTGACTGGAAAAATATTGCGTACTTGACAGAGTTGGTATCCTGATTCCCTTCGAAGTACACTCCTTGCGCCTCCACCACTTAGCCCACTGATCCTTCCACTGATTCCACATTATCTCTTATCCAGTCTCAAAACGGGATCCTTTCAGTGACCGTTTTACATCTCGCTTAGAGAGGTATTGAATTCATGCTAAAAATCGCATATCCAGATTTTAGTGAATAAGCACGTTTTAAGGTCCCTAGAATCCGATTATAACATTTTTACGATGATGTCCATGTGTGTGTGTGTGTGTGTGTGTGTGTGTGTGTGTGTGTGTGTGTGTGTGTGTGTGTGTGTGTGAGTGTGTGTGAGTGTGTGTGTGTGTCTGTGTCTGTGTCTGTGTGTTTGTGTGTCTGTCTGTGTGTGTGTCTCTCTCTCTCTCTGTGTGTGTGTGTGTGTGTGTGTGTGTGTGTGTGTGTGTGTGTGTGTGTGTGTGTGTGTGTGTGTGTGTGTGTGTGTGTGTGTGTGTGTGTGTGTGAGTGTGTGTGAGTGTGTGTGTGTGTCTGTGTCTGTGTCTGTGTGTGTGTGTGTCTGTCTGTGTGTGTGTCTCTGTGTGTGTGTGCGTGTGTGTGTGTGTGTGTGTGTGCGTATGTGTGTTGATGTATGTGTGTGTGTGTATGTGTGGATGTTGGATCCACGATTTCTCAAATACTATAAGACTTAAGACATTTTTAACTACGGATTCCTCAATCTAACAATAATGAGAAGAGTTGGTTAAGTTTTGGTAACAATTGGACAACCGGAAGTAGCAGTTACAAGAAAAAAATCATCTAAATGTTTATCGAAAATGTATGTAAATACTTATATTAAAGAACGTTAAATTCTTTATTCGATAAATATAAATTGATTATTATATCTTATATAGATTTAAAGATAAAGAAATGCATATAAAATAATATGATGTAAAAAATCTCAGATCAAACTACTTCAAGGCAAGAAATTCAAATGTTTGTAATTGACACATAAATGTCACTGTCAAAAATATTTGAACATCATTATGAAGATTATGAAAATAAAAAAAAGTCAACAATGCAAAAGAATATACGTAAAAAAGAAAATTAAAGGAATTTGCAAAAAAATGACGAATATAAAGAAAAAGAAAATTTCAGGATATTGAATATAAAGAAAATGTATGTATTGTACATAATTTATATTAAAATATCCCATAGATTTTTCAAATATATGTGAGAATTATTTTGTAGTGAGACATGAATATATGTATTTAAAAATGTTTTTTGTTTTATGCGTACAACCAGGTAAAATATCTGGCGAGAGGTTATGTGCTGGCCACATCAGATTATTAAAATATTACTAATGATATGGAAAACACACCAGACAATGTCAAGTTCAAAGGTAAATCTAAATTTGAGTATAAAATTTTAGTATGATGTGCCATTTCTGAAGTCGGATATATCTCGCAGCCCTATATTGGTCGTGTTCGAGGAGAACCCTTAACTGCACAACTTTATATTCAAAGATGCCTCTCTAAATTGCTAATTTTTAAATGCACATCACGCCAATAATGATATAATGTTTTGGCCTGATCTAGCTTCATGACATTACGCCAGGATAACTAGACACTGGTATATCGAAAACAACGTATACTTTGTTCCCAAATTGGACAATCCTCTCAATGTACCTCAAACTCGACCAATAGAAGAATTTTGGTCAATATTGACCAGAAAAGTGTACGACAAGTGATGGGAAGCTGCAAATGAAGAACAATTATTACTACGTCGCATTTACGAAAAGATTCGAGGAATCGATCAAGATGTGGTACAGAAGATAATGCAAGTCAGAAGAAAATTAAGGGTCATTGAAGATAATGGTCCATTATCTATAATTTAAAGTTAAATATTATTTGTTATACTTATTGTTAATTGTTGTAATAATTAGTTTAAAAAGTAAAAGAATTTTAAAAAAGTTATCAGTATCTAAAAACTTTCTCAAACTTTAGGACGAATTTATTGAGTTTTAGAGTGCATTGTAATGCCACTTTCGATTTGTGGTAATTGTAGATACATTGATAATATCCGAAACTCCTCTTGGACCAATACGAAACATGAAGTGTTTTAAATTTCAGATATAAATAGGTTTCCGAGCGTTATGTAAATGAGGATCCACGGAGCGGGGAATTTATTTAGATTTTGTTGACTTTACAATGAGGGGATGCGCATATGAAACTCGAATATCCAAAGTTACGTGATGCTAATAAATATATTACGCAAAAAACAACAAATTTCGATAAGGAATTTTGTCGGAATTATTAGACAGTAAATGTTGGCAAATTTCTCGACGGTGGTGTTAACAAATACTCGAAATCTCAGTTACGAGCCTAGGCTCAAAATAGTTAAGCCGGCTTACATGTTCTATAAATTATAAAACCTATACATCGGATGAGAAATTTCTTCAAAATTATTGCTACAATGTTCTTCAATTATACTTAAAACTTACAAAATCTGCGTGCCAAATAATGAATAATCACGAACAAAATCTGCGTGCCAAATAATGAATAATCACGAAGAAAGGAGTGGACAAATTGTATCTAGTCGGTATTGAAAAGTGTCCCCCAAAATAGAACATGAAAGACAGAGAGGGTAGAGAGAGATAGGTTGAGACAGGCCAACAAGGCCGGCGGTGGCTGACAGCTGAACACGACGTTTTGTGTCAAACTGCAAGAGTGGGTATAAGAGTTGTGGCGATAAAGTTTTTTACCTCCCGCTACCCTTGGTAAGGGAGGTATAGAGATCGTGCTAAAAATCGTATATCGAGATTTTGGTAATTGACCACGTTTTAAGGTCCTTAGAATCCAATTTTAACATTTTCACGATGATGTCTATGGGTATGTGTGTGTGGATCCTCCACTCTAACTCAAATACTATCATTCAGAAAATTTTGAAACCTTGTATTTCGAACTTTTTCTGTAATGGAAAGAGCCCATTAGATTTTGGTGTAAATCAGATAACCGGAAATGGCACTTTACTAGAAGCTCAAAATAGTTTTTCTTCCAAAAATACCTTTAAATGTTATTTTTTCGACATTAATGTTACTATAAAAAGTAAAGATTAATATATTTTTTACAGATTTGCATTAATACTTTTTCTATATATTTTATGGATAAATTTATAAAATTATCTATAATTTAAATCCCGGAGCCTTCGTTTTAAACAAACAAAACTCCTTGGTTGCGCAGTTATTCAAATGTATGTACCTGACAGATAAATGTCACTGTCAAAGAACAAATCATTTCAAATTAATAATAGTAACGTTTTAAAAAGAAAAAAGTAAATAGAACAATAAGAAAGGAAATCAATACAGTTTCCAGAATATGCAAATATGTAGGTATGTATTTAGATTAAAAAATATACGATTCGCAAAAAAGTTTAAGCTAATTCTCATTTTTGGATTAGTGAATTCTATTTTATCCCGGTATTTAAAATTTAATCTTCATTTTATTATCAAAAAAGGTTGTTACTTGGATTAGATTAGACTATGTTTTAAGAAATAAACTGCCAAGATTAGAGTAAAATTCGCTAATCCAACAGCAAGAATTAGCTTAATCTTTTTTTGTGACTCGGGCGGTACATGGCGGGAGGTATTATGTTGGCCACACCAGATTTTTTTATTTTCACTCCCTAAAGAAGTGGAAATTCCAAATAAGTAATGACGAGGACAATAGGTTTATTTGTTTCACTACTGTGCGTCTATGGTTTACTGCCGTGTCAATACAAAGTATATGGACACGGCAGTAAACCGTAGATTGTGCCGTAGACGCAAAGCAGCGAAACGAACAGACCTATTATAAAAGAATGGAAATCTGGAGATGTTAAGGTAAATAAATTTTTTAATTTAATTTTTACAGTAGGTATGGATCACGAAATTATACTACGTCATCAGGACCGCTCCGTGCGGATGGGCAGATTATGCCCCGCACAAAGGCGCCTGACTATGAAGGGGGGGGGGGTGTCATTTCAAGACGGTTTATAAAAAATAATAGTATTTTTTGCAAACTGGGTTTATTTGTAAAGGATTATTATTCTATCAAATCGTCTGTAATGTTATGGGTGACGATTTTCTAACCTCTTGTCTACTCCTTGCATATTATACTTCGTGGTTTTTGCAGGTTGAAAATCTATATTCTAAACCATTTGCGTACGTATTATAATTGGTTTATTGAAACAAAGTAATGAATATCACTTATTTCTTCTTATTCTTGTGTGAACTGAGCCAGGTCTTACTGGCATCTAGGGGTAGAATATCTTCCCCTTTCCCTTATGCGGTTGCCCAATTGCCGAGTGAGATGTCATGTTCGCAAATAAAATACGAATGCATTCAATAAAATTGTCGCGAATGGTTTTGATTTACGAGGCGGACATGTGCTGTCTTCCCTCAAGAGTAACAAAGACAACGATGCTATTAGAGAAGGACAGTGAATGCTTCGTCATGGAAAAATAAATCCCTAAGCAGCGAAGTTTAGGGGAATTTGGTTTTGATGATGTTTATGCAATCTATTTCTCATACGCGATTACGATTATTTTTTATTAATCCGAAGAGGAGATAGATATAGAGACTAGTCAGCAAAAATGATGATTTACTTCACATCATAAGAAAAATGACACCCTCATAAAATGAATTCACAGAATGAAAATGAAAGAAAACAGGACCACAGAAGATTATGACACTATATGAGGATTCGTTTAAAGTAAAAAATTTGATGTGGCTAGCACATTACCTTCCGTCAGTTCTATGTATTTTATATAAATGTCATACAGAAAGTTCCTTGCAAAAGATTCTATTTCTTGTACATTACCTTAAGACAGTTGTATGTATTTTATACAAATTCCATACAGTCGAAAATTTGTGCATCTGGTTAATGTCTATGCTTCATTAGTGCAGCTGTAGCGTGCAGCCAATCAGAACAGTGTAGCTTACGTGTTATGAATTACTTGAAAAGAAAGTCGGGATGGCCGGGGTGCTTGTTTCGTGGCAAACAAATTGATTAATTTCAATGAATTGCGTAAACAAATGACAAGGAAACATAATACAATTATTATAATTCAAACATTTATTTGTAATAAAAAATGGAAATTTCCTCGTTTATGTGTTGAAATTAAAATTTTAAAAAAAGTAGACACCATTATTTTGAACTATTGAGAGGAATAAATTCTAATGAGGTTCTCTACATTTAAAGCCCTTCTGAATTCTTCGCAAAACAATTTTTGGTAGTACGCACTTCTTATAAAAATTAATAAGGTGATCTCTCATATGCTTTTCCCAAAATAAATTACATCTTTCGATTTTAAAAATGAAAACAGGAGTTTCTTTGTTATTAAAAATGATGAAATAACAGATATCTGTTTTACAAATGTGTAATTGGCCTTGTATCTGAAATGAAATATGTTTATTTCTAGGCAATGAATTTAATGTTATATTATTTTCTATTATTTGATAATTATAATTATGCTTCAATTTTAATGTCATTTCGCCGTTTTTCAATTCCATACAAAAATTTGGATTTTACATGCTTCCCCCAGAGATATTTTCTTGCCGCGTAGTGAACCTAAACACTTCACTTCAATGATATCATTTTCATTTATTCTTAGACCTAAAATGTTGTAAAATAAAATATTATCTATACTAATTTAATACATTTAAAATGTATATACATGCAGATGTCCCACGATGAGCTCACGCTATTATTATTTTAAAAACTGTTCAATATTTGTTACGAAATTTTTTCTAGGGGTTTTCCGCCATGCCCGTTTCTAAAAATATTTTGAAAGCAGTAGCACTTCCGGTTAAAGCGGAAGCAGCCCCTAACTTTCTTATGTAAATGGAATGATATATTTTTTTATTTTACCATGGAATTCAGTAGAAAATTTTACATATGAAACATGATTAACCATTTCTGTCATAATTCAACTTTTTTTATTTTTGTAATTTCTACGTGAACGTAAAATTAAACCTCAAAAAACTCAAGTTTCAACTTTCAACATGGGACATGATACACAAGCTATCCCTATTTTCTAAAAAAGAATTCATTTTTCATTTAAATAATAAAAAATGGAGTGTTCCATTTAAAAAACATGAGTTTTTAAATTCTTGAATTTCATTTTTGCGTTGAAGAGAAATTACATTTTGCAAAAATTGTCGATTATTAATTTATATCACTGTAAAAAAATTTGATGTGGCCAGCACATTACCTTCCGTCAGTTCTATGTATTTTGTTCTTGTACTTTACCTTCTGGCAGTTGCATGTATTTTATGCAAATTCCATACAGAAAATTTATAGCAAAAGATCCTATATTTCCAGTAAAATTATAAGACAAACACACTATGTCAATTTCACTTGACACTGACATCTATCAATCAAAATTTTCTTAATATAGTAGCTGTTTCCATAGCTATGGCTACTTTATAAAATTTAATTCCTTTATAATTTTTTAACTCTATATCCATTTAATATTAAGTATAAAATGCAGTCAAATCGTATAGAGAATAAAATATTCTTTAATATTTATAATAACACTAAATGTGAAAAAATGATATTTAACATAGTTTTTTCAAGAAAAACTTCAAATGACGGTACTTCGGGTTGTCCAATTCTAACCAAAATCTAATGAGCTCTTCACATGGATGTAACGAAGAGAAATACGAAAGAATTATAATTTTTAGAATTGTAGTATGGAAGTTATCGTAGACGAAAATTTTGTTACACACACACGCACACATATACACACATACACACACACACATACACACACACGCACATGCACACACACACACACACACATACATACACATACACACACATACATACGCACACGCAAACGCGCGCACACACACACACACACACACACACACACACACACACACACACACACACATGCAATTTTGATTTTGATATATTTTCACAGTTTTGAGGAAAAAAATTGAGAACATATCGCTAATTCAGTGTTTTGGCTGGCGCGCAGCCTTAAGGCAGTTGTATGTATTTTATACAAATTCCATACAGAATGTTTCTAGCAAAAGATCCTATATTTCCAGTAAAATTATAATATAAACATACTGTCAACTGCACTTGACACTGACACCTTGCAATCAGAATTTCCTCAATATAGCAGCTGTTCCCTGAGTTATAGCATAGCTGGCTAATATATGATATTTAATTTTATTTATAATTTTTTAACTCTATATCCATTTAATATGAAACACAAAATGCAATCAAATCGTATATAGAATGAAATATTCTTTAATATTTATAGTAACATTAAATGTGAAAAAAATGTATCTTCTAATGCAATATTGACAATAAGACCAGATTTTGAGAAAAAGGAGACAATAATTTTTGCACCAACACTTCGATTTCGTTATACTTTGAGAGGATTGGGGTCTTTTGTCGTTTTGTTTCAGATTTAAATGCATACATCCATTATTCATCATCTGTTATAATTTCATACACTGCTTTAGATTTACCTTCGTTGTACTTTTTTAATGATTTAATGCACCATTCCACCCGATGTTGCTTTTGACTATCATTTAAATTATGAGGTATCCAACGGTAATAAACTTTCCTGCCTTTTAAATGATCGAGCAAAATTTTATTTATTAGTGGTCATTCCAATGCCTAAAATACCTTATATAATTCTGTATGTCTTTAATCACGAATAGCAGCTATGTTTTCATCCATAACTGCAAAAATTGGCCGATCTCCGCGTAAATCGTTATTGAGAGAAACTCGATGAAATTTAAATTCATTGTACTAGCTGTGAACAGACCTGATACTAGGTGCTTTATTTTCAAAAGCATCCCAAAGGTTTTCGATGCATTGTTTTGGAGAGAGCGAACTTTTAGAATCGTAAAATATCATGGCTACGAAATTTTCTCTTGTTAACTGTAAACTACGCAAACTAGCCGATTTAAAAGAATCAAAGGTGGAATTACTGAAGCACCCACCATACAGTCCTGACCTTATGATTTCTTCCTATTTCCTAAATTAAAGAAAATAAGTGCAAATGAAGCGGTTTAAGCCTTCGAAAACATGATCTCTCAAATGTCTCAAGAAGGATGGATTTCTTGCTTTAACGATTGGTTTTATCGAATGCATATTGTGCTGAGTTAAGAGGAGAGTATTTTTTTAAAAACAATAAAAAAATTATATCTGGAAAATTTTGTTTTCTATCAATAGTCTGCAGAAACTTTTAGTGCTACCCTCGTATCATGAACATAGACGGTTCACCAATGGGATCGAGTATTTCTAGCTCGTTAGCAGATTTAATTCTTCAGAAAATAGAAAAAGAAATTTTATCGAATACAGAACTCCAAATTTTATTTTACAAACGCTATGTCGATGACTGCATTATTATAGCCACCCACGTCGTTAATAAAAGATATTTTATTTAAAGTCAATAGTTACCACCCCAGGATTAAATTCACTTTAGAAAGAAGTTTGAACAATAAATTGAGTTTCCTAGATGTTACATTGATTGTAGATGAGAATAAAATCAATACTGATTGGTTTCAAAAACCAACGGCTAGTGGTAGCTATTTAAATTTCCATTCGTTCACATCTGTTAAATATAAGATAAGTGTTATTAACGTACTTGTCGACAGAGCGATATTGTTATCTGATCAACGTTTTCATCGAAAAAACTTAAATTAAATTCAATCAACCTTAGTAAAAAATTGCTATCCAATACAATTTATAAACAAATATATTAAAAGTAGATTACAAAAATTAAGGTTTAACAAGAATAATAACACAACGATAAATACTCGGGTTAATTCATCCACACACGTATATACTAAAATTCCTTTTGATACAGAATCAATTCACGCCATAAATAAAATGATGAAAAATAGTAATGTTAAAATTGCGAATTACTCAATGTCAACTACTAAGGAACTTTTCACTCAACTTAAAGATAAAATACCAAGGAATGAAACAAAAAATGTCATTTACAGGATAGAATGTGGCTCCTGCATGAAGTATTATATAGGGGAAACTTCTCAACCTCTCAAAAAACGTATATATCAACACGAATACCATGCAAATAAATTAAACCATAATCATAGGGCTCCAACTAAACATTCATGTGAAACTGAACATAAATTTAAATATACTGATACTAAAATATTAGATTCTGATAATTGGTATAACAATAGATTAATTAAAGAAACATTTTACATTAATTCAAATTCACAAAATAATTTAAATTACCAAACTGACTACAAAAACAATTTAAAATATCTAAATCATTTTAATCATAATTATAGAAAAAATTAAATTTCAAAAATAACATAGTAATTTTTAATCCAGTGCACTTTGTTGGCACTATTGGCACAGGTTGTTGTTCACACTTGCAAGAATGTTTTTTGGTATTATATTTCGTTGACTCCCATGTGGAGGAGACGTATTTTCTGTAGAGGTCATCTGACTTACCGTTAGAAAATGTTTGTTTATATACAACATGTTAAAGTTTTAAACTATGTATCCATAATGTAAAAACGACAAGAATATTATTACCATATTAGTGAGTGGTTTATTTTTATATTATATTGTTTAAATTGTAATTTAGAAAAATTTTAATAGCTGATGATGGAGAAAATTTTAACTCCGAAACGTTCGATTCAAGAGAAATAAAAAATAAAAAAATATTTGTTCAAATAATTGTCAACTTTAAATTCATACTTTGGATTCCTAAGGCTGTTCCAATTCCCGTTTTCTTCATTTTTTACCTTCCGTCACCTTTAGGTAAGGAAGGTATTGTCTTTGATCAAAAAATTCGTTGGTGAGTTTTTGATGAATGAGCACGTTTTAGGGTCCCTACAATACGATTTTACTATTTTTACGATGATGTCTGTATGTATGTGTGTGTGTGTATGTATGTGTGTGTGTGTGTGTGTGTGTGTGTGTGTGTGTGTGTGTGTGTGTGTGTGTGTGTGTGTGTGTGTGACAAAATTTTCTAATGCGATAACTCTAATACTACAATTCCAAAAATTATAATTCTTTCGTATTCCTCTTCGTTACAGCCATGTGAAGAGCTGATTAGATTTTGGTTATAATTGGTCAACCGGAAGTACCCTCATTTGAAGATTTTAATAGTTTTTCTTGAAAAAACGATGTTAAATATCATTTTTTCACATTTAATGTTATTATAAATATTAAAGAATTATTTATTCTCTATACAATTTGAATGCATTTTATACTTCATATTAAATGGACATAGAGTTAAAAAATTATAAAGACATTAAAATATCATGTATATTAGTCAGCTTTGCTATAACTCTGGAAACAGCTGCTACATTAAGAAAATAGAAAATTCTGATTGAAAGGTGTCAGTATCAAGTGCAGTTGACAGTATGTTTATGTTATAATTTTACTGGAAATATAGGATCTTTTGTTAGAAACTTTCAGTTTGGAATTAGTTTAAAATACATACAACTGCCTTAAGGTAATGTACAAGAAATATAATCTTTCTGTATGACATTTATACAAAATACATAGAACTGACGGAAGGTAATGTGCTGGCCACATCAGATTTTTTTTCCTTAGAATGACCCCTACAAGACATAGTAAATTGTTGGTTTTCTAAGGGGACACCTGTATATTTAAATAATCATCTCTGGTTAAACTTAACTGTAAGTTAAAAGAAAATTTTATGATGCAACATTTTTCGTTTTAACTAAATTAAACAAATCTATAGTTTAAAAATAAAATATGGTATATGTATCTTCACCTGCTTGCTTATCAGAGTGGGGGTCAATTTCCGTTGTGAAACAATGTATTGGTTGTTGAAATATTCTTGGCTTGTGAACTATCCTCCTGGGTAGGTGCAGATTGGTTCGTATTCGATCGAAGAGGGTTGAGGGCTGATAATTACACCCTCGCCCGCGAGCGTCGCAAGACTTAACAAAGTGCCGACATGGCCTGATGTGCCTTGGGCTACGCAAGGTGAACTACGAAAGCAAAGGGTGAACTAGAGGTACAAAATAGACAACAACGTGGAATACTGAAAATCGAAAAGTTGTAGCCATAAAATAAAAATGTTTCTCGGATTTATTTTTCATCATTCAACTTAAAACTTGTCGCGAAAAATTTGGGTTTTCAGATTTCAACGGAAATATCCATTTTGACTATACCTAAATCCATTTTGACTAATTTCGTCGTGACGTCTGTACGTACGTACCTACGTAAGTATGTATTTCGCATAACTCAAAAACGGTAAGCCGTAGAAAGTTAAAATTTTGTATTTAGGACTGCTGTAACATCTAGTTGTGCACCTCCCTTTTTGGTCATTACATAATTTCCAGAAATGGTACTTTATTTGAAGCATATAATAGATTTGAATGAAAAACTACTTTAAAATATAATCCAAAACTGTTCAAATTTGGTATATAAGACGTTTATGTCAATTGGGATAACATAGTAGATTTTGGTTAAAACAGGATAATCGGAAGTGATATATTATCTGAAGTTGTTGACTGTTTTTCTTGAATAAAATGGTTTCATTTTCATTTTAGAAATAAATGCTTCAAATAAGAGAATTAAATTCTGCATCTAGTACATCAAGTATTATTAAATTAGTCCTTTGTATAAGCGAGATATGTAAATTTAAAACTTATACAATTTTTGGTTTTTGTAATGAAGCTTGCTAAGGACAAAAAATAACAAAAAAAATAAAAAATAGATGTTAATGCCAAATTACGTCAAATGCGTTTAATTTTATAATTGAGTCTATACTTCATATTAGTCTTGCGTACAAGGAAGTCGTGTGGTGTCCACATTAGATTTTTGATTTATATATTTAATTTCGCACTTAGCGCAGCTAATGACGTCATGTCCATCGCTAGTTGTTGTTACAACACATGTGTAGTGCATTTTAAATGAAACATGTTACAAAAGTCCAGTGTACGTTTGTTAGTTGTAACTACGAAATAAAGTGGTTACGTAGCAATTCACTACACAAGATTTGGGCTGTGAACTCTTATTTTTTTACATCCATTGTTAAGTATGAATAGCGAATGAAAGTTGACGTTTAGATTATTTAATAGATGTGGTTTCTTTCGAAAACATTTCTCTATATTTGATTTGAAAGAAAACTGACCCGTATGTATTCCGTCACAGAAGATTAGAATTGTACTCAATACCACGAGGCATTTAAAATGACCTTAGCAACAGGATACAGGGATGTATTTAAAAAAATTAATACCGTAAATTCTAGTTCGTTCGTCTTAGGTGTAAGCAACCCTTGTGTCGGAATTACTGTTAGAGGAAATTAAAAATAATCCTATTTCATAGAATTGCCAAACTAAATAGTTTAAAGATCAAGTATTTTGTTATAATCAACATAAACGAAAAATGTTTAAAATATTTTAAACGCACCCCTGTTTTGATATTTAGTTACTCTAGTCGGCCATCTATTTTCAGCCAGACATAATAATGACTACGATTATCTCGATAATTCAAGCGGCTTCAAGTATATTATGACTTGAAAAATCCTATTGGATTGAAAATAGGATTGAGTTATTTTCAATCTACTTTAAATTCATATCGACTAAAAAAAGATAGTTAAATACTCGATTTTGCAGACAGACAGGGATAGGTAAATGATCTAATTTCATCCTGGATATATAACCCCAAAATCTAATAATTATCATGTTGTTATTTATCTTCTCTTTCAAAAATATTAAAAAAATATTTGCTTCTTCATCACTCCAAATATTTCGCTTTTGGACTATTTTACTAAGTTTTATGTCGCGACTTTTATAAAAAATTTAGTAACACTCCAACATGTTGCAGATGTGTGCATGCGTAGTACCATTATTTGAAACTTCACTGTTTATTTCGACAGAAGTCAAGCCGCTTCTAAGTCCAACCCTGTTATTTTATAGGGTTGACTTGACATTTTCAAGCGGCTTGAAATATTTATCTCGATCGTTTATTTCGAAGATTGAAAAGGGATTTACTAAATTCAAGCAGCTTCAAATGTTGAGATGAACGTAGTCAATGTATTTCTGTGCTTTCCTAGTCCAGTATTTATATGGGTTCATTTCATACCTGAATATTTCGTACAATTCTATTCTTCTCTAGGGTTTCAAAAGAAACCACATCTATAAAATAATTTAAACGTCAACTTTCATTCGCTAGTCATACCATACTTACACAGATACTTTTTCCAACTCAAAATAAAGGTCGTTACTTGTTAAAATAATAAAATATTCCCTAAACTGTAAAGTTTTAGGGTAGAAACAGGAAGATGAATCTCCATTTGAGTTGCTGAATCTTCCTTTGAGTCCTTTGAGGGGAATAATGTCTACATTTCGTATCTCGAAGCAAAATGACGCACTTTTATATAATTTTTTATACTAGCGTATTATAACAACAACTTTTCGATTGTCATTTCCGTTGTTAAATGAAGTACTTTTAAGCACCAGTGCTTAAAAATGACAGTTTAATGCGTCAAAGTAAAAATGATAAATATTTACAACGCAATTACTTAAATTACTAAATTGAACATTTGATGTCGTTCTTAATACTTCTTCTTGGTTAACTTCAATGTGGGTAGAAACTGAAGTAGATGTGCTGCTGGATTCTGATTCTTTGTCGACAATTTTTATTTTTTTAATTGCTGTTTCTTTTTCTCCCAAAATTCTTCGTGAAATTTCTTTCTTATTTTCCAAAGAATTTTCAACGTAGCTTTCAGCAACAGAACTTGACCGCCACCCTCCATGTCGCTTAAGCACTGTAATGTCTGCTCCCGAATCAGCCAAAAATGTTGCAGAACACCGCCGAAAGCAATGCCCGGTATATTCTTTAGCATTTGGGAGGCAATTTTTTTAGGTATACCACCTATGGTACTTATACCTACAGAAAGCGTGCAACATTTAAAATTTCTGTAGGTTAGAAAAAACCGTTGATGTTCAGTACGAATAGGTCGAAGTTGTGCGTACTTGCGAAACATTGCTAAACAGTTGATTCCATCGATAAACCCTTCAGTTATCATAAAAAATCGTGCAATATTCGTTTTAGTATTTGGAATATTAATTTTTATGAAAGAAGTAGAATCTTCAATATCTCCTACACGTAAAAACGTAAGTTCCTCCCGGCGACATGCCCCATAGATTCCAACAATTAACACAACCTTTGCCAATAAATAATCCTTGTCATCAGCTTCCTTCATGAAGCAAACTATCTCTTGCTTAGTGAATATTTTTGATTTTGTAAGCTTATATCCACTAGCTTTTCTTTTTAAGAATGCAGTAAGATTGGTAAATTTACTTATATCCACATTCTTATTAAGGTATATCATAGTTCGGAGCATAGAGTAATTACTCCATAAAGTGGATGGCTTATAAATGGATGACAATTTCGAAAAATAGGCTAAAACTACCTTTTCTGTAATGTGCCCAACGTTTTTCTCCGGTGATTTTCCTGGAACCAGTGTAGCCAATGCAGCCTCTGCACCATTTTCAATATCAGAGTCAATCTCTGAGTCACTCATTTTAAGTAAATTTATTACCAAAAATTCTCAAGAAAAATTATACACCGAGCACGTTGACATCAATGTTTATTAAACAACATATTGAATCC
This sequence comes from Harpalus rubripes, assembly GCA_963082715.1. Taxonomy (NCBI): domain Eukaryota; kingdom Metazoa; phylum Arthropoda; class Insecta; order Coleoptera; family Carabidae; genus Harpalus; species Harpalus rubripes. The sequence goes on from OY720450.1 coordinate 1,707,812, forward strand.
CATAGCAACAAAAAGATGAAACTGATGCCTGCCTACTTTTAAATTTTGAAAAATTCCAAATGTTGACATTTGAGAATAAATATAAATAATCTGTTTTAAAACGCTAGTATAAAAAATCTTGTATGGAATACGTTGCGAAATCGTGTTTTAAGCACTAGACGTTTTGTCCAACTCGGCTACGCCTCGTAGGATAATTTTCACGTCGCGTGCTTAAAACACATTTCTTTTGCAATTGATACCACAGAATTAGACGTTTACTCTCAGTTATTGAAAAAATATTTTTATCTTGATTGAAGTAGTGTACGTACTCGTTCGTTGCCTTGGGTTTGCTCCGTGCAGCATTATCTATGGAATATTGTTACCCAGGTTACGTATGCTAAACACGAAACGAATTTAAATGCAGATGAAGTTATGTAAATTGAATTGCATCGAGGTATAAATACTTAAATACACAATAAACTATTTGCTGCACTTACAATATTTGCATTGTAATGTTCCGCTGAAGAGTAAGAAGAGGCGAGTCGACGTCGACAGACGTAAGAGAGGAACATGTGTACATCTCCTCCAAGTCTGACGTCACTTCCGCATCAACCGGAAGTAATTAGAGACCCTACAGGCGATCATTTCCTATACTACGGTCCTGCACTCCGGCTAAATGGTTGTTAAGTGACGTCATGGCTAATTGCTCATACACACGATGGCAAAAATCGCCAGAGCCAATCAAAATCTATTAAATACTTACCCAATTACCATTTTTCTATTACTTACTAAAATCTAGTAGTAACACTGAGGATTCATAAAATAGTATATTAAAGAATAATTTATACCATTTTTATGTCCCGATATCTTTGGTAAGGGACGTATAGGGATCGTGCTAAAAATCGCATATTGAGATTTTATTTTATTTTAAGAATACACTACTCAACAGGCGTAGCCCAATGAGAGGGTAGGAATAATAAAGAAATACATATAAAATATATAAATTTGGTTACATCAAAAATATTGATTAAATACATATATTAAAAATCTGATGTGGCCAGCACGTAACCTCTCGCCCGATATTTTACCTGTTTTTTTTTTTTAATTACAAATACATATATTCATGTCTCACGACAAAATAATTCTCACGTATATTTGCAAAATCTATGGGATATTTTAATATAAATTATGTACAATACATACATTTTCTTTACATTCAATATCAAGCACTAGTGCTTGAAAAGTAAATAAACGTTGCTAGGCAACATTAAAATTCGGTTAATTTACCTGTCAAGTATATAATTAGGTAGTAAATAATAATGAAAGTAATAAAATTTATTAAGAAATATTAATATAAACTGTAAATGAAATAAATCTAATATTTTTTTAACAGATTGAGTACTAATCTAATTTTTAAGAACATTAACATTTTTTTGACAAGTATTCTAACCTAACCTAATTTTTAATGTTAATATTAAATGTACAATTCGTACATTATAAAAGACTAATCATCGTCTCTCTGAGATTCTTCCAAGTGTTTAAGTTACATTTTGTACAGTGTTATGAGAAAGAGTACTAACAGTATTTGAAGCTGCTGGATGCCTGTACACTCAGTATTATGAGAAACATCAATACCATTTGGGTTGTAGGAAAAATGTTGTATGCAACACGTGTGTAAAATAGTATTTTTTGTCTTGTAAAACTTCTCACACGACCAAAAAGTACTACTTTACACACTTGTTACATAAATAACTATTATATTCTTTTTTACGTATATTCTTTTTTTTATTTTCATAATCTTCATAATGATGTACAAATATTTTTGACAATACCATACAATTATTTTTGACAGTGACATTTATGTGTCAATTACAAACATTTGAATTTCTTGCCTTGAAGTAGTTTGATCTGAGATTTTTTACATCAAATTATTTTATATGCATTTCTTTATCTCTAAATCTATATAAGATATAATAATGAATTTATATTTATGGAATAAAGAATTTAACGTTCTTTAATATAAGTATTTATATAAATTTTCGATAAATAATATTTATATGATTTTTTTTCTTGTAACTACTACTGCCGGTTGTCCAATTGTTTCCAAAACTTAATCAACTCTTCCCATTATTGTTAGATTGAGGAATCCGTAGTTAAAAATGTCTTTAGTCTTATAGTATTTGAGAAATCATGAATCCAACATCCACACACACATACGGACATCATCGTAAAAATGTTATAATCGGTTTCTAAGGACCTTAAAACGTGCTTATTCACTAAAATATGAATATGCGATTTTTAGCATGAATCCAATACCTCTCTTAGCGAGAGGTAAAAATTACAGGTATTTAATTGATTTCGAAATTCATTATACGAATTAAAGAATATGTCAAGTCTGTCAGAAAATTTATTACTTAATTGACTCATACGTATTATTGGAACCTGTAAAAAAATATTTGTTTTTGCAGCTGGCACATGGTTTGAATTGTAGGAGCAAGAAAATCAAGGGTCATCTATAATTCTGTGAATAAGTTTAAAAATATACATGAATGTATTTAAATTTCTTATATGCAAAAGAGACTTAAAATCAAATATAGTTAGTAATATTTCATAGGAAACCCAACATTTTTTTTTCGGTGCTGTAATAGCTTTGTTACAGACGCAAAATAAAATAAAAATTATACGTTACTCCCATCTATTGGTTATGGTTAGACCGCAAACTTTTCAAGTGCCCTTAGTCTTTATTCATATTCCATATTAAAATTGAAGGAAAAACAAAATATGAAACATATATTACATAAAACCGGAATTCTATATAATTTTTTACGTACTTCTTTTATAGTTGGAATAAAAATTTGTTTTAAAAAAATATATTCATAATTAAATTAATTTAGACATATTTCTGCTCTAATTAATTATTACGGAATACTGAAAACGTGCTGAAAAACTGAAACATTCCTTCTTCAGTAAATATCAAAATTAATTAATTCTAAGTAACAGCAGAGGTATATTTTAATTAGAGATTTATAAATGAAGTGAAAAATATATGCACATATTGCACATAAAATATACAGGCTGTTGACCGTAACTCTGGAATATAGAATTTTAACATGTGTAATATTTTCGTTATTTCCTGCTTCCGTAATTATTTTAGGTAAAAATGCTTTAAATAAAATTTGTAGAGCTTAAAATTCTGCATCTGCATTAATAAACAAAATTAATTTTGCTTCTATAACGCCAGAAATTGGGTATAAAAATGTCGAAATTACCTCAAAAATAGCGATTTACAAATGTTTTACGTTTTACCAGTGAAGTTGGGTTAATATATTTTTTTAAAAATAAAGAATAATGAAAATATTCTAAATGAACAGACAGAAGCCTTAATAATTCACCATTAATGAAGTTTCTAGAAACATTATAAAATTTATGTTATAATTTATTTGTGTATATTAATATTTTTGAACTTAGTAATTTTTAAAAATAATTTTTCAAAAAATTTAAAAACAAAAATTATTTTAAAAAACATTTATTGACATTTTGACATTTCATTTTTATATTTATTTCATATAATTTAGACATATATATATATATATATATATATATATATATATATATATATATATATATATTTATAATTAAACGATAAAGAAGATCTGATGATGCTAATGTTATAGCGAAACTAGTAATCTAATAAAATAATTGTGAAACATAAAACCAAGTATTATTAAAAATTAAAATAATATATTTTTATTATATATAATTTGTAATATCTTTTTAAATGAACAATTATTTATTAATTTAAAGAAATCATTTTTTATTTTAAATTATAAATAATAATAATAAAAATAAGTTAACCTAGATTCGGGCATATTCTGTAACTCAGTGGTTAATTTTCAAAAAATTAACCAATCAAATACGTTGATATATAACAAATAATTGTATTTTTAATTGTCAAATCAATAGTATAGGATAAAAAAATTAACCAGTTGTTAAAAATTAACCACTGAGTTAGAGAATAGGCCTGATTGACAGATAAATCGATAACATTTATTAAATTTTTAGTTTCAATTCCATGGCTATCTCTATTTTTGGGGTGATTTTCCATATTTTCATACCTAATTTTTGCCGTTATAGAGAATGCAAAATTAATTTTGCTTATTAATTCAGATGAAGAATATTAAGCTCTACAATTTATATACGAAGCATTTGTACCTAAAATAATATTTGGGTAGCATGATGTCAAGGGATGGTCGAATTGATAGAGAAATTGAATGGAGAGTAAGTGCGAGGTGTAAGGTAATGGGTGCTCTGGATACGTTTGCTCGAAACGTAAACGTGTCTAGAGAAGCTCATTTAAGTGTGTATAATGGAGTGTTAGTGCCTGCTTTGATGTATGGAAGCCAATGTTGGGCATGGACGGGAAAGTATAAAAAGAGAGTGACTGCCGTGGAAATGAGGTATTTACGTGGTGGACATGTAAGACGTGATCGCGTGAGGAATAATTTGGTGTATGAAGGATGTATGGTTAGGAAGAATGTTGTTAAGAGAGTAGGAATGAACCAGTTGAGATGGTTTGGTCATGTGAAAAGAATGAAGAGTGAACGGCTTGTAAAGCGTATATATCTTGGTGAAATTGAGGGTGTTCGATTGCGTGGCCGTCCAGTGTGTAAGTGGATGGATGTGATTGATAAGGTACTAAAAGAGAGAAAGTTTCCGAGTGGGAAGAAAAGAAGAGCGTGTATGAATGCGATTATGAATGTGGCCGAGGCAAAAAAGTGTGCTTAGACAGGAATGTGTGGCGAAGGATGATTGTTTCGTAACTATTATTGTGGTCCGATTGCGGTATTTCGCTACCGAAAATCGGTCACCTTAGCATGTTAAGAGCGAGGAATATATGTTGTATGATGTCAGATTAGTAAGAATGTTGATGAAAGAGAGAGTGATTATTTTTTGGTTGGTGTTATTTTTATTCTTTCGGGTTTGTGCTAATCCACTAAGGGCCGGTTGTACAATCACAGTTTAAATCATGTTTATTGCAAAACCATGGTAACGCGCAAAAATCTTGTTGTACATCAACGGTTTACTGTTTATACTTATTTTAAACCACTGCACTTTTGTTAAACGTTCGTGATCGACCGTTTAAACTGCAGTTAAACTTAGTTTAACTTAAAACTGCCGATATTTTAAGCTGCAGTTTAAACTAAAATTGTACAATTGGCCCTAAGTGGGAAATGCGTGATTTTATGTATATATGTAAGTATGTATTACAAATTAATGTTTAGTTTTTATTATTAAAATGAGAAGCGATAGTGTTTAGTTTTTATATTTTATGAAATTCGAATATGGTCACATACCCCAGGCAGGAAATTACGTAAGTATGATTTTGCGTGTTAACGTCCTATGTTCCGTTGTCGCGGTTAACACCCTGTATAAATATAGACACACAGCTGTATTGTTGACCTATGGCGCCTATTCATACATTTAATGTTTCATTATCACAACATTCATATATTTGATGTGTGATTGGTTTGAAATTTGTTTTGTACATGGTAAATTTTTTATTACGTTTGTAGCCCTGTAATAATGAACTCTTTTTTAATTTTAAACGCATGGCGTTTGGGTAATTTTTGAACACTGAAATTATTTATATTTGTAAAAGGATGAAGCAAAAACAATACTGATAGCTATAATATATCTATCGCCGTGTTTATCGATCTATCATCAGCCTATGATACAGTTTGGAGACAAGGGATGATTTTAAAATTCTCGCGAATAGTTCCCTGTAAAAAAATAACTAGCCTACTGAACAACATGCTTTCAAATCGTTACATCGAAGTACACCTAGACGGACGAATCAGCCGCAAGTATAGGATAAATGATGGTTTACCACAAGGTTCCGTTCTAGCCCCTCTTCTATTTAATATATATTTATCGGATTTTCCAGACACTACTTCAAAGAAATTTATAAATGCCGATGATATAAGTTTGGTTCACCAATCTAAGGACTTTAACACTGCCGAAAGAGCTCTCGAACAGGACTTGAATAAATTGAACCAGTTTTTTAAAATGTGGAGGCTAAAACCCAATATAAATAAAACTGGAGTAACTTGCTTTCATTTAAATAATAAACAAGCAAACTATGTACCAAATATTCAATTCAGGAATCAACCACTGAAGTACAATCCCTACCCAAAATATCTAGGAGTAACTCTTGATCGGTCACTAACCTACAGACAACATTAAAAAAAAACTGCAAGCAAGATGAAAACAAGAAACAACATTCTACATAAGATCTCTGGCAGCAGTTGGGGAGCAAATGCTTCAGTTCTTAGAACTACAGGACTAGCCTTAGTATATTCGGTGGCTGAGTACTGCAGTCCGGTCTGGTTAAACAGCGCACATGTAAGAATAGTCGACTCTGAGCTAAACCACGCCACGCGGCTAATTTCAGGGACCATTAAATCTACTCCTTCCCAATGGCTCCCTGTATTAACTAACATTCCTCCTCCACACCTAAGAAGACAACTAGCCTTAAAAAGAGAATGGCAAAAATGCGAGGAAAACAGAGAGCTACCAATACATGAGGATTGCAACAACAATACATCCAGATTAAAATCTCGCAAACCGCCGTGGAAGCTGGGGCAGAAATTAATTGAACAAAATTTTGTTGTTGAGACAGCTTGGTGTGATGAGTGGGAAATATCCAATCCAGACAAACAAAATCTAACTTCTAATCCAGCAGAACGTTTATGCGGCTTTGATATACCTAGAAAGACCTGGACAACGCTCAATCGGATTCGGACTGATCATGGTAGATGTCAGTATTGGAAAGAAAAATGGGGACTAGTTGATAATACAAACTGTGACTGTGGGAATGCTCCTCAAACGTTACACCATATAGCGACAGAATGTCCACTACGACGGTTCCCAGGAACATTTCAAGAACTACATCGCCTCGAGGGCACTGCTATCCAATGGTTGAACAACCTAGATATCAGACCATAAGTCAAAACTCAAAGACATTTATGATAGTTAATTCTTGTTCTTGTTATTTTTATATATATATATTTTTATATATACATAAATAAATGGTCATTTTACGCAGGTATAAATAATAAAATAAAGTATAAACAGGTGTTACAATACATTAAATATGTAAATAAAATATCAATTTCATTCATGGATTAATTATTTAAAAATAAATTGCAATAATATATTCATGTATTACTTAAAATGTGTAATTGAGGTTTTTGTTAAATAAAATTATAAACAATATGTCTATATTACATTTATTTTATTTGGAAATATTGTTTAAATGTTTCGCTGAATCACGTTTCTTCGCTTAAAAATTAAGTAAAAATATTTTCCAAGCAAAACAAAGATAATTAGGCACTGCCTACTGCTTATTGTCACTCAAATTTGTATTATGCTAATAAAAGTATATGGTTTATTATTATTTTATTATTATATTACAAGAGGTGGTCTCCTGTGGATCCCTGTACTGCGATCTATTGTACCCTCCAGATTTACTCCTATTCTAGGAGTCCTGTTTGTTTAATAGACTCCAGGGTTTTCTTCAGGTCTAAATCTTTTAGCATATCCTGCTGTATCTTTTCTGCTCCCAGGATATTATATATGCTGCTCGTAAAGGCTTCACAGTGGCATATAAGGTGCTGAGGGGTTTCTTCCTTTTCACCACACCCCCTGCATGTTGGTTCTTGTGTTAGTCCCATCGTGTGCAGGTGTTTGTTTAGTAGACAGTGTCCTGTTATTAATCTAACTTCTTGTTTGCTCATTAGGAGTAAACGTTCCGTTCTTTTCTTGGCTGGTTCATTTAGGAAGAGCTTTGAGTGTCTCTGCCCTGGTGACTCCAATCAGCGATTCTTGTGTCATTGATTCAGCAATGTTTTTATTTCCAGCTTAACTATCTCCGCTGAGATTCCGAAAGCCGGTTCTGGTCCTGTGAAAGGAAAACTTGTCCCCTTCTTAGCCAGACTATCTGCTACCTGGTTTCCTTCGATTTCTGAATGCCCGGGTACCCATATTAATTTCAATTTTTTCCTCGCTCCTAGTGCATTTAATCTGTGGATGCACTCTAGAACAAGTCCAGATTCTGTCTCACAGGATTCTAGTGCTTTTAGTGCGGTTTGGCTGTCTGTTACTATAGAGATTCTTCTGTTGCTAAAGTGGCTCTCTAGTAGTAATTTGGCGCAGGTTAAAATTGCGTACAGTTCTGCATGGAATACTGTCGTATAAGTTCCGAGTCCAATCGACTGATTGTGCCTCAGTCCTTTAGCTTCATGTATTCCTGCTCCGGTTGCATTTGGTGTTTTGGATCCGTCTGTATACATGACTATGTAATTTTTTTCCACCGGACTATTTACATGTTCCCATGCTTCCCTTGCGGGGATTTCTACCCTGTAGGTTTTATTGATGGTAAACTTTTTGCTGGTCCGGTCTGGCACCATTCGAAGGATGGGGTTGTTTTTTATGTCTTTGAAGATTTTGGTTCGACCATCTCTCCAGTTATCCTCTCTCGAGTGAATTCTCATTCTGTAAGCTCCGCTAACTGCCCTCGCCTATATGGTTTCCTAAATATTCAGTTCAAATAAGAAACAGAAAGTATTTAACTGATATAAAGATGATAATAATTCTGTATTTTTGTCCGATTTTTCTGGTGTATAGCAAAGCATTGTAAACGGCAATAATTCTTGTTGTAATATTTGTTGGTGTATGCAAATTCTCGGGCCGCAACTGAGTGAATAAACTGGTAATGTAAAAATATCGTGCGGAGGATGAAAAATACCACATCCCCCTTACATTTCGACCCCCTGCAGCAGTGAAATAATATATGGAGCCAGATACCAATATGTATACGCGTGTTTAAAACTTACCCTTTGAGCTACTATAGTATTACAAGATAAATATATCAAAAGAAAAGAAAATATATAAGGGTCATTACTAACGCATGTAACGAAAGTTTTGAGAAAAATTTTACGCTCCGAAATTTTTACTAAGGTCTAAACTAGCTGTCACTGGATATAATAAATACATAATGGTTGTTTTATATTATTTATTTATTTATTTATTTATTTCGAATCAATCCAACAAGATAAAATCCTAATTATATAGGATGATTATAAAAAATATAACTAAACAAATAGCTTTGGCACAGTACTTACAAAAAAAATCGCATATAAATATGTACACAAGTACATGGAAAAGCAAAGGAAAAAAATCTGATGTAGCCAGCACATTACCTTCCGTCAGTTCTATATATTTTATACAAATTCCATACAGAAAGTTTCTAAATTTGCAGTAAAATTATAACAAAAATATACTATGTCAATTGCACTTGACACTGACATCTATCAATCAGAATTTTTACCTCCCGTCATATCGTAGGTAAGAGAGGTAATGTTATCGGTCCAAAAATTCGATGGTGAATTTTCATTGAGTAAGCACGAATTATGGTCTTTACAACACGGTTTTACTATTGTTACGATGATGTGTGTGTGTGTGTGACGATTTTTTCGTCCACGATAACTCATAAAAAATTTCCAAATATTTCTATTTTCCGTATTTAAGCTTTCTGCATTCATGGGAAACCCATAACAGTTTTTAATGAAAAACTATATTAAAACATAACCCAAAACTTTTAAATTTTAGTATTTAAGACTTTTTAAGGGGAAAAATATATTAGATATTGGCTAAAATTAATAAACCAGAAGTGATACTTCACTTGAAGCTCTGAACAGATTTTCGTGAAAAATATATTATGATATACTCCAAAACTTGTCAAATATAGTATTTAAGACTTTTGTATAAAGGGAAGCAATATATTACATTTTGGATAAAATTTATAATCCGGAAGTGATTCTTTATTTGAAGCTCTGAACAGATTTTTGTGAAAAATAAATTGATAAAATTCAAAACTTTTATATTAATGAGACTAGATGTTTTCTAAAATTGATAAATCGGAAGTACTACTGTACAGGAAGCTATAATGCTATAAACAGATTTTCTTGAAAAAATATATCAAAACATGATTCAAAACTTCTCAAATTTGGTATTTAAAACTCGTGTATAATTTGAAACATTATATTTTGACTATACCTTTATGATAAACCGGAAGTGGTACATAATTTGGAGCTCTTAACAGATTTTCGAGGAAAAACAATAAAATATAATCTAAAGTTTGGTATTACAGACTTTTATATTTATTGGAACAACAAATAAGATATTGTTTACAAACGATCAACCGGAAATGATACTTTACTTAAAGCTCATTGCTATTTCAAACATGGAATTGACGGGAGGTCATGTGTTGGCCACATCGGATTTTCTTAATATAGTAGATGTTTCCATGTTTATAGAAAAGATGGCTGTTTTATGAAATTTTATTTCTATATAATTTTTTAACTCTGCTCTATATCTATTGAATATAAAGTATAAAATGTAATCAAATCGCATAGAGAATAAAATATTCTCTAATATGTATAATAACATTAAATATGAAAAAATCTGATGTGGCCAATACAAAATTATATTTATAATTTCAAAGATGATTGTAAGCAAAATTGCGGTCAGATATTATTTGAAATTTCAAAAAAATAAGTAATGTATTTTTGGTGTCAGCAAAAATAAAATTAAATAGGCATTTGAAAATATCATAACGCTGTCACGATGATATATTTATTTTTATAATATAAATCGATGACTTCCCTTCCCTCTTTTTGTGATTGAATGGAAAAATATTTGGCGTCTTTGGGAGCAGCTTTGTAGGTGTTTTGAGGTTCGCGCGATATCGCTAAGTGCGAACAGAGAATCCCGAGAATATCTCTTCACATCCCGGCATTCCAGAGGGACAAGGCAACGCTCCCGAGAGACGCACACGCACAATACACACTATAGACACATATTGTGCACTCATAACCAACAGATAGATTGGGGAAATCAACTTAAACCGAGTAGAAAAGCAACGGAAAAATGTCTCTACAAAATAACACTTTTCTATATCTACATTAACAAAAACATTGCATAAATAGCGTGCTATTAAAATAGGGTAATTGTATATTAGGAAATATTTGTTAACGATAAAAAAATGTAAGAGAACGACAAGATACATATTTTTATGTAATTTTACTACAAGCATAATTCGACCGGTTTACATTTTCTACAAAATTCTTTCAGTTACTTTAAATTTAGACTTAAAACTTAAAAAAAAAACTGTGGACTAAATGACTGGTGATAATAATTCGACCGGTATTTTAAGGGTAAAAGACTAAGGTGTTGACAAGTAATAGATAAATATAATAGTACATTAAAACACAAGTATCATAAGGCAATCTGTTAACGTACGAGTCCAAGTTTGGAAAACGAGCCGCCAGGCGAGTTTTACAAAGGACGAGTGCGTCAGTAGGCCTTATGATACATGTTTTTTATACCATTTTTTTTATTGGGGTAATTTTTCAAATTAGATTTAAAAAAAGTACGAGTCAAAAATATGAGTTAGTGTTTTTTATCAGTTATGTTGGTAGCGCTTCCCGCTAAAAATTGAAATTTCACATTTTGACAGTTTGTGTATCTTGTGATTTTGTCTGATTGTTTACATTAAAACATTGTATCAAGCATTATACAATTATGAAAGAGGAAAACCTATACATACAATGAACTCCAAGGTTTATTAATGAACCATCCTGATTTGACATATCGGTGGTTCGCGTTGGTTATTATCATAAATAAAACTTGAATATAGGATTGAAGGACGTTACGTGGACCATCAAGCCATTTTATTGAGAAAACAACATATAAATCAAACTTTTTAAATAATGAAATACTTTGATGAACAATTTACTGATCTAGACTTTTACTTTCCACCATTTTGTCAACACTCCCTGCTCAGTTGCACAGATAACGGCAACAGCTGTTCTTACAATTTTTAATACAAAACATATATGGCATTCATAATGTTTAAATCATATTTAAAAATTTAATATTCGATAGTTCGCCACAACGTTGAACTGGAAATCATGGATTAAAACGTCAACTTTTCATATTTATTTCCCAGTAGCCGCCACAAATTGAGTAGACAGTGTCAACATAGTAAACCTGAGCGTATTGTTTCTTGTTTCATAATTTTTTTGTTGAAATTTTAACTTCACAAATTCTTCTTTCTTAACTAATACGGCTATAAATTTCTTTTCTTTCTAGTCCTATCACCTAGAGAAAGGATAAAAATCCACAATTAGAAGAAATTTTTAAACACAAACAATTTACCATTTTGAGGTTATCTGTCAGTTATGAAAGCATGTCTACCACCTCTAGAACATGAAAGGCGCCAAAATCAGTACGTTTATAGATCTTCTAAACGTCGTGTTTTCAGTGATAAACAGTGCTCATAAGAACACTGAAATAGAAAAATATATTTATCTCACTAAAGTATTATGAACTGTTTATTGCTAGGATACGGTGTATGTAAACATATCTATAACAGCCGGGGCATTATATGAGAGCATAATCGTTCATTATAATCCGATAATCGTTTATTGACTTTAAATTAGAAATAATATGAACGGTATATAATAAAAATTATTTTCTTTTTAATTATAATTCATTACAATAATAATAAGGATTGATTACAACATTTAATACATTAATTGATTACAACAATTAATATAATACGAAAACAGCTTTGAAAGCACAACACAGAAATCATTTTTAATTTAATTATAATACTTAAAATTGATTATGAAAAGGGCTTTAAAAGCAATTTACTTTCACTACACATGTAAATAGTAAGTACGTCGAATGGCAGACTGCAATGTTTCACATTGGTTTTTGACGGATCACTAATTTTTTTGCGGACGATATTTATCCACGTTTGAATTAATTTTTAAATTATTTACCGTCACAAAATATAATACTTACATCTTCTACAGATAAGAATGGAATATATAAGGGATCATTTATAAGTTTCTCTTTCCCAAAGTATGCAGAAGCATTCAAAATAACAATTAAACAACATCCTTAGCAACGCCAAAGCTTGTACATTGCCAATATGTCATGTAGAAGACCGTTCTCGATTTTGAAGCCATCCTTTCCTTTTCCATTCATTTCTCGTGATATTGGTGTGATCCCGGGTTCATTACGAGTTATTGATATGGCGATTACGGTAGATTAAAGACTGGGAAAGAAGTAGCGAATAAGCCCCGTTTCTATTGTTATTGGAGCCGTCCTGGAGTGTCGGAATGTTCTGGGAAATTTTAATCGCGGCCTGAAGGGAATTAGCGTTCACCCGCTTTTTTCCCAACGAGGAGGTTACTTAACGTTACGTAGAACACGCCCCATCACAACGAACAAGCTAATAACATTGTCAAACATACAACTTTATCGATATTCGTTTTTAAGAGACTTGATAAGCAATATGCATAACAAATATTACGAGGGGATATTGATAATACACATTTTCCATCGATAGTGCAACATATTTATGTTAAGACTAAAAACTTATTAATATGATTAATACTCCTTGGTATTTACTGACGAAAAAATTTTGTGAAAAAAATTATGGACTTCACTAGGACTTATATAGTAAAGTCGGTGAATGTGGAATACCATTTTTATTTCATTGAAAAAAACATGCGAGAAGATGGCGGTTAATCATCGTAAATAGCCTATGGCCGCAAATGGTTTAAATTGCGATTGATATTGTGATTGAATTTTGAATGCCATGCTTTCTCTATCGACTGTACTTAACACAGTTTCTCGCATAATGCAAATAATAAATAAATTCTCAGCAAGAACCCTATTTATATTTACTTTACTATAGACATCTAGCGTCTAGATGTGTAAGCGTAAGCATCTTAACACAGTGGCGTAACTAAGAGTTCGGGGACCCGCCCGCAAAATGTTTTGGGGCCCGTTTTTAATTGTAGCGTTTATCATGAAGAACTACATACCACAAGAACTTGTGGAAATTGTGACTAGGCTCACTTTCATCTGAGTCGATATGTTAAAAAGCAAAATAACCAATATTGGAGGCCTGAAAATCCAAGATTAGGCACTTTTACATCCCACCAAAGTCATTGTATGTTGTGGCATTTACTATAAAAATGTGATTGGCCCGTATTTTTTTTTCTTTTTTGAAAATGAAATTGGGGGGACAGTCCACTGGTGAAAGTTACAGGAAATTGATTCATACATTTTTGGTATCCCAAATGAAATAACTTGGATGCGATAAAATATGATATTAGCAAGATGGATCAGTATCATGCAGTCTAAATAATAGCAATTTTGCGAAAATCATTCTCTTATCATTATTTAATCCCACGTTTTGGTAACACACATTGGACGCCAGGTGTCTTATTTGACAGCCCTAAAATAATATTTTATGGGGTTATTTTAAAGGAAAACTCAGAATCAGTTGCAGGAAAATATTTGCCAAGAAATCGAAATTCCACTGGCCGAAATGTGATGGAAAATAAAGAGCTTGATTTGACATAGCAGATAAGGGGCACCTTAGCCAATATTATTTTTGGAAATTGACATTCAAAAAAATAAAAGACATAATAAATTTGTATGTTGCTACAAAAAATGATTAAATTCAAAATTTCGCAGTAGTAACAAAATTATAAATCATGTAAATTGGGGCCTCTCTAGAGCCAGGGGCCCGCCCGCAATGCGGATCCGTTAGTTACGCCACTGTCTTAACATCATCTTCCCACCCTCTTGTTGCATTATACTTAGGCCGACGAACAGATGCACAATACCCAATTTTGTGTTTCGGACTATACGGGGTGTAAATGAAATAAGTGCATTAAATTTAACCAGTAATATAACTCGTCGAGAGCAACAATATTTCTTAATAACTTTTTCTCGAAATCGCATATTTTTGCATTTTTACAACCCCGTAAATTGACGAGTCGTTCCAAATATTTTTGTGATAATTGAATGCAGTAGCAATTGTTGCAATTAAATTTTGCCATTAGTAATAAACTTGTTTATAAAGTAAAATTCTGTTAAAATGCGAGTACACAGACATTGTAATTACTTACATATGGTTTATTTATTTTTTTACTCGTATCTGTTCTACCTTTTACTTGACATCACGGTTGACATAAAGACAGTGCCATGGATTTGCCAGCGCATTTACACGGAGCGTTTCCAAATCATCACCAAATCATTCTGTTCTTAATATTCGCACATTTGTTAATCTTGTACATCTTTATCACATCACAATATGGAGTGTCATATATGACAATTTCAAAAAAAGCAATAGTTATATCCATAACATGTGCAAAAAGTTCTATGTTTTCAGCACATAACAGACTTCAGAACTTATAAAAGGCGCATTTTTGTTAGCTTGCCATAGGCGCCTTAATTGATAGTTACGCCTCTGACACTATATAACAACAGTTTATAATATTGTGGCGTCGTCTAGTGCGATACATTAAGTAGAGTTTTATTCAGTTCCTAGTACGAGTAATATAGGAAGAAGTACGTCATGTTTTCTTGGTATAATAGCAGGGCAGAGACGGCAGGCAGGACAGCAGGACATTCCTGCATTTCCTGCATTCCTGCGCTAGAATCCCTGGAGTTCTATTCAATCATTCCTGAATCCAAATCAACTCGCCAATATTCCATAGAAAGCAGCAAATATACAGAGAGAAGAGAAACCGAATACTATAAACCGCAGAAGAATCTAATCAATTCATAATATATTCCTACATACCTATACAAGTGTCACGTTAGAAGCTTTGCGAATGAGAAATCAGGTAGCACATAATATTAATATTCTTCTCAACAGAATTACTCCAAACGTATATTTCTTGAAATATGAGGGATGATTGCAACAATATTAATGCAAGTACTGATATACTAGGACTGAGAAATATTCGTTTTCCGGGAATGGACTGTGTCATATTTTTAGCCAGAGCTCAACGTTTCGCCCGCAGTCGTATGGGGCATCTTCAGGAGCAAGGGGGATAGTACTGTCTTAAACAAGGTTACCCGACGTGTCAACCACGCCAGAGGCCGAGTTTAAGCAACAAGAGGGGGAGACTCAGTTTACAAGGTTACCCGACGTGTAAACCACGCTAGAGACCAAATAAACCAAGTGACGAAGGAAGGCCGAGAAAACAGTTATATACTAATCTAAAGATACGGTAGATGAGCAAAGCTAATGAGGACCAATGGGAATCGAGTTCGTAATGGTAGATTGGGCGTGTCGTGTTCTGGTTAATCGTAAACCCAACGGACAGTTAGGGCACGCTGTTTATAGAAAACCCACCCACACTGATAGGTATCTCAATTTTAACTCTCACCACCATCCCTCGCAGAAACTCTCAGTAGTCAACGCTCTCGTAGAGCGTGCCATCAAAATCTTTAAACCTGATACCCTACAGCAGGAGCTTGACCACATCAGACATTGTTTAATCCAGAACAACTATGACGTAAAATTAGTCAATAATGTAATTCATAGACAATTAAACCCTTTACCCAAAAAACCCGTGGATACCGCGTTCGAAACATTTGCATCTATCCCTTACATTAAAGGATTCTCGGATAAAATATATAGAATTCTTAATAAAAACAATATTAAGGTCTTTTTTAAACCTCCTCAAAAAATATCAGAAATACTCCTCCAAACTAAAGATAAACGCGAACCCTTGTCGTCGCCCGGTGTTTTTAGTATTCCTTGTTCTTGTGGCACAGTATACATAGGTAAAACAGTGTTCACACTAGATTCTCAGAACACAAAGGGTACTTCAGGTTGACCAATTATAACCATAATCTAATCAGCTCTTCATATGGATGTAACGCAGAGGAATACGTAAGAATTGTAATTTTTGGAATTGTAGTATTAAAGTTATCGCATTAGAAAATTTTGTCACACACAGACACACAGACACACACACACCACACACATATACATACACACACACACACACACACACACACACACACACACACACACACACACATGCAAATTTACGAATGTGGGGTTTGTGGCATCAAGAAAAATAGGATTTTTCTACAAAAGCGTGTAATGAACCACATAAAGATTTGTTTGAAATAAACATACTTCATATTCCTTACCAAGAACATTATTTTTTACTTCAATATAATCCATTTTTAATTCTGACTATAATACTTGACAGTTGCTTTCTTGATATAATTTTTAAATCCTGTTTCAAAAGGATGACGATTAAATTAATCAGGATTCACAAAATCACAATCACAGCCCGAAGGAACACAGCTCTTGTATTATTATTTAATGATAATGATAATTTTCAGTGTTTGTAACAAAACAATATTTATATACTCTAACATAGCAACAATAACAAAAATAATCCATGTGCCATGTGGTATCTGTTTTTGATTTATAATGCTGTATCTGATAATGCTGTTAATGATATGATAATGAAATAATATTTGTAAGTTCTACTTGATCGACATAGCGCGTCCCGCCGTTTGATCCTCGTACAATGACAATTAATTACATCATTAGTGTAATTCAATGCGAGTAATTAGCGTAGGTTTACCGGAATTTAGTTATTTCAAATATAATAATTCGCCATAATTGTCAGCGTGGACGTTACTTTGTGATTTACATACAAATTGCATTGAAATTCGCGAAAAACTACCAATGTGCACAATATATTTCATACCTGTATGCATAATTAATTGCGGACTACAGGGATCATCATCATTATAGACTATATACGAGTATATATGTTGCATTTACATACATTCGAGACCTACTAGAAAATATCATCATCAATACAATAAACCGTATTTTTACTGTCGTAGCTAGATTGTCAAACTTTCGTTGACTTAGCGACGGGCCTGGTTTAGGTCATCGTGCGCCCTAGCTGCGGACGTTTCGTACGCTCCCAAAAATTTTCCATAGTCAGCCTATCCTGTAATTAGGAACTGTCTACTGCATGTCACTCAAATTTGTATTTTGCAAAAAAAGTACATAAGGTACGTTCTATCGGTATCAGAAATCTTCCTACTTCTTCTAGTAGAACCTCAATGAGCGTTCTTTTGCGTCAAAAAATCTGAATATTCTTACGAGTCATTCCAACGTCAGAGCTGAAATGGTAGGAAGATATTTTTAAGTGGAGATAAATTCAAAATTTTACTAGCCGACTGTCGCGCCCACCTTTCTATTACATTGTAAATCTTCAGGTTAGACTATGCACAACAAAAATATTATTATTTAATATATTTTTATATAATTATAATCTCTGTAATATTTCCATAACTACATTTTGAAGATCCAAAATAAATATAAAAAGTTGTCTTTAGTTGTTAACTAACACTAACACATAACCACTGCCACTTTTCTATCGTATTTATTTTTTACTTGACAGTTATTTACTACTGAGCGTTCTAATACTATAAGAATATTCTTATTCTAGTAGGAATATTTCTGACACCGATAGAACATACCTATAGTCTTCTAAATATTCAGTTCAAATAGGAAGCAGAAAGTATTTAACTGAGTGTAGTTATGGATGAAAAATAATGTATTACTCTTCCCCTACTGCTTGTCACTCAAATTTGTATCCTACAAATAAAAGTATATGGTCTCCTAAATATTCAGTTCAAATAAAAAACAGAAAATATTTAACTGAGAGTTCATAAAGATGAAATTAATGTATTACTCTTCCTCTATTGCTAGTCACTCAAATTTGTGTTCTGCAAAAAAAAAGTATATAGTCTCCTTAATATTCAGTTCAAATAGGAAGCAGAAAGTATTTAACTGAGTGTACATATAGATGAAAAATAACGTATTACTCTTCCCCTACTGCTTTTCACTCAAATATCTATTCTGCAAATAAAAGTATATGGTCTCCTAAATATTCAGTTCAAATAAAAAACAGAAAGTATTTAACTGAGTGTACATAAAGATAAAATTTAAATATAACTCTTCCCCTACTGCTAGGGTCTACTTTACAACATCGTGCGCCCTAAGCTACGGACGTTTTATGAGCCCCCAAAATTTCTATTTTCAAATTCTTAATAACATACAAAAAATTCAAAAAGAAATTAAAAATAATCCTATTTCAAAGAATTGCGAAACTAAATAGTTTAAAGATCAAAATATTTTGTTAGAATCAACATTAACGAAAAATGTTTAATAGTACATTAAGATACAAGTCTCATAAGACATGATTTTAGCGCACGCGTCTTTCTTACAAGTGCGCTGAAATGTCTTATGAAACGTGTATTTTATAGTATTTTTTCTATTTTGGTCATTTAAAAAAAAAATACATTATTTCATGTTCAGGAATTTCTATTTCGGTTCTTTAATGTGTACTTTATGAAACTCATTTGGATGTCATAATGAAGTACTTTATGACACCCAAATGGGTTTCATAAAGTACATATTAAAGCACAAAAATAGAAAAAATATTTTAAACGCACCCCTGTTTCGATATTCAAGTACCCTAGTCGGCCGTATATTTTCATACGTAATATAACAAGTGATATGATTATCATCGATGATATTTTCGAGTGAAACCGAGTTGCAGATTTCACGAGTCCGGAGGACGAGTGAAATGTGCTGCTTCGGTTTCACGAGCAATATCTTCGATTATTAATCATATCACGAGCTTATATTTAAAGAGAGAATATAATGAATTTTTGTGACATTGTGTGTGCTGTTAACCTAACTTTTAATATATTGTATTACAATATGGTTAATTTGACAATTGCTTTATTATTTTCATCGTTCCTGATATTAACCCAACGAATGTCGCACATTTTTATACTCAAAATTAACTGTCAATGTCAAATAAAGGAAACAAATCCCTTAGTAACGAATATAAATACGGTGATAATTTCTTTGTTTTTTATCATCGCTGTGATAGACATGTAACTATGGAGATTCTGAATGTTGATTGGCGGAAAACATGTCACGTGACTCATGAATTATATTCTCAGCCAGACATAGTAATGTATTTCCGAGCTTTCCTAGTCCAGTATTTAAATGGGTTCATGTAAAAAATTTATACCTTAATATTTCGTACAATTCTATTCTTCTCTAGGGTTTCAAAAGAAACCACATCTATAAAATAATTTAATAAACGTCAACTTTCATTCGCTAGTCATACCATGTACTATTAAAAATATATTTACACATCCTAGACTTCATGGTCAAATTGTGGGGAATGCGTTTCACTTCCAAAGAAGCTGCCGATGTTTTCAAAAGAGAACAGATGTTTTAAAAATTACCTGATTTGTAAGCAAAATTATATTGACTGTAATGAGAAACATTTTGGGAAAATATAGTAAAATTTTCAGATTGAAAAACTAAAAACCAAATGTATATAAATGTAGTGTACCAAATATGAAATACAATATTTGTTTGCGGTTAAAATCAAACCAAATTATCAAAATCGGTGCGCAATAAATTCAACTACTGTATAAAACGAATTATACAAAATTGATTAAATTTATAAATAATTCATGTCAATATATTAACAGGTAATTGCTATTAATTTTCACAATTTCCCGAATATTGACACAATGGTTGTCATGTCAATTAAAAACAACCAACATCACATAATAAACAATACGTAGAATTATTCTCCCTGCTAATAAAATCACACCACACGAGAATGTCCAATCAACAGAAAATAAATAAAAATAACAACATTCACTGACGGACAAGACAAGGGGCAATGAAATAAAATGAACAAGATACGAGGCGAGGAAAATAAGTGGACAGTTTGAGGTAACCATAAACAAGGACAACGGGCACAATCGAGCAAGAATTCTTGAAATACGGGCCATACAGACACAAAATGAAATCATATTGCTTGCTAGGAATTTATACCTCGCAACAAAAGAAATACTGTTACAAAATATGAATTAATACTTTATAAAATGGGGCTTACTGGGGCCAATTTTTACCTCCCGCTATCTTAGATAAGGGAAGCATAGAGATCGTGTTAAAAATCGCATATCGAGATTTTGGTAAATGACTACGTTTTAAGGTCCCTAAAATCCGATATGAACATTTTCCATTCTCCACTTGAACTCAAATACTATCATTCAGAAAATTTTGAAACCATGTATTTCTACCTTATTCTAATAAAGAAAGAAGCTATTAGATTTTGGTGTAAATTGGATAACCAGAAATGGCATTTTGCTTGAAGCTCAAAATAGCTTTTCTTCGAAAAATACCTTTAAATATAATTTCTTTGCAATTTTTGTTATTATGAAAATTAAATATTATTAAATTTTCTACAGATTCCTATTAATACTTTTTCTACATATTTTATTGATAAATTTATAAAATTATATATATATATATATATATATATATATATATATATATATATATATATATATATATATATATATAATTTAGATCCCGGAGTCTATGCTTTAAACAAAATGCCTTGGTTACACAGTACAAATGTATGTAACTGTCGGATGACTGTCACTGTCAAAATACTAATTTTAAATTAATCGCAGTTACGTTTTAAAAAGGAAATAGTAAATATAGAACAATAGATTGAGTAAATATGTAAGTGCTTATGTACTTAAATTAATAAAAACTAAATGGCGAGAGGTATTGCTTTGGCCATATCAGATTTTTTTTAGTTGGCTGTGATCACTTCAGTTATTTATTATTTTGTTTATACCGTGTGTATATTTTAAATGTGTACAAAAGAGATTAACATGGGAAATCAGTTTTTTACAATTTCCTGCTCGCCGAATTGTTTTAAGCAAAAATGCGTCAAATAAAAGCTTTAGAGCTTAAAATTCTGCATCTAAATCAATAAACAGAATTACCTTTCCATGCATTGTAACGACAGAAATTAAATATGAAAATATCGAAAATTACGTTGCAAATATCGACAGCCATGGAATTGAACAAAAATTAATAAATGCTTGGAGTTTTATCTGCCACAACGTAAGTTAACTTATTTGACGTTTCCGACAATTTGATTTTGTCTCTAATTTTACTGTCTGAAATGATTAAAAAATGAACATTTATACGAATGAAGAGCTAAATTTGTGACAAAATTTGAAGACTGCTAATGTGCCTTCAAAAAATACACGAAATAGGACGAGCAGAACATGCGTTACTCTAAGAGTGTTAGGCATGATAAGTGTATAGACCTCTTCTGTATGTATTGAAAATGAGTTGAGAGTACATAACAGCATCATACATAATTTGTTACGCAATGTTGAATTTTTGATATATTCATATTATTTAAACGAAACTGTATTTTCTTAACTTTATTTATTAATTTTATATTTCTATTATTGCCATAATTAACGATATTTGTTCAAATCAAATTGTCGGAAACGTTAAATAAGTTAACTTACGTGAAGCATTTATTTATTTATTTATTTATTTTTTGTTCAATTCCATGGCTGTCGATATTTTTAACGTAATTTTCGACATTTTCATATTTAATTTCTGTTGTTATAAAGCATGTAATTCTGTTTATTGTTTTAGATGTAGTATTTTATACCTTAAAACTTTTATTTGACGCATTTTTGCTTAAAATAATTAGGCGAGCAGGAAATTTGCAATAAACTGATTTTCCATGTTAATCTCCTATGTACACCTTTAAAACAGACGCACGGTATATATATATATATATATATATATATATATATATATATATATATATATATATATATATATATATATGTGGGAGTGCAGACTGCTGACCCAGCAGGTGGACCGAATCTGCCCAGCGCCCGCGATTCCCAAGCCACAGTACAGTGTACGAAGGCGACTCGAAGAAAGCAGTAGTAGTTAGCATTCATTCCAAATTTAATTAATATGTAACATTTCATTTATTTAACAATCATTAATCGTATATATAATATTATTGTATTACATTAAGTTTTATTTCAATATACAATTTGTTTTAAAGATATTCTTTTTTGTCTCAACACATATAAACACATATAAATACTTTTTGACAAAATTTAAACAATCATCGAATTTTTTATCAGCATCATTATAGTCTGAAACAACAAAAACAATGTAATACCTTTTACGACAAATATCTTTTTATGTTTAAGTGTATTTATTTTTCAAAATTACTTCATGTAAATTGTAAGTAGAACAATAAATCCTTTTTAATTGTCAAAATTATTGTACTTCCAAATTGTAACTTTACAGAGTCCTGAGGAGACTCAAATAAAAGGCGGAAGCTTGACTAAATTTCCAAAGAATCAACATTTTAATTTAGGCCACTGAGCTATCCACTAACATTTCTCCTTATATATATATATATATATATATATATATATATATATATATATATATATATATATATATATATATATATATATATATATATATATAGAGGTACAAGTAAGCCCGAAGAATCGGATGGTGTTACGGCCGAAGCTGTACCTCCCGCCAACTTTTGCGTGGGAATCCTCCAAACATGAATAGAAATGATATGAAAATTTCAAACATTTTTGATGAAAATTGGTATCCATGACGTCCCCTCGTTTATTTTAATTTGGACCATGTGACACCTAGCAACCAAGCTGTTCTTGTTTGTATTGTATTTTTCATTTAACACTTGCACAAAGCAACTCAGCTGATTTATAGAAGACATTTTGCCAGTGCTTTTAGCAGCTACTTAATCTGCCTGTTGTAATGACTAAAGTTTAATGACCCCATTCCTAAACTAGTTTACAAGCTCTTCACTATGCTCGGGCGCGAGTGTGTGAAACAACGACAAACAGGGAACGTTTAGTTAAAAGTCAACAAACGGATTATTAAAGATGCAAAATCCAAAGCAGAAAAGTTACAAAAAATAAATACGTATATCAACGCAATGGTTTTGATTTAATTACTAAATCCTGCAGTGATCAATAAAATTTTACTTTTTAACTACGACATAGCCAGTTAAATAATTCTTTATGTCTATTTGAAGTTAAGGCGGTGATTCATCTGGCTGACTGTACCTGGTGTAGCTTTGTGATTTGGCAATTTGTGTTAGGAAGTTAGGATACATAAACAGAGACCGGCACAAGATCAAGGCCCGAGTCAATCACTGCAGGCAGCAGGACGAGCAGGGTATTTGCATAGAGGAACGCCCTGGCCCTACATAGAACCTATATTGTCAGCCCTATTGATTTTTTACCCCCAATTGCACACCGATATTGGACAACTTTTTATATTAAACACTATTAACTTTCAAGGAATTTCGAAGATTAAACAGGATTAAATTCTGCATATAAATAAATTCATTTATTATACAGGGTGTTCTAAACTATCTATCTGCGTAAGGTAGCTTTATCATTTATACATAGAAAATAGTTATTTTTGTGCAACCGGACGCGAAATAAGCATTTCGCAGCCGCAATACAGGCCGCGAAATTAGGTAAACTATCACCTTGACACTTGAGAATTGCATGGTTTTGTTTATCAAATGTCAATCCCATAGCCACCTTGAAAGCTAACTTTCTATTTACAATGAAACTGTTAAAAATTAATACATTTTGTAATTCACATTTTTTACGGTTGCACAAAAAATATTGTGTACACCTTGTCCGCGAAATCCTTTAGTGGTGAGTTTTTGATGAATATGCACGTTTTAGGGTCCCTAGAATAAAATTTTACTATTTTTACGATGATGTCTGTATGTGTGCGCGTGTGCATGTGCATGTGCGTGTGCGTGTGCGTGTGCGTGTGCGTGTGCGTGTGCGTGTGCGTGTGCGTGTGCGTGTGCGTGTGCGTGTGCGTGTGCGTGTGCGTGTGCGTGTGCGTGTGCGTGTGCGTGTGCGTGTGCGTGTGCGTGTGCGTGTGCGTGTGCGTGTGCGTGTGCGTGTGCGTGTGCGTGTGCGTGTGCGTGTGCGTGTGCGTGTGCGTGTGCGTGTGCGTGTGCGTGTGCGTGTGCGTGTGCGTGTGCGTGTGCGTGTGCGTGTGCGTGCGTGTGTGTGTGTATGTGTGTGTATGTGTATGTATGTGTGTATGTGTGTGTGTATGTGTGTCAATGTGTGTGTGTGTGTATGTGTGTGTGTATGTGTGTCAATGTGTGTGTGTGTATGTGTGTGTGTATGTGTGTGTGTATGTGTGTCAATGTGTGTGTGTGTGTGTGTGTGTGTGTGTGTGTGTGTGTGTGTGTGTGTATGTAACAAAATTTTCGTCTACGATAACTTCCATACTACAACTCTAAAAATTATAATTCTTTCGTATTTCTCTTAGTTACATCCATGTGAAGAGCTGATTAGATTTTGGTTAGAATTGGACAACCGGAAGTACCCTCATTTGAAGATTTTAACAGTTTTTCTTGAAAAAACTATGTCAAATATCATCTTTTCACATTTTATGTTATTATAAATATTAAAGAATAATTTTATTCTCTATACGATTTGACTGCATTTTATATTTAATATTAAATGGATATAGAGTTAAAAAATTATAAAAAAATTAAATTTCATAAAGTAGCCATAGCTATGGAAACAGCTACGAGTACTATATTAAGAAAATTTTGATTGAAAGATGTCAGTGTCAAGTGAAATTGACGTAGTGTGTTTGTCTTATAATTTTACTGGAAATATAAGATCTTTTGCTATAAATTTTCTGCATTTTTTGCATAAAATACATGCAACTGCCGGAAGGTAAAGTACAAGAAATAGAATGTTTAGCAAGGAACTTTCTGTACGAAATTTGTACAAAATACATAGAACTGAGGCATGACGGAAGGTTATGTGCTGGTCACATCAGATTTTTTATAATATGTATATGGTTTGGACACGAATAATAATAATAATAACCAAATTTTAGTGTGTTTATTTATTTATTTATTTATCATCCCTATGTATGTTCGCTGACGATGCAAATGCAACTGCACCCTTTTCAACCCCTATTACCCAATCTTCAACCCCAATCCCGAATGTTTGAATTTTCCATAAATTTTTCTACATGTCCGTTGTCCTGTTATGTTTGTTCGTAACCCATCAATATGTATGCCAGAGGGGTGCGTTACTACCTTTGGGCAAATTGCGCGTAAAATAATTGCAAAGTCATCATAGTAGGCATTGCAGAGGGGCGGGGGAGGGTAAGAGATGATGTCAAATCGTCCTGTTACACACCCACTGTGTGTGTGTATAAATATTTCTCTTTATTTTCGAAAGGGCTTTCATCTTTTGAAAGGGAATTCGCGATGACCCGCTAACTTGAATTGTTTTGCATAATTTTGCCTCGGGTTTAATTCTATTATTCTTACTTTAGCCCGGCGACAATGTTTACAAAGACTATCAACATGCGAAACAAGAATCTAGGGTGGGAATCGCGCGGAGAAAATTTAACATTAAATAAATAAATAAATAAAAATCTGATGTGGCCAGTACATTACATTCCGTCAGTTATATGAGGTATTTACGAAAATTCTACCGGTGAACTGTTACCGGTAAACAGCTTTTTATCAGGTTATAGCTACCGGAATCGATATTTTAAAAACGCAAGTGGTAAACTGGGTAGATCTATAACCTATGAAAAATTTTGAAAATTTAAAACAGATTCGAAATTTAACGTAGTTAACAAACTGAACAGAGTTCTACTTTGAACACATTTCCACTTTGAACGCGCGCGCTTCGCTTTGCATCACTACCTTTTTTTGATATTAGATTTTTCATAAATCCGGTAGATGGATCTGGTAGATATTGAACAATTTTCAAACACGGTAACTTTTTACCACTCGTATTTTCGAACACAGTCTGTAGATGCAGTATCTACCGGTAGAATTTTCGTAAATGTGTATGTATTTTCTATAAAATCCATACAGAAAGTTCCTTGTAAAAGATTCTAAATTCCTTGTATGTACATTACCTTTCGACAGTTGTATGTATTTTATACAAATTCTATACAGAAAGTTTCGAGCAAAAAGATCCTATATTCGAGTAAAATTATAACAAATACACTACAAATATGTCAATTGCACTTGGCACTGACATCTTTCTATCAGAATTTTCTTAAGTAGCTGTTTCTAGCATAGCTGGCTAATTTATGAAATTTAATTTCTTTATAATTTTTTAACTCTATATCCATTTAATATGAAGTGTTGAAGGCAGTCAAATCGTATAGAGAGTACAATGTTCTTTAATTTTTATAATAACATTAAATGTGGAAAAATGATCGTTTTTTCAAGAAAAACTGTTAAAATCTTCAAATGAGGGTACTTCCGGTTGACCAATTATAACCAAAATATATGGATGCAACGAAAGAATTATAATTTTTGGATTTGTAGTTTTAGAGTTAACGTAGACGAAAATTTTGTTACACACACACACACACACACACACACACACGCACACACACACACACACATACACGCACACACACACACACACACGCACGCGCACACACACACACGCACACACGCACACACACACATACACGCACACACACACACACACACACACACACACACACACACAATAGTAAAATCGTAAACTAGGGACCTTAAAACGTGCTTATTCATTAAAAACTCACCACCAAATTTTTTGACCAAAGACAATACCTTGCTTACCTAAAGGTGCCGCAAGGTAAAAAATATAGGCTGGATTCTAAAATAACTAGAAAACAAAATTTTCCAGAAATTCTTTTTTATTGTTTTTCGAAATACTTTCTTTTTAACTCAACACATTTATGTATTTTATAAAACCAATCGTTAAAGCAAGAAATCCATCCTTCTTGAGAAATTTGAGAGACCATGTTTTCGAAGGCTTCAACCGCTTCATTTGCACTTGTAGGTATATGGGAAACCACACATTATCTCCTTTAATTTAAGAAATAGAAAGAAATCATAAGGTTGAAGGTCAGGACTGTATGGTGGGTGCTCCAGTTATTCCACCTTTGATTTTTTTAAATAAGCTTTAGTTTGCGCAGCATTATGTGATTACAACAAACGATTTATATTATAACCTATTGATTAGAAGAATGAACCTAGGAAACTTTCATCAATATATAAAATCTACCATTTTTGAATAACAAAAAGTATAGTTTTAACTTTAATTTGCAAATTTTACATCATGAGGGTAAGGGGCGCTAAAATTTAATATAGCACAAAGGCGCCTAATACCCACGGAGCGGCCCTGGTAGCTATTGTCCATCCTCGTAAACTGTATTGTGAAAATTATAACTTCTTTGCTCGCAAAATTCTTTCATTAATATTAATTCTGTGCGATTACATGCTATTTTTATTTTGACACTGTGATTTCGTGATAACCATTTCATACTTATTAACGTTGTGAATTGGGTAAAAATACTGGCTGCTTTATAAATATTAATATGTTGGTATCTGAGCGCGAATCTGCAGTTGGAAAGTTTGAACAATACCCGTACATATATTAGTCGCTGAGTTACGTCGGTATACAACGATAGTTAGAGGAACATTTACTATTGTATAATTCGAGTACAACTATATTGGAAGCAAATGAATGAAAGTAATTATATTCATATGTACAATGAGAGTATACGGGTAATGAGGGTTTTGTTTCAAAATTAGTACATTTTCCATAGAATATACTTATTGTTTATCATCATAAACTTTATGCAAAATTGATAAAATACGTGTAGAAATATTGTATTATGTTTACACATTGTTGTAATCATTGTAACCTATTTATTTATGTATCAGTTCATTGTTGTAATCAACGAAAATATTTTTTCTATGACCAAGAGTAAAAGTCAAATTTAAGGTATCAAAATTTAAAAATTTGGTGTGGCCAACACAATACCTCCCGCCATTTACAGCTCGAATCACAAAAAAGATTAAGCTAATCCTAATAAACAATTTACTTGCAAAACACATTTATTTATCATTTTTCAAGGCATTTCCATCCACAATCAATACATTTTGCATCCGTGAAAACCAATCTCCAAAGCATTTTCTCCAATGTTCCCGAGTTTGTTTTTTTATTTCATTTTTAAATGAGTCAACAGTTTCTTCGGTCGATGTAAAACGTAAACCCTGTAACTTATCCTTTACACGTGGAAATAAAAAGAAATAATTAGGTGCCATGTCTGGACTATATGTAAAATGACCCATTATTTCAATGTTTTGGGCATTCAAATAATCAGTCGTTCGAGCAGCAGTGTGCGGCCGAGCGTTGTCTAATTCTTCCCCGTTGACGTTTTTCGCGAACATTTTGGAGAACTTGCGGCAAACAAACGGCAAGTGTACCATTCAACAGTACGACGATCCTCCAGTGATACAGTGCAAACATGTCCAATAATTCCAAAAAATGTGGCGACCATCTTTTTGTTTCGGCTTTTTTCGCGAATAACTTTTGTTGGAGCAGACTCATTCTCAAAGACCCAAACTGCGGACTGTTACTTTTTTCGAGATCATAGCAGTATATACCTATGTTTCGTCACCTCTAATGAAACGATCCATTGTTAAAGCGATCTAGTGTAGATCTGCACCATCTCAAACGGTAGTCTTTTTGACTACAGTCAAATTGTGGAGAATCCAACGAGAACAAAACTTACGTACCATCAAATGTCTAAAATGGTTTCAATTGCTTTCACACCAATCTTTAAAGTTGCTTTAATATTCCTGACAGTAACATGCCGGTCCTCTTTAATCATGTTCTGAACAAGAACAATATTCTTTTCGGTAACTGCTGTTTTTGGCTTAGGAGCTCGAAAACTGTCATTTAAGGAAGGTCGGCCATGCTGAAATTTATTGTACCACCACTTTACGGAACCTAAGGAACACGACTTATCTCCAAACACTCGATGGATTTCCTCAAAATATTCTTGATGGCTTAATCCACGCTTGAAATTGTAAAAAATCACAGCTCAATAATGCTCTTTGCTCAATTCAATGATTTTTTGGGGAAAGGATTACTTAAATATTATGTATTTAAACAACATTCAATTATATTTAACAACCATCACTATAATTAACATTGTAAACAACTAGATTAAAATGTCAAACAAAATTTGTTTCAAAATACCATAGCCTGCTAGATAGGCTCAATGGAAAGAGAACAGCTCTCGTATTAATATTATACATGGCACCCACCGTGCCCACGCCTATTTATTGAAACAACAAATTAGATTTTGTTTACAAACGATCAACCGGAATACTTTACTTAAAGCTCATTGCTATTTCAAACATGGAATTGACGGGAGGTCATCGTAGGTCGTGTGTTGGCCACATCAGATTTTTACCTCTCGCTAAGAGAGGTATTGGATTCATGCTAAAAATCTCATATCCAGATTTTAGTGAATAAGCACGTTTTAAGGTCCCTAGAATCCCATTACCTATAACATTTTTACGATGATATCCGTGTGTGTGGATGTGTGTGTGTGGATGTGTGGATATTGGATCCACGATTTCTCAAATACTATAAGATCAAGACATTTTTAACTACGGATTCCTCATTCTAACAATAATGGGAAGAGTTGATTAAGTTTTGGTAACAACTGGACAACCGTAAGTAGTAGTTACAAGAAAAAAATCATCTAAATATTATTTATCGAAAATTTATGTAAATACTTATATTAAAGAACGTTAAATTCTTTATTCGATAAATATAAATTCATTATTATATCTTCTATAGATTTAGAGATAAAGAAATGCATATAAAATAATTTCATGCAAAAAAATCTCAGATCAAATTAATTCAAGACAAGAAATTCAAATGTTTGTAATTGACACATAAATGTCACTGTCAAAAATATTTGTATGCCATTGTCAAAAATATTTGTACATCATTATGAAGATTATGAAAATAAAAAAAGTCAACAACGCAAAAGAATATACGTAAAAAGAATACAAAAGGAATTTCCGAAAAAATGACGAATATAAAGAAAAAGAAAAGGAAAATAGAAAAAGAAAATTTCAGGATATTGAATATAAAGAAAATGTATGTATTCTACATAATTTGTATTAAAATATCCCATAGATTTTGCAAATATATGTGAGAATTCTGTTGTAGTGATGAATATATGTATTTGTATTTAAAAATATTTTTCGTTTTATGCATACTACCAGGTAAAATATCTGGCGAGAGGTTATGTGCTGGCCACATATTTTTCATCTTGTCAAGCGTATTTTTAATGTAACTCACTTTTTGTTTACGTGGGAATTAGTGACAACATGACAATGTGCACCCAAGTAAGTATCAATATTTGTTACTCATATTACAAATTGTATGTCGATTTAAATACAGAAATGCGTACTACAGTATTTAACAATTTTTTAATATTACACACTTTAATAACAAGTAGAGCTGCAGTCAAGCTGTAGTTCATTATTTTGCCACCAGATGTCATATCATTTAGCAACATATGCCAATGATGTATTCATCTTCCTCTAAATTGTTGAGACAGTTTCTATGTTACGCAGAAGGTATTAACTGTTCTTCGATGACTTCTGCTATTAGCAAAATGACGGATGAGGATATTATTTCCCATAAGGAGCCGTTTACCGCATCCGCGTTGGATGAAAAATCTTTCTCGTGCTGTGTCCAGGTCCAAACACAAACAAATAAATCACTGGTGAAGTCAAGTCGGCGTTTAAGCTGCGCGCAAAAACCAAAACAAAAAATACTCCGGCTAACTCACTACTACCCACAGATTATTGTTGGGCTAATACAGATAGATCGCCGGCTTTTTCACTTCAGGTTAAGCACTCAGGATTTACTCACAGCACAGCCAATATGGCGCCGTGTCAAACAAGAAGACGGAGACTTTTTATTCTAGTATACAAAAGATCGCATAAAAAGGAAATTATCACGTGATTGCCCCAATCAAAACGGGAAAGACGTCTTTATATATTGTAAATAAATAAAATGCTTCCCATATTTTTTGAGAGTAGCATTTCTCTAAAACAAACATATTTTTATCGGAATGAAAAATTAATTTTATTTTTGACAACCCTTTTTTGCGAATTTCTTGGCCTCCGAGTGAGTGAAAAATTTACAATAATATCACATCCGGTTTTAACGAAAGAGTACTATCAATAATTTCTCTGCCGTCTCCGTGATGCAGTTCGACGTGAAAAACTGGCAGTTACATCATGACAATGCTCCACTTGCTTCAGATTTTCTTAGCGAAAAATGGAATTCCAGTAGTTCGTTAAGCTCCCAACTCTCCAGATATGGCTCCTTGCGACTTCTGGTTGTTTTCGAAATTAAGAATCCACTGAAAGGATTCAATTTTGAGGAGGAGCAGGATTCCACTTCCTTGGTAAGGGAGGCATAAGCATCGTGCTAAAAATCGCATATCGACATTTTGGTAAATGACCACATTTTAAGGTCCCTAGAATCCAATTTTAACATTTTCACGATGATATCTGTGTGTATCTGTGTGTATGTGTGTGTGTGTGTGTGTGTGTGTGTGTGTGTGTGTGTGTGTGTGTGTGTGTGTGTGTGTTTGTATGTGTGTGTATATGTGGATCCTCCACTCTAACTCAAATACTATCATTCAGAAAAATTTTAAACCTTGTATTTCGAACTTTTTCTGTAATGGAAAAAGCCCATTAGATTTCGGTGAAAATCGGATAACCGGAAATGGCACTTTACTTGAAGCTCAAAATAGTTTTTCTTCGAAAAATACCTTTAAATATTATTTATTCGAGATTAATGTTATTATAAAAATTAAAGATTATTAAATTTTCTATAAAATTGCATTAATACTTTTACTATATATTTTATGGATAAATTTATAAAATTATGGGCCGGTATTTCCATCTTCGGATAAAGTGCTGGCTAACTTATTTGTCAGATAAATGAACAAATCGCATCAAAAAATGACATTCAATATAATTTACATTATTTATGCTTTTATTTCAATGCGATATTTTATGATTTATCTGACGATTAGTTATCCTAAACTTTATCCGGAGATGGAAATACCGGCCCTAACTACAATTTGAATCCCAGAGCCTACGCAGTTATTCAAATGTAACTGTCAGATAAATGTCACTATCAAAGAACTAATCATTTCAAAATAATATTAATTACGTTTTAAAAAGAGAAAAGTAAATAGAACAATAGAAAAGGAATTCAATACAGTTTCCAGCATGAGTAAATATGTAGGTATGTATTTAGATTAATAAAAATTAACGATTCACAATAGTATATTAAGAATTAAGAACGGTAAGGACAGTTTACTGATCGAAGACAATGTTTGGGGACTGAGCGAAGCAAAGGTCCCAATTTTGTCTGAGATCGGTAATTCCTTAACGTTCGTGATGCTTATACTATTTTTTGCACGATCGACGCACAAAATTTAAAAGAAAAATAAGATTTGAAAATTATTTTGACATATTAAAAAAAATATTTGTCATTTTTGAAATAAGCTTTGATTTTTGTTTTTATTTATTTACCGTCTCGCCTCTTGCACGGTAAGTGAAGCACATCACTTACCGACGTGATTCACATCACTTACCGTTCAATAATTTGTAAATAAGACATACTGTCTTGGAAACACTATCGGTAAACATAAAAAATAACCCGAACGTGCAAAAAAATGTTTAAGCTAATCCTCATTTTTGCATTAGTGAATTCTATTCTATCCCGGCATTTACAATTTAATCTACATTATATTATAGCTCCGGTGGCTCAATGGTTAGGGCAACGTCTCATGTAATGAGTGCCCTCGGGGCTCTGGGTTCAAATCTCACTATGGCATGGATGTGTGTGAATGTGAACCTACTCTATAATTGGGATTTAAATCTGTTAAGGGGTTTAAAAAAAGTTACTTACTTGGATTAGATTAGACTTTACTTTAAGAAATAAATTGTCAAAATTAGAGTAAAATTCGCTAATCCAAAAATAAGGATTAACTTAATCTTTTTTCTGACTCGTGCTGTAAATGGCGAGAGGTATTGTGTTGGCCACACCAGATTTTTTAGGCAGGCTTCGTGTAACTCTTCTTGATCCACATATACACCCTTAAATACCAACATATACAGACATTTCTACCCCATGATATTGGCTGATTTTTACCCCTTATGTTAAATGAAGTGTGCATTATTACACACACACTCCAGCCGCAAAAATATTCTTCCACATACTTGGATGATCAATGAACTCTATACTATTATACAAAAATAGAATAGAGATATAAATATAGATGTGGTAGGGAGGATTATATGTTGGAAATAGGGGAAATATTATTTCATATGTAATCAAAATCTCAAAAGAAAATTCGGTTTGATTCAATCACTTTCTGATGAAAAACTCAATAACGAAAAAGCATATAAGACTTTTGAGGGTCGGCTGATACATGTGATAGAAAATACAGGACTACACCCTTATTCTTAAAATTGCAGATATTCAATCTGCTTTAAATGCGTTCTTTCACAAAAGTATGCAATATAAATGACGATTTTTTTACTTTTTTATATCACTAGCAATACTATTTAATTCTTGGCGGATACAATGTTGCGCTACGGGCCATTTGCCACCCCCAATCAAGGGATGGGAAGCGGAAACTTACATGTCGATGAAAGAGAAACTACCCTTACAACTTCCTTCGCTCACCCTTGCAACACACAAAGATACTAACAGACAACAAGATTTTATCTAACCCTCAAAGATGTGCCCTTTTCAATGTATTTAGTGAGGGATCTATTTGTTCAACATAAAATATGCCTGCTATTTATTGGTTAAGTACTTCAAATAAATGATCAGTAACTTATAGTTAAATAAATAATAAATAAATAAATATATCATCATTGCTGGGTGTGCCAATCTGCTTTATACGCAGATATCGGTAATGATGAAATATTTGTACCGTGCGGGCGCTTATCAGGCGTCACCTCACGGGCACTCATTGCTGGCGTGGAGAGTGCATCACAGGGATCAATTTTGTGCCATTTAAAATTGTAAATATTTGGCATCGGTCGGGATCTAACCCGGTTCCCCAGATTCGCCACCTGACACTAACCTGTCTAACCTAATCTAAGTTAATCTAATCTAAACTAACTTTAACTAACCTAATCAAAATATAATCTAACTTATTGTAATCTGGACACAATATTCATAACTGATCACTTTTTGCGAATATAATTTTTTTTCATTAAGCGTATTATAATATTTATATTAAGCTACTGTACACACACTATAGAAGATATTCATTGTCTTACTAGTAAAAAAATGGTACAGATTATATTGAAAATTGTTATTTGACAGATATATCATTTTTATGTTGTAGTGTACACAGCCAGCTTTGGCTGAAATTTCAAACACTACAATTAAAAAATTCCAAAAAAAATGTCAAAAAAATATTTGAAACACTTGAAGAAAAAATAATATGTCATTCGGAGTAGAACGCCCTTTTTGTATTTTACCAATCGTGTCTAGGCTGGGCTAGTGCCTCAGTCGCAACAGATGGGTTCAACACAAAAAGACCGCTTTCTACTTTTAATAACATAATGTAACGTGTGAACCTTTGGTGTTCATTGTTATTACGCGGTCGAACATTCTAGAGCTTTCTGGAAGTTAATGGCAGCTGTATAAAAGGGACGCAGCTATGCTCGGGTGTTAATTAGTTACATGGAGTGTTAGTGAAGCACACCAATATCGTGCTGTGCGTATGCAGTATGGTGTCCAGTGGAGGACTCGGGAAATTACTGGTTAACTGAGATGGCTGTGGATGTGAATACTCGGTAGTGTTGACGAGTATTGGGTAGCTATAGTGTATAAAGACAGTACCGGCGAGTCAGGAAGTTACTGGTATACCGGGATAGCTGTGAAAGAGAATACTGGGTAGTGTTAAAGAGTATTCGGAAGCTAGGTATACGGGGACAATAACGGCAAGTGGAATTGAATACTCGGCAGTGGTGTTGAAGAATTATGGCATACGGATAGTCGGTGATACTGAGGCTGTGGAAGTTAGACAGAGAGTTACATAAATAGACAGTCAGTTGAGAATATAGACGCTTTATCTGCGCTGGAAAATCTTTTACTTCGCATCATTTTTTTTTTTTTCATGATGGACTAAAATGTTATGCAAACCGATCTTTTGGCGACCTGTTTGCAAACATCTGTGGTAAAGCTACTTCGAAGTACCATTCAGAATTAACAGTTCTGCGATCGAACAACAGCATCAGGACCACTTCGGCGAAAAAAGAACAGCAATCATCTTCACTTCCTCTTGAATCGCTCTATAAGTAATATTTCGATTGGACTGAATCAAGCTTGCCACAAGATTAACATTTTCTGAACAGGCAGCATGCACAGGTTGTCCAGGTCTTGCTTCGTCTTCTAGCAGCTCTCGCCCTCGTCGAAATTCGCGAGACCAATGACTAACAGCGTATAATGAAGGGGTAGCATCGCCAAAAGCTGCTATCAAATTTTCAAGGCTTTGCTGGTATCCTAACAGTGTTTTATAGTCATAGAAAATCATAGCTCTAAAGGCAGTTCGCGGAATGATCATTTTAAAAATTAAAAATGCAAAACTACGAAACATACAAAATTAACTACGTTTCACAAGAAAATCGGAACGTTTGACAATTGTGGGTAACGAATGTCAACTAAGGCTTAATTTACATTAGCGGTACAATGACGATACGTTGACGGTACAATAACGGTACAATGACGGTATGTCAATTAAACGAGGCATTTACATTAGACGGTACCACGACAGTACGAACATAATAAAATACCATGACAATGTAGTTTTTTTTATGTATTGACAGTTTGTGGTGCACTATGTCATGTCTCTATTAAAAGTAGAAAATATCGTGCAATGTTTAAAAATTTCACAAATAACGACTTTGCTATAACTGTCCTTACTCTTCTCAAAGAAGAAGAAAATGAAAAAAATCCAAAAGTTTTTATAAAACGATACCATTTTTTATATACGTTCTGTAATAATCTGTAGTGTATATTTCACGTTTTTGTTATAAGCAGTGAACTTTTGTTCAATAAATGATAAATATATATGTATAATCATTTCTCATTTCTAGCTCATTTTGACTACATTTTGGTTTAACTAAAACAGAAATATGAAAAAGTCAAAAACATGTCAAATGTCAATCAGATACTAGCATATGTTTACTTTCATTTGGCTGATTTTGGCATGAACGTCAACTTGAAGTGCACGTACTCTTCAAACGCAACCTTCCACTCCCCTTTGCATGGAAATACTACGCTGTTACTATGTTATACAATATTTTTTCAATAGAAACAAAACTATACTGTACCCTGGTCGAATCGCTAATGTAAATCAGTAAATATCACTGGGCCGTCATCGTACCGTCATCGTACTGAGAACGTAGATGTAAATGGATCCATTAAAATACATTGGACCAAGAAGTATCGTACCGTTATTGTACCGTCATTGTACCGCTAATGTAAATCAAGTCTAATGCGACATTAAATTTTTTCAATTGTTTCTAGCCAATCAACTTCCATAGCCTGCTACTAAAACTATTAACAAAGCATCCCTCGTACATGGATAAAGGTACGATATTTTATATTTCTCGTCTCGCCTCGCGTGCATCGCTACTTATTCTAACATTAGAATATGATATTTTAATTCCGAACAGAAAAATAACTACTCGTATTACTGCGGGATTCCCAGAGAAAGTTACAGAGGATTAGGGTAGAGAAAAAAGCGCGAATTTATGAAAGACCCTCAATAAGTTTTGGGTTGATTTATGAGTTTAGTATGTCCTCTTCGGTTCAATAATCGGCTTAAACTAAATGTTAGTAATATACAATTTATAATCGGATTATCTCGGTTAGACATAACCCTATAAGGATCAATACTGCCAATTAACTCTTTACCTTCCCTTTATCTGTAATTAAAGTGATAAAAGATTCAGCAAACAATTATGTATGAGGCAAGCCCCGATAGTCATCTATCTATCTCCACCAACAAAAAAACAAAACGATCAAAGCCCGCTCGCATTCATCAAAAACAATTGCAATTGATAACGGAGTTGCAGGGCTGCCAATGTCGGTTGGATAAAGCCCCTATGCGCTATGTGGAGTACAGCTGTTGGTGAAAGGTACCTTTGCAATTGTGTCAAATCAAAGCTGGCCGAGAACTTTGACTATAGCTACTAGCCGTTAGCCCAGCACAGCCGCCTATGCTACGAGAGTATTTACAGATAGCTATTCAACTTTTCAATTAAAGATATCACCAATGCAGTTCACTTTGTTTGACCAATACAAACGAAGGACAATTAAATATAAATGCAACAGCCTTTAGAATTGACTTCATTGGGGATCGTGGCAATTTATTTAAAACTTCATCTAAATTAAGGCGATTAATATTACTAGAAAATTATAATTATTAATTGTTAATCTATAATAGGTAATGATATTATTAATTATCTAATATTAATATTAATTAACCAATATTAACATTAATATTAATTAGACAATATTATTAATATAAGCCGCCTCGGTGGTCGTGCGGCTTGAGGCAGTGGACAGCACTCGAAGCGACCGTCACCGCTCGGCCCTGGGGTCGTGGGTTTGATTCCCACTAGGGGCTTGGATGTTTGTGGCGTCTTTATCATCTCATCTTTATCAAACATAACGAATAAATAACAAGGTTACAGAAATAAGGCAAATTTAACACAACCCCATATAATCATGAATTGTAATAAAGTTGTACACTTTGAATTACAATAAAGATTACTATTATATTATTAATATATTATGCAAACAGTTGAAGTTTTGATTGCCACTGGAAGCCGGTGTCACCCAACATATACGAGTATTTTTCATTTTCACAAAAATTGAAAATAGATTCCGCATTTCAAATAGGCGTTAGCAGCAGACTTCAAAGTAGTAAGACAATATATCCCAGAACGAGCTTATACTATCGTTATTTTAAAAACTGTTCTATATTAATTTACGAAATTTGGTATCTAGGGGTTTCGGACATGCCCGTTTCAACTAAAATATTTTCAAAGCAGTAGCATTTCCGGTTAAGCGGAAGTAGACCCTAACTTTCTTATTTTAAATGTAATGCTATATTTACCTTCCGTCACCTTTAGGTAAGGAAGGTATTGTCTTTGGTTAAATTTTTTGATGAATAAGCACGTTTTAGGGTCCCTAGAATACGATTTTACTATTTTTACGATGATGTCTGTATGTGTGTGTGTATGCATGTATGTGTGTGTGTGTGTGTGTGTGTGTGTGTGTGTGTGTGTGTGTGTCTGGGTGTGACAAAATTTTCTAATGCGATAACTCTAATACTACAATTCTAAAAATTATAATTCTTTCGTATTCCTCTTCGTTACATCCTTGTGAAGAGCTGATTTTGGTTATAATTGGTCAACCGGAAGTACCCTCATTTGAAGATTTTAACAGTTTTTCTTGAAAAAACGATGTTAAATATCATTTTTTCAGATTTAATGTTATTATAAATATTAAAGAATTATTTATTCTCTATAAGATTTGAATGCATTTTATACTTCATATTAAATGGACATAGAGTTAAAAAATTATAAAGAAATTAAATATAATATATATTAGTCAGCTTTGCTATAACTCTGGAAACAGCTGCTATTAAGAAAATTCTGATTGAAAGATGTCAGTGTCAAGTGCAGTTGACAGTATGTTTATGTTATAATTTTACTGGAAATATAGGATCTTTTGTTAGATATTTGTATAAAATACATACAACTGCTTTAAGGTAATGTACAAGAAATATAATCTTTTGCAAGGAGCTTTCTGTATGACATTTATACAAAATACATAGAACTGACGGAAGGTAATGTGCTGGCCACATCAGATTTTTTTTTTATCTTACCGTTGAAGTCAACAGAAAATTTTACATATGAACCCATAATAGCTATTTGTGTATTAAGAGCGCAAAATGAGAAGATTGAGAGGTTGTTGACGCGCGATGCACGAACGCGGCATTCTCTCGAAATCGACAATGTCCATTTGCGTTCGAAACACACACAAGATTTTTTCTGCAGTCCTCCACCATAACAAAAAAATGTACCCTTTAGACTTCAAGATATTGTTTTGGCTTTCGTTTTTACAAAAAATTAATGGCAATTTGGTAATGAATATTATAAGTTTTTGTATAATTTATTTGTTTTAAGTACATTGAACTAGTGCAATGGAAAAGTGGATGTCCATTGGGAGCGTTCACGCCAAACTTTTGCAGGTGGAAGCACAACTGTTCACACAATTTATTTTATATTTAATTTTAATTTATCGTCATTTTCCATTCTTCTTGAGCTATTGTTTCAATCTAATCTAAGCATTTTATACTTTTGTTTTTGTAAATAAATGCCCTATTTTATTTTCACAGCAGTGCGGCATTTTGTTTGGTTATGTAATATACCGACAGAGCAGATATATGCCAGGTTGACTTGTGAAGATGGTAAATGTGTAACTACAGTGCCATTAGTTCCTGACTAAACATTTCTATTAAGAATGTAGACAAGTGACATTTCTCAATATTGTATAGTTAAATTTGGACAGCGAACGTTTTTCTACTTTGTCGCGTATGAGCGGCGAAGTGACATTTCACGTTGACAAAAGAGAGCGCAAATGGCTACTTTGTATATAGAGTGTAGAAAAAAAATTTACTCGTGCTTAACCACTTTCGATGTAATTCAACTTGTTTTGATTTTTAATTTAAAAACGGCCACTTCTTTATCACTCTTTAGATAAATACCAAATTTCGTAAAATAATATTGAATAGTTTTTAAAATAACGGTAGCGTAAGCTCGTTCTGGGACAAGCGTGCTATAATATAATATTTCAATTCAGAAAAAAAGCGCAGTACATCAATAAAAAATAGTATCTGTTTATGGAAAAGAATTCTATTTAAATTAGTGTAACGTGAAACGCGAATTGAAATAAATTATTTATTGTAAAAGAGAATGAAAATAATGTAAATGGAAATGTAGTAGAAATAGGGTTTAAACATAATTCATTAGGTTTTCATTTTCAAATGTAAATAGCAATTTCACATCAAAGCAAAATAATGTTTTTATAATTCAAATAAACTCATTCCCAGTTCATGACAACTGTACAATTTTTCAGTTCCAATCAATCTGAAACAGATCCCAGCACATCTGAAAACAACAACAATGTCGATAAACTTATCGTTATCTTCCCGGGTTCAAATTCAAATTCCAAATGAAGTCTTGTCGCGCTTGGCGGAAATATGATTGAGGGAAATGAAACATGTGAAGGGCGCGCGGTGCGGTGCTTTTGTTTGAGTTTTGGACTGGCTGCGCACGCATTGTGCCGCGTTTCAATTGTTCCACAGTTACATGCTCGTGGAAATGTACGTGGAAATAGATGGAAATTCAACCGAACCAATCAAATCACTCTTTATTTGTTACCCAGTTTCAGAAGCGAATGACTCCAATGCGATGAAATTTCAGCCTGAAGCTCGATGAAAGTACAGCGCAAATTTTGTGCAGTAATGGGAATATTTAATAATATTTTATAATATCATATACGACGTATTTGTATTACGATACGAATTAATAGTTACGAATTTACTATGAACTAAAAGTATTATCTCATCTAAACTGTAATAAAAAAATTGGTGGATGCGCTATTTTTATCTCTCGTCACCATAAGTTAAGCACCAACAATGCCTACGTTTATCTCGAAGTTTCAAGCAGCTTGAATTTAGTAAAACCCGTTTCAATCTTCGAAATAAACGATCGAGATTAATATTTCAAGCCGCTTCAAAATGTCAAGTCAAGCCCAAATAATAACAAGCTTAGAGTTATGAAGAAGCTTGACTTCTGTCGAAATAAACAGTGAAGCTTCAAATAATATAAGCACGCATGTCATTCTGTCAATCATGTGATTAAGAGGCGATTTCGGGAGACAACCGTTCACTTGCGGTATGTTGCGTTCAGGTACGTTCACACATTTGGGCGCTAGGAACAATATACCCGATATGCTTGGATCAGTGCTCACAGCTGAACGGGTTTGCGAGTCAGGTCAGCTCTCTGTTCACTATTTCTATCTCTTTTCATCATGTCTTTTTTTGAAATGTCAGAAGTCAAAACAGTCGGAGTCGTGGTCTTATGTCAAACGGAGTGACATTATTTTCGTTGACTCTTTTTGGGACAAATATGGAAAAAAACTATCTTTCTCCGTTAATGCATTTTAATTGTCAGACACTATTTTTGACAGTTTTAAATGTCGCAGAATATACATAACCACGAAGCACGGTGTCAACAAGTGAACCAACGATTTTTGGCGCCACCATTAACCATATCATACCGTAACTAACCGTAAGTAATCCGAAGAAGTGAACGGGTATGTCGCCCGAAATCGCCTTAAGGTAATTTTGGCGTCAATAATTTGACACAATATAGATTTACTGTCAGTTTTGACATTACATTATAATTATTCAAGAGCCGGTATCACATGTTTACCTTCCGCCACCTTTAGGTAAGGAAGGTATTGTCTTTGGTCAAAAAATTTGGTGTTGAATTTTTAATCAATAAGCACGTTTTTGGTTCCCTAGAATACGATTTTATTATTTTTACGATGATGTCTGTATGTGTGCGTGTGTGTGTGTGTGTGTGTGTGTGTGTGTGTGTGTGCGTGTGTGTGTGTGTGTGTGTGTGTGTGTGTGTGTGTGCGTGTGACAAAAGTTTGCTCTGCGATAACTCTAATGCCTACTACAATTCCAAAAATTATAATTCTAAATCTAATTGTAAATCTTACAGATCTGTAAATCTGTAAAAACCTGACAAAAACGCATCTATTTTTGTTGATTAATATAAAATTATAGGTGCATAAGAGTGCAGATTTCGTTTCGATTTTGTTTATTATTTACATATTTACAGATCTGTAAGACTTGCAGATATGAACAGAATCGACCCAGCATTGCATAAATTAGCCAGCTATACTATAACAGCTATTATATTAAGAAAATTCTGACTGAAAGATGTCAGTGTCAAGTGCAATTGACAGAGTATGTTTGTGTTATAATTTTACTGGAAATGTCTGTATGTGTGTGTGTGTGTGTGTGTGTGTGTGTGTGTGTGTGTGTGTGTGTGAGTGTGTGTGTGTGCATGTGCATGTGTGTGTGTGTGTGGGTGTGCGCGTGTGTGTGTGTTTTTGTTTGTGCGTGCATGAGACAGAGTGAGTGAGTGTATTTGTGTGTGTGTATGTGTGTGTGTGTGTGTGTGTGTGTGTGTGTGTGTGTGACAAAAGTTTGCTCTGCGATAACTCTAATACCTACTACAATTCCAAAAATTATAATTCTATATAGGAACTTTCTGCAAGGAATTTGTATAAAACACATATAACTGATGGCAGGTAATGTACAAGAAATAGAATCTTTTTCAAGAAATTTTCTGTACGTAATTTGTACAAAATACATGGAACTGACGGAAGGTAATGTGCTGGCCATATCAGATTTTTTTAAAAGTATTTTAAATTGGCTTATCATATTCCGAATAATATTAACGTAAGTCCCTTATAAGACTATAAAATAATAATATTCGTATTTTCTTTAGAATTTGCTTGCACCTTTGTATGTTGATTATGATTTGAATAATTAAAAACTGAGACTGTAAAATGTTCTCTCTGTATGTGTATAAGAAGAAGACAGCGCTTGCATTTAATAATGAAGTTTTGATGCGCCCGAGATGCACATTGCACATTGCCTTGTCTCCATCTCGTCTAGCGCAGCCGTCCGCGCGCTACGTCGTCCTATTACCAACTCATTTTCATTCTTGTCTAGAATAATAGCGCCGACTAACGTAAATACAGTTTATATGCACTGCAATGCTTTTGCAAAGCTTATTTTTGCGGAGAGATTCAAATCTGGCAGTCGTGGTGTGGATGGGATATTGCAACCGCCACGGAAAATGCACCGACCAAGATTTTATTACTCAATAAGGACTAAAGGATGCAATTATTATATTAAACTGACGGAAGGTTTATTTAATCATTTAACAAAATTTACATACAGTAAAGTATTGTATCATAAGATGATGAATTTTACTGGGTGACTCTAGGGTCTACGCTTCCTTAGCGGATCTAGTAGACCACCATATGGCATACCCATAGGCGTGAGCACGGTGGGTGCCATGGGTGCCACGGCACCTCCTAATATATTAATACGAGGGCTGTTCTCTTTCCATTGAGCCTATCTAGCAGGCAATGATATTTTGAAACAAATTTTCTTTAACATTTTAATCTAGTTGTTTCATCATTGGCGCAACAGCCCTTGTTCAGTACCGTCAGGTACTCGTTTTCGTGACCGAATAGTACTATTGTAGTTTGATATACTTAATCCGTGCGACAACCACTGATTGCTTTGATTGCCTAGTTGTTTACAAGGTTAATTATAGTGACGGTTGTTAAATATAATTGAATGTTGTTGAAAGAGCATTATTGAGTTGCGATTTTTTACAATTTCAAGCGTGGATTAAGCCATCAAGAATATTTTAAGGAAATTCATCGAGTGTTTGGTGACAAGCCGTGTTCCTTACTTCTTAGGTACCGTAAAGCGGTGGTACAATGAATTTCAGCGTGGCCGACTTTCCTTAAATGACAGTTTTCGGCAGTTACCGAAAAGAATATTGGTCTTGTTCAGAACATGATTAAATTAAAGCAACTTTAAAGATTGATGTGAAAGCAATTGAAACCATTTTAAACCAACATTTGATGGTACATAAGCTTTGTTCTCGTTGGATTCCCCACAATTTGGCTCCAGTCAAAAAGACAACCGTTTGAGATGGTGCAGATCTACACCAGATTGCTTTGACAATAGATCCTTTCATTTGGTGTACAACTTCATTAGAGGTGACGAAACATAGGTATACTGCTAAGATCTCGAAAAAAAGCAACAGCCCGCAGCTTGGGTCTTTGAGATTGAGTCGGCTCCAACAAAAGTTATTCGCGAAAAAA
Organism: Harpalus rubripes; assembly: GCA_963082715.1. Lineage (NCBI taxonomy): Eukaryota > Metazoa > Arthropoda > Insecta > Coleoptera > Carabidae > Harpalus > Harpalus rubripes. The sequence continues at coordinate 1,752,638 of OY720450.1, forward strand.
GTCGAAACAAAAAGATGGTCGCCACATTTTTTGGAATTATTCAACATGTTTGCACTATATCACTGGAGGATCGTCGTACTGTTAATGTTGAATGGTACACTACCGTTTGTGTGCCTCAAGTTCTCCAAAATGTTCGCGAAAATCGTCAACGGGGAAGGATTATCTGGCATCAAGACAACGCTCGGCTGCACACTGCTGCTCGAACGACTGATTATTTGAATGACCAAAACATTGAAATAATAGGTCATTGACCGTATAGTCCAGACCTGGCACCTAATAATTTCTTTTTATTTCCACGTGTAAAGTATAAGTTACGGGGTTTACGTTTTACATCCGCTAAAGAAGCTGTTGACGCATTTAAAAATGAAATAAAGAAACAAACGCGGGAAAATTGGAGAAAATGCTTTGGAGATTGGTGTTTACGGATGCAAAAAAGTATTGATTATGGAGGGGAATGTTTTGAAAAATTATAAATAAATGTGTTTTGCAAGTAAATTGTGTATTACTTTACTAGGCTCAGCGAAAAGAGAACAGCCCTCGTAATATTGAAAATATTAAGTTTTTATATTATTATTTTTATAATTTATATATATATATATATATATATATTTGAAGAATTACACGTAATTTTCTTGATAAAACTATAAAAATTTTAAATTTTTTAAAAATTTCGGCGCCCTCTACCTGTTGGCGCCCTTCTGCCATGCTTACCTCGCTTAGTGCCTAACGCCGGCCCTGTATTTGAGTCTACATGTACAGTGTAGAAAGAAAACAATATATTTTGTTTGTTAAGTTTATTTGATCGGATATTAACTTTCGCAAGAATGAAATAAATTTCAAAACCTACATTCATCAGTTATTAATATAAACCTATACGATATATAACTATAACTCTTTACAACACACATAAAAAAATACCAATAAACCTCACTATCCTTATCTTTCTATAAAGAGAGGAAACTTCTCTATTCCTTGTTTGTGAAGTAACAGAATTAAAAGCAGAAGTTGATTCTCTAACTAAACAATTTCAGAGCGAAAGTTTTATTTACAGTACACATTGTCCAATGAACTGCGCTGCTTGTGTTAGTGTGGGGACAAAAACGATTCGCATTTGTCCTGATTACACTGGATCTAATTACCTGGCCGAGGCTGCTACCTCAACAAACAGTTGACAAACGGAATAAAGAGGACACGAGACTCAAGTGGACCCAATGGCCGCTATTGATAGATGTGAATGTATGCGTGTGTTTGGATACATGTATATGTGTGGATGTGTGTGTGTTTGTGTGTCTAATGTTAGATGAATAGTAGGGCTGTCAATATCCGTAAAAACACTAATCCGGATATCCGGATAAGTGGGTATCCGGTATCCGAAAAAACCGGTATCCGGTTTGAAATACGGATAAACCGGTATCCGGATAACCGAATATCCGGATAAACCGGTATCCGAATAATTCCGGAAAACCGGTAATGGATATATCCGGAAAACCGATAACAGAAATTCATATAAGCCATATTGTTAAAAGGTAAAAACCAAATACCCCTAGGTCCTAATACTTACAATATAAGTTACAACTTACAAATATTAACTATATGCATACCTATTACTTATACATAATTTTGTGGATCAACAAGAACATAGGCAATCATTGGAAAAAATATAAGTAATAACATGATTTTATTTAGTGCCTACTTAAGTATTTAATTTACGTTTTTATATTACATTTCCTTGAATAAGTTGGCCAAAATATGTATTACAGGGTGCCCGTTTTTCGAGTCTAACCATTGGGATCTCTGAAACCGTAAGAGATACGAAGTCGGTTAAATTGGGGAAAAGTTGTCGCATTGGTAGGCCACTTTAATGATGTGTTTTTCCGAAAAAATACATAGGTGACTAGATAAAGCGAAAAATCAAATTTTGGCCGATTTAGTTTTTCACTTATAACCCTTTTTTTGAATTATTTTTTACGCAGAAAACATACACCAACTAAAAATTAGTATTCATTATTATAAATTATAACCACATAGAATAATTCGGATATACGGTTATCCTGTTTTCCGGATTGAAAAATCAGGATATTCAGTTATCCGGTTTTCAGGATTGAAAAATCCGAAAAACCCATATACTCGGTTATCCGGATTGAAATATCCGGATACTCGGATATCCGGATTTAAAAATCCGGATATTCGGATATCCGGTTTATCCGGATAGAGGAAAAACGGATATTTTAAAAATAAAAATCCGAATATCCGGATATCCGGATTTCATTGACAGCCCTAATGAATAGGGATGACTATACTGTGTTCCTTTACTTATAAGAAGTGAAAAAATTAATTGAACCTATCTTCACGCAGGCTTGAGGCAAGCGGATATTTCAGTGTTACTTTAATTACAAAATTTTACTAGAAATAAATTTAATAGATAATATATATATATATATATATATATATATATATATATATATATATATATATATATATATATATATATATATATAATTATAACTTTTGTAGGATTTCAGTGAAAGGGCATGAAAGTAGAGCTCGTTTCTTGATTATTTCATCTAGCTTTCGGATTTATTTAATCCTTCATCAGGATGCTGTAAAATTATACATCAATGTAACAAATAGTAGTTAACATTTAGGTATGCAAACTTACAATAATGTGAAGTTTAGTTATAACACATATATAACATAAAAACACACAATGGACTATAAAAATATCAAAATTTTAGATACAGAAACAAATTATCAAAAACGAACGTTTTTAGAAATGTACCATATATTTAATACACCCCACACAATTAATAAAAAAACAGACATAGATGGCTTGAGCGCTATATACACAAACCTATTTGATATAATAAAAAACAATAATACTCAACAACAAAATAATAATACCCAAACAAGTTCTTGATCGTGACATCTATTTGCTATTCCCAACTTCTTCGTTTTGAATTCAGCGCCATTCCCCCACCACAGTAACATCTGCAACCCCCTAACTGTTGAGAGAAGAACTCCGTAGTAAAACTTGTGCTTCCAGCAGACCAAAATTGTACCTATATATTTTTATATTTTTCAATGAAGCTATGTTATAACTAAACTTCACATTATTGTAAGTTTGCATACCTAAATGTTAACTACTATTTGTTACATTGATGTATAATTTTACAGCATCCTGATGAAGGATTAAATAAATCCGAAAGCTAGATGAAATAATCAAGAAACGAGCTCTACTTTCATGCCATTTCACTGAAATCCTACAAAAGTTATAATTATAATTAAAACAGTGACGAATTCTCAACACGTATATATATATATATATATATATATATATATATATATATATATATATATATCATCACGGCTTATTACCCATTGCTGGGTATATCAATCTGCTTTGTACACACAGATATTGGTAAAGATGATATATTTGCACCGTGCGGGCTCTTACCAGGCGTCACCTCACGGGCACTCATTGCTGGCGTGGAGAGTGCACCACAGGGGTCAATTTTGTGCCATTTTAAAATTAGAAATATTTTACGTCAGTCGGAATCGAACCCGGTTCCCCAGATAGGCGACCTGACGCTCAGGCACGCGGCCACGAGACCCCATAAATTTAATTATTACAATATAATAATAAGAGTCCAAAAAGCATAAACAATGAAGGAGTTTTCGAATTTTTGATCTTGTTATATATTAAAATATTTTTAAATCTAAAGCGTTTTTACATTTATATTATGTCAAATTTTTAAAAATACCGGAAAAAAAATTTATAAACTTTTGCAATATTTTGTTCCCGCCATTACGGCGTACATAACATCAACTATGTGAGAATTAGGCCTCGACATACGTGCCCCAAACGTGCTTCATAGAAAAAGACAGAAGCAAAACACGGCCACTTGTTCATGTTTTCATTTTACAGTTGACAATTTTATTTTTGTGTTTATCGTATCGCTATTTTACAGCCCCCCACAAAAAAAGATTAAGCTGATCCTTATTTTTGGAGTAGCGAATTTTACTCTAATTTTGGCATCTAATCCAAGTAACTACCTTTTTTGATAATAAAATGAAGATCAAATTTTAAATACCGGGATTGAATAGAATTCACTAATCCAAAAATGAGGATTAGCTTAAACTGTTTTACGAATCTTTAATTTTTATTAATCTAAATACATACCTACGTATTTACTTATGCAGAAAACTGTATTGATTTCCTTTCCTATTGTTCTATTTTTTTCTTTTTAAAACTTTACAATTATTAATTTGAAATGATTAGTTCTTTGACAGTGACATTTATCTGTCAGTTACATACATTTGAATAACTGCGTAACCAAGAAGTTTTGTTTCTTTCAAGCGTAGGCTATAGATAATTTTATAAATTTATCCATAAAATATGTACAAAAAGTATTAATGTAAATTTGTAGAAATATTATAATCTTTAATTTTTATAATAACATTAATCTCGAAAAAATAACATTTAAAGGTATTTTTCGAAGAAAACTATTTTGAGCTTTAAGTAAAGTGCCTTTTTCGGTTATCCGATTTACACCAAAGTCTAATGGGCTCTTTCCATAATAGAAAATAGTCGAAATACAAGTTTAAAATTTTTCTGAGTGATAGTGTTTGAGTTAGGGTGGATGATCCACACATACATACACATAGACACACACACACACACACACACACACACACACACACACACACACACACACACATACACACACACATACACACAAACACTCACACAAACACTCACACACACACATCATCCAGAAAATGGACCTTTTCAATTTAACGGCTATCTCTTTCCATCGCTGCAAATAGTAAGAAAATAGCGTGAACAACTGCCAGTTGGGCTGTCGAACAAAACGTCAAAAATATTACAATCATTAAAATACGTGCATTCTCAGTGAAAATTTGCTTCGTCAGACATTTTAACTTCAATAAAACCTTTTGTAACTTATTTCGATAAGATTTTTTAAAGTTATCTGAGATATTATCATAGTTACGTCTAAATTTTTTAGAAACATACGCCATAGATCTCAGTTGTTCTTACTATCCGCAGATCCTTATTGCGCATATCTTCAATCTGTTTAAATTGAAATGGTCTATTGGATTCTAGGGACCTTAAAACGTGCTCATTTACCAATATCTCGATATGCGATTTGTAGCACGATCCCTATACCTCCCTTACCAAGGGTAGCGAGTGGTAAAAATACGCTATATTTTATTACTTTTATTGCATTAATAGTAATATTGCATGTATAGTATTGCAATAATGTGGAAAAATCAGTACATTTCAGTATAAGTAAGCTCCCCCATTCTAGTACCAGAATAATTTTCAGAATTTACGACATCTATATGTTGAGACTAAACACTTGTCAATACAACCGCATAAATATTGCGTACATTTGTAATATAATTTGTCCCGTATGTTTAGTAAACACCATATATATATATATATATATATATATATATATATATATATATATATATATATATATATATATATATATATATATATATATGTCGCGGGGTAGTATCACTGGCAGACTCTATGTCGAGCAACACTATTCATGTAATACTTGATTCATTAAATGATCGTTACGACATGCTTTGATATTACAATCTCCGACATATATATATATATATATATATATATATATATATATATATATATATATATATATATATATACATATAGAAAATATAATAGGTGTGTGATATAAACAAACAAATCATACGCTAAATAAATAATTACTATCCTTTTCTTTGCCATATTGAAACGCAAAAAGTCCTGCCATATTTCAGCAAGTATATCTTTATCCTGCACTCATAAAACTGAAATTAACCTGTCTAACGACTTGTCCTGCATTAATAGACTAATTCAGGACCCATTTATTTTTTGCAATAAAATAAATTCTTCCTAATGCACCCCTGCTGATTTACGGAGGGGCTGGTCCTTTCAGGACTTTCCAGGACTGCCAGAAGGTCAGGAGTCGTGCTGAAAGATAGCGATAAAATAATTAAACTCAAGTAGAAATGTTTATTACAACACAGAGAAATATGAGCTTTAAAAGTAATGACTATGAAAAAGTGGTAATTATTTTAAGTATGTAGTTTGTTGCAGGAGCATTGTTTCAGTTTATAGTTTCAGGATAAATTTTATTCCATTGTGCAAGGTTTATTTATTATATTATTACAGTTGGGTAGTTCGACATTTAACAATAAAATTTGCATTCTCATTATTATAATTATAGAGAAATAATAATAGATGAATTTCACACATTTTCAGCTACAGATAATACTACATTTTCAGTGTATTATAAACTATTGAATATCGTCATACATTTTACTCATATTCTGTGGATAATATGAAAAATACTTTGTCTCACTAAAGTATTATGAACTGTTTATTGCTAGGATACGGTGTATATAAACATATCTATAACAACCGGGGCATAATGGGAGGGCATAATATTTCATTAAGCCCTCATTAAAATCCGATCATCGTTTATGGACTTTAAATTAAAAATAATATGAACGGAATATAATGAATTTATTTTCTTTTTAATTATAATTCATTACAATAATAATAAGGATTGATTAACACAATTAATACATTAATTGATTACAACAATTAATATAAGAAAACAGCTTTGAAAGCACAACACAGAAATCAATTTTGATTTAATTATAATACTTAAAATTGATAATCAACAAAACCTTAAAAAGCCATTTACTTTCACCACACATGAAATAAGTCCGTCGAATTGCAGACTGTAATGTTTCGCATTCATTTTTGACAGATGACGGATCTCTATTTTTTTTGGGACGATATTTATCCACGTTTGAATTCATTTCTGATATTTATTTACCGTCACATGTGACACATCCAAAGCCGTACAAGCTCTGTAAAATGTAATAATATCCACAAATAAGTGCATAAGAAATAAAGAACTGAGATCTGTCATGTGATAACGAACCTCAAAATATAATACATCTTCTACAGACGAGAATGGAATGATTAGGAGATATTTTATACGTTTGTCTTCCTCAAATTACACAGAAACATTCAAAATAAATTCTTACACCGTTTTAACAAAATATCTTCCGAAACATCAAATTCACCCATTCCACCATCTCCAACGATTTAAAACGTTGGTTTTGGTTTGACGTTGGTGTTTTAAAAATAAATAAATGTTGTTAATAAACAAAACAATTAAACAACATCCTTAGCAACGTCAAAGCTTAAGCATTATTGTAATCAAAATTATTATAAATGAAAACTTATTTCACATAATCTAGTGAGACATAAAATCTTGTATGTACCACGAGCGTTACTAGATGATAATGCCCATCGGGCGACATCTATCCCTCGAGTCAGAGGACCTCGGGCTAGATCCTCGTCGCCCTCCTGGCATTATCATCATAGTAACGCCCTTGGTACATAAAATACTATTGATGTTTTGTGAGTTACACTTTGGCAGTTTTAAACAGTTATTTTGACTATAACATTAAAGGCAGATCAACTGTAACTAATTTAACTAATCTTGCGGAACACACAGTCAATGCATTTTGTAATAATTCGCAGGTAGACGTTGTTTACACTGATTTTGGGAAGCATTTGACACTGTGAATCATGAAGTGTTGCTATATAAGCTTCAGTTTGACTTTTCTCCTAAACTTCTTAATTTGTTGCGCTCATATATTACAAATCGCAAGCAGTTTGTTCGATATAATGACTTTAAATCTAATCATTTTATTCCTACATCTGGTGTACCACAAGGGTCAAATTTAGGGCCACTTCTTTTAGTTTTATTCATAAATTATATTACTGAGTGCTTGGAATATTCAGAATCACTACTATATGTTGATGATTTAAAATTATTTAAAGTCATTGAATCAGTTTCTGATTGCCATCAGCTTCAAAAGGATATTGATAACCTCTTGGTGCTCATTCTCACGTCTTTTCTTTAATGTCTCAAAGTGTAAAGTTATGTCTTACTCAATGAAGCATGCTACAACTATTTCGTCTTACTGGATTGGTGACCTTAGTCTTGATAGAGTTAATACTCATAAGGACTTGGGAGTTTTGATCCCAGATTACATTTCGGTCCTCATTATGATTAGTTAGTGAATACATTCTATAAAACATTAGGTTTCATTATTAGAAATTCACGTAACTTCACTAATATCACAACTCTTAAGTCCTTATACTTTTCTCTAGTTAGATCCAAGCTTGAGTATTACCTGATTATCTGGAATCCCATGTTTCATACTCATAATATCAAAATTGAATGGGTACAAAGAAAGTTTGTACGATATTTCGCGATAAAATCTTCTCCTATTTTTAATTCATTTACTTACACTCCGTGAGTTTATCAAATTTAAATATGTAAACATTGGATTCTAGACGTAAGATTCGCTCATGCTTATATTTACATGGGTTACTTCGAAATGTTATAGATGACGTTAATTCAATGAGCCATATACAAATAAATATTCCTCGGTTGGCCTTATATAACGTTTTGCACTAGGCTATGTAGAAAAAATGATGAAACTAGAGATCCAGTTAGACGATTATGTTTAATATATAATGAAGTCGAAAGTATTATAAATGATAAAATGGATATTTTCAGTCTTAGCTACTGTCAATTAAAAAATATTTTATGTAAAAATTTATTGTAATATTCTAAAATAAACTTTGTCGTTGTACTTGGTTGTTTTCTTATTGTATAGAATGTATATTTTTGTATAATGTGTGTCTATTCATGTTATTGTGATGTATTGGTGTATCCAACCTCCTTGTTATTGGGATACTTTGTATCTTGTTCGGAGATTATAAATAAAAAAATAAATAAATAAATAAACACTTTTGGGTTTTGGTGATATGTTTAAAATGTTTAAATTATTTAAAAAATATTTAAAAACATATTCAAACTTCACGCTCTATATTTTGTTAATCATGACGTCATTCGATTAACAAATCACAACTCATTTGTTCGCGCTAACACGTTTTGTTTGGTTCAGATCAAACGACGTCTATACTTCTTTCAGTAGCTATGTTTCTGTGATTGTAAACAATATGTAGGATATTTACCGCGTTCAAAATTAGGTTTCGGGTGTGAAATATTAACTTTGTGGACAATATTAATAATTATTATTCATTCCTTGATATGTGCAGTATAATATATTAAATATTAAGACAGTTTTTGTTTGGTTTCAGTGACATAGTGATGAACTATAAAGTGACATTCTTGTTGTTCCTGAGTCCTGGAGTTCTTGAGGGCTGAGTTCCAGAGATCTACGAAGCCTCTATTGGCCAAATAGGACTAATATGGGCGAGGTTGGTCAACATTGTCTCATATTTTATTTGTTTAATGCATGCAGTTTGTACATTCTTAATTACAATATTAAAGATTGATTCAACTTTTGTTGTGAAACATTGTCCTAATAGCTATCAAATCTTGGACCATAATATACTAGTTTTTTTTATTAAATTATTTCCAATTATTAACCACGAAATTTACACTCGTGGCAAAAAAAACCGGACACCAATAAAAGTTTTTTGTCGACTTGTAACAACCGAAATATGGGTTTATTTTATGGTTTTTTTTGTTAAAATATGAATAACTGATCTATAAACTAAGATTACAAAATAAAAAATCTGATGTGGCCAGCACATTACCTTCCGTCAGTTCTATGTATTTTGTATAAATGTCATACAGAAAGTGCCTTGTAAAAGATTCTATTTCTTGTACATTACCTTAAGGCAGTTGTATGTATTTTATACAAATTCCATACAGAAAGTTTCTAGCAAAAGATCCTATATTTCCAGTAATATTATAACACAATCACACTGTCAACTGCATTTGACACTGACACCTGTCAATCAGAATTTTCTTAATGTAGCAGCTGTTATAGCATAGCTGGCTATATCCATTTAATATGAAGAAAAAAATGCATTCAAATCGTATATAGAATAAAATATTCTTCAATATTTATAATAACATTAAATGTGAAAAAATGATATTTAACATCGTTTTTTCAAGATAAACTATTAAAATCTTCAAATGTGGATACTTTTTGTTGACCAATTATAATCAAAATCTAATTAGCTTTTCATATGGATGTAACGAAGAGGAATACAAAAGAATTATAATTTTTGGAATTGTAGTATTAGAGTTATCGTATTAGAAAATTTTGTCACACACAGACACACTTGTTTTCTGATTGGATAATACCCTGATGTTATCTAATCAAACACAAATCAAAATGCTCCTATTATCACATCACTGCAATCTTAAACCAGATACAGTATAGATTAATTTTAATCCCGGATCTGCGCTTTAAACAAGCAAAACTCCTTGGTTACAGAGTTCATATCTCAAATGTATGTAACTAACAAATTTCTTCACAATCAGTACTATAAGTACCAAGAGTGCAATAAAATACACACCAAGGGTCGTTAACGACAGATTTGTACCAAAAACTATCTAACGGTAATTCAAGTGACAGTTTATACATGAGAACTTTTACAGCTATTCTCTTCGAAAAACAGAAAATATGTAATTTTCGATGGAATTTTTGCATTTATTAAAACATTTATGTATATATTTGTCTTAAATATACTTTTGTTTTTCACTTCCTTGTACAAAGTAAAGGAAGTATTGTAATCGCGAAAAATTTAGGTTTTGAGATTTCAACGGACATATCCATTTTGACCATCCCTGAATCCATTCCGACTAATCTCGTTGTGACGTCTGTACGTACGTATCTCGCATAACTCAAAAACGGTAAGCCGTAGAAAGTTTAAATTTTGTATTTAGGACTTCTATAACATTTAGTTGTGCACTTCCCTTTTTGGTCATTACCTAATTTCCAGAAATGTTACTTTATTTGAAGCCTATAATAGATTTTAATGAAAAACTATAATAAAATATAATCCAAAACGTTTCAAATTTGGCATATGACTTTTATATCAACTGGAATAACATAGCAGATTTTGGTTAAAACAGGCTAACCGGAAGTGATATATTACCTGAAGTTGTTAACAGTTTTTCTTGAATAAAATAGATTAATTTTGATTTAAGAAATAAATGCTTCAAATAAGAGTTTTAGAGAATTAAATTCTGCGTCTAGCACATCAAGTATTATCAAATTAGCCCTTTGTATAAGCGAGATATGTAAATTTAAAACATTTTGGTTTTTGTAATGAAGCTTGCCATTAGGACAAAAAATAACAAAAAAATAAAAAATCTGATGTGGCCAGCACATTACCTTCCGTCAGTTCTATGTATTTTGTACAAATTTCATACGGAAAGTTCCTTGCTAAATTAAATATTCTATTTCTTGTAGGTACATTACCTTCCGGCAGTTGCATGTATTTTATGCAAATTTCATAAAGAAAATTATTATTTTGTGACGTTTTCTATATACAGTGTAATGTATCTGCAGAAAGAAAAGATTTATTATTATTATTATTATTTCTTGTACATTACCTTAAAGCAGTTGTATGTATTTTATACAAATTCCATGCAGAAAGCAAAAGATCCTATACCTATTTCCAGTAAAATTATAAGAGAAACATACTATGTCAATTTCACTTGACACTGACATCTTTCAATCCAAATTTTCTTAATATAGTAGCTGTTTCCACAGCTATGGCTACTTTATGAAATTTAATTTCTTTATAATTTTTTAACTCTACATCCATTTAATATTAGGTATAAAATGCAATCAAATCGTATAGAAAATAAAATATTCTTTAATATTTATAACAACATTAAATGTGAAAAAATGATATTTAACATAGTTTTTTCAAGAAAAACTGTTAAAATCTTCAAATGAGGGTACTTCCGGTTGTCCAATTCTAACCAAATTCTAATCAGCTCTTCGCATGGATGTAACGAAGAGAAATACGAAAGAATTATAATTTTTAGTATTGTAGTATGGAAGTTATCGTAGACGAAAATTTTGTTACACACACACACACACACACACACACACACAGACACACATACATACACACACACACACACACACACACACACATACAGACATCATCGTAAAAATAGTAAAATCGTATTGTAGGGACCCTAAAACGTGCTTATTCATCAAAAACTCACCACCGAATTTTTTGACCAAAGACAATACCTTCCTTACCTAAAGGTGACGGAAGGTAAAAATAGATGTTAATGTCAAATTACGTCAAATACGTGCAATTTTATAATTGGGTCTATACTTCATCTTCATATTGGTCTTGCGCACAAGGAAGTCGTCTGGTGTCCACATCAGATTTTTTATTTTTATAAGAAATTTACGACAACAATATAATTTTCTTATCAATGCATGTGTCTTCAGTTATTAGCGAAATCCATTGTTTGTGTTAGAGAATAAAATGAGATTAACTATTAACACCTACGTCATAAAATTTTGTTGAAAGGAATAGAGTATAGCGTCCTCATAAACCGAATCTATCTTTCTAATCATTAAGTTAGATCGTTCTCCCCTTGTAACGTGGAAATTGATTGAATGTATCCTATGTTAAAAATGCATCCGGTACATAGGTGGAGTGTCATTGTCAGTCGTCAGCCATAAAAGGGCTATCAAGCCGCGTTTCTTTAAACTCCATCAAACCATTCGAACGCACACAGAGCTCTTCAATTAAATCCAATCGCTTTCGAACAGCGGGATGAATAAAACGCGAACAGGATTTACAACCCCTACTCGCAAACAGACAGAGAAAACACAGAGCACAGAACGTGGAAGATGAAGGACATTGTAACTAAATGTAAAGAGGCAGACAATTGAAAAGCTTATGGCAAAAACAAAGTCCAAATATTCTAAATATGAGTTACATACATGAAACTGTTTTTACTTCCTTGTACGAAGTAAAGGAAGTATTGTAATCGCGAAAAATTTCGGTTTTGAGATTTCAACGGAAATGTCCATTTTGACCATCCCTGAATCCATTCCGACTAAGTTCGTCGTGACGTCTGTACGTACGTACGTATCTCGCATAACTCAAAAACGGTAGGCCGTAGAAAGTTGAAATTTTGTATTTAGGACTTCTATAACATCTAGTTGTGCACCTCCCTTTTTGGTCATTACATAATTTCCAGAAATGGTACTTTATTTGAAGCCTATAATAGATTTTAATGAAAAACTATATTAAAATATAATCCAAAACGTTTCAAATTTGGCATATGACTTTTATATCAATTGGAATAACATAGCAGATTTTGGTTAAAACAGGCTAACCGGAAGTGATATATTAGCTGAAGTTGTTAACAGTTTTTCTTGAATAAAATGGTTTCATTTTGATTTTAGAAATAAATGTTTCAAATAAGAGTTTTAGAGAATTAAATTCTGCGTCTAGCACATCAAGTATTATTAAATTAGCCCTTTGTATAAGCGAGATATGTAAATTTAAAACATATACTTTTTGATTTTTGTAATGAAGCTTGCTATGGATTATAGGACAAAAAATAACAAAAAAATAAAAAATAGATGTTAATTTCAAATTACGTCAAACACGTGCAATTTTATAATTGGGTCTATACTTCATCTGCATATTGGTCTTGCTTACAAGGAAGTTGTGTGGTGTCCACATCAGTTTTTTTACCTTCCGTCACCTTAAGGTAAGGAAGGTATTGTCTTTGGTCAGTGGTCAAAATATTCGATGATGAGTTTTTAATCAATAAGCACGTTTTAGGGTTCCTAGAATTCGAATTTACTATTTTTATGTTGATGTCTGTATGTGTGTACTCGTATGTATATATATATATATATATATATATATATATATATATATATATATATATATATATATATATATATGTATGTATGTATGTATGTATGTATGTGTGTGTGACGATTTTTTCGGATCGCATAACTCCAATACCACCTTTTTATAATTATAATTTTTGCGTATTCCTTTTCTTTAGATCTATTGAAGAACTGATTAGATTTTTGTTATAATTGGTCGACCGGAAGTACCTTAAATTGTAGATTTTAACAATTTTTCTTGAAAAAATTGCTGTTAAATATCACTTTTTCACATTGAATGTTATTATAAATATTTAAGAATATTTTATTCTCTATACGATTTGATTACATTTTATACTTAATATTCAATGGATATTGAGTTAAAAAAAATCTGTTGTGGACACCAAACGACTTCCTTGTACACAAGACCAATATGAAGTATAGACCCAAGTATAAAATTGCACGTATTTGACGTAATTTGACATTAGCATCAATTTTTTATTTTTTTGTTATTTTTTGTCCTAATCCATAGCAAGCTTTTTTATATGAAGCATTTATTTCTAAAATCAAAATGAAACCATTTTATTGAAGAAAAACTGTTAACAACTTCAGGTAATATGTCACTTCCGGTTAGCCTGTTTCTGTTCTGTTCTGCTATTTTTCATCTTTATGTACATTAATTTAAATAGTTTCTGTTTCAAATTTTAACTGAATATTAAGGAGGCCATCTGCTTTCATATTCAGTAAAAAAATTGGGGTGACAAGCCGTATGGCAAGAGTAGTACATTATTTTTCATCTTTATGTATATTAATTTAAATAGTTTCTGTTTCTTATTGACAAATGTCAGTGTCAAAGTGCAATATATATATATATATATATATATGTTTGACTTATAATTTTACTGGAAATATTACACGAAACTTTCTGTATGGAATTTGTACAAAATACATAGAACTGACTGATGGTAATGTACTGGAAATATGGAATTATTTGCAAAAAAACTTTCTGTGTGGAATTTGTACAAAATACCTAGAACTGGAAGGTAATGTGCTGGCCACATCAGATTTTCATTGTACCTATTGAATCCTTGAATTTCGAGAACTAAAATAAAATAAAGCGTTGTATATATCACGCGCATAATCAAAATTAAAGTACTCGGATAAATTAAAGATGTCCGCTACTGGTCGAGCTTTAAACTATCCCCTATGCTACAATCTCATGTTGTTAAGAGAATGGAGTGAATCAACTAAGTTTATACTAAACCACTATTAAGTACGTATGTGTAATAAAATATTTTATCCAAATTTGAGAGAACAGGTACAGTGATTTATAAATGTTTGTATGTATGAATAAAAACATATTTAACTTATTGAGTTAGTTATAATTCAATACAGCGTCTCCGAATAATGTGATAAAATAAATGTGAAACACTATCTCGTATTCAGTTTGCAAATATACAATCAGTCTTCATCTCTTGTACTGTAGTTATATCTATGCTCGTTTCCTGCTGTAAGAGCAGCACTCCTGCTGTAGACAGCTTATTGCACTTGTCCCTGCCTTCCTGTCTTCCTGGCTTCCTACTTTCCTGCGTCTTGTTTTCCAATATAGCCGGCGCTGATATTTTTATAATTTGATAAAGGTAAGTCTAGCGACTAGCGAGCCAGGTACGGTACAGCTTATCGAGTTACACTGCTCTCATTAAAGCCCATTCACAGGACATATAACACGAAGATGAGATATAAATACAGCAGGAATTATTTCTTAAGTTTTTGCCAGGGGCGAAGCTACAAACAATATTATGGGGTAATGTTTTTAAATTTATTTCGACTAATTTAAATAATATGAATATATCAAAAATTCAATATTGCGTAACAAAATTATGTATGATGCTGTTATGTACTCCCAACTCATTTCCAATACATCTACCCTAGTGCTACAGAAGGGGTGTACACTTACCATTCCTAACACTAAAGTATGTTCTGCTCATCTTGTATTCTGATTACGCGGCTCACGTTTATTTGTTGAAGACTTTTCAAATTTTGTCATGAATTTAGCTCTTCATTCGTATAAATGTTTATTTTTTAATCATTTCAGACAATAAAACTAGAGACAAAATCGAATTGTCAGAAACGTCGAATAAGTTAACCAAGTTAACTTACGTTGTGACAGATAAAACGTCAAGCATTTATTTATTTTTTGTTCAATTCCATAGCTGTCGATATTTCCAAAATAATTTTCGATATTTTGATATTTAATTTTTGTCATTACAATGCATGGAAGGGAATTTTGTTTGTTTTATGCTCTAAAACTTTTATTTGACGTATTTTTGCTTAAAATAATTAGGCCAGCAGGAAATTGCAAAAAACTGATTTCCCATGTTAATCTCCTATATACATCTCTAATACAGACAGACGGTATATTGTATATGGTTTGGACACAAATAATAATAATAATAATAATAATAATAATAATAATAATAATAATAATAATAATAATAATAATAATATAATAATAATAATAATAATAATAATAATAATAATAATAATAATAATAATAATAATAATAGCCGAAATTTGGTCAGTTTGAGCGAATCTCTAAATGGTGCAGAGTATTAAAGATGCAATACTTAATAGAAAATGGAGAGAGAGATAGAGAAAGTGAGAGAGAAACAGTATAATCCCCCAAATGTTTTTCAGGCGTGATAGATTGAAGTCTTTTGCCATTTCTTAGCCGAAAATTATATAATAATAGCAGTGAATACCAAAACGAACAACAGTTACAGACAAGAATATTTCTGACGATCCGGAAAGTAGATTTAACATCGTCCAAAGACAAATGAAACAAGGTATTAAAAAACTGCGACGCATTGAAGATAATGGTCCTCTTATCAGTGTTGCAAAATTAGATTTCGTATCTCCTTAGTTTTTAGGAACAACCCCTTACGTCAACACGTTTGAATAAAAAAAAATCTGGCGAGGCCATTATAATACGTACCGCCATTTACAGTTCGAGTCACAAAAAAGATTAAGTTAAACCTTATTTTTGGATTAGCGAATTTTACTTTAATTTTGACAGTTTATTTCTTAAAATATAGACTCAACAGGATTAAATCCCAATTATGAGTGGATTCACATTCACACACATCCATGCTCTAGTGGGATTCGAACCCAGAGCCCCGAGGGCACTTATGACATGAGGCGTTGCTCTAACCATTGAGCCACCGGAGCTGTAATAAAATGAAGATAAAATTTTAAATACCGGGATAGAATAGAATTCACTTAAACATTTTTGTGAATCGTTAATTTTTATTAATCTAAATACATACCTACATATTTACTTATGCTGGAAACTGTATTAAATTCCTTTTAATAGAAAATTTAATAATCTTTAATTTTTATAATAATCTCTAAAAAATAACATTTAAAGGTATTTTTCAAAGAAAAACTATTTAGAGTTTCTAGTAAAGTGCCATTTCCGGTTATCCGATTTTCTCCAAAATCTAATGGGCTCTTTCCATTATAGAAAAAGTTCGAAATACAAGGTTTCAAAATTTTCTGAATGATAGTATTTGAGTTAGAGTGGAGGATCCACACACACATACACACACACACACACACACACACACACACACACACACGCACACACACACACACACACACACACACACACACACACACACACACACACACACACACACACACACACACACACACACACACACACACACACACACACACACACACACACACACACACACACACACACACACACACACACACACACACACACACACACACACACACACACACACACACACACACACACACACACACACACACACACACACACACACACACACACACACACACACACACACACACACACACACACACACACACACACACACACACACACACACACACACACACACACACACACACACACACACACACACACACACACACACACACACACACACACACACACACACACACACACACACACACACACACACACACACACACACACACACACACACACACACACACACACACACACACACACACACACACACACACACATACACACACAGACATCACCGTGAAAATGTTAAATTGGATTCTAGGGACCTTAAAACGTGGTCATTTACCAAAATCTCGATAATCGATTTTTAGCACGATCCCTATACCTCCCTTACCAAGCGTAGCGGGAGGTAAAAATCTTTTTATTTGATAAAGAGGTTAACTTTTTCTGAAAACTTTTGTTACATACGTTGTTAACAATTAAATTTTACATTTATATTTCAATTAAACTTTTCAACGTACCATTTAGGGGAATAATTAAATAATTCTACATTGTTCTGCGTTTATTTTGTGTCGTAGTATGCCGTGAGCATGGCCGCCTACGACGTCTCCATTGCAATTTAAATGAAAGGAGTTAAAGGGACGAATCGTTAGTCCTTTGAAGGAGTCGTGTCAGAGGTAGGAACACAACGGATACATAATAAATTCACAGACTAATTGCCGGAAAATTTCGCTTCTTCTCTTTAATGATACAGATTTAAATTCGAGTCGGCTCATTTCAATATCTGTAGGGATTTAAACGCCTAATCATCTTTTGGGTTGATTCAATTATAATCCTCAACAATTGCTTTGCTTTCGAAAATACATATCTCAACTCAAAATGGATTCATTTACTCAGCCACTCTGGCTTTATTTTTATACAGGGAATTTATTTTAACATGCAACATATGGTTAATCACTTGTACACTGGCTTGCAAGAAAATCGCGTACACCTATTTTTTGCTGTATTGAGTCGAGCTTGATTTTGAACCTGTCAATGTCACTAGTGTCAATTAAGATGTCAAAATTAACAGAAATTCAAATACATACTTGGTTGTTCTTTCATTTTTCTGGAATATATTTGTAATTTAACAGTAGGTAAATTAAACACAATTAAGAACTATGCCCCATAATAGATCAAATAGTGATGACAGTGACAACATTGTCAGTTACACGGTTACTTGATTTTAAGGTGTACGCGAATTTTTTTGCAAGACAGTGTACATACCAGGTGGCGCTGGATGTACGTTACATAGGCATTTAACATGGTAAAATAGATTTTTCTTGCTCGTTGTCCCCCATATTATTTTAGAAAAAAATTCTTCGAATAAAAGTTGTAGAACAAAAAATGCTACTTATAAATTAGTAAACAATAGTTATTTACATGTAGAGGGCTGAAAGAAAGGGTTTACGCCTGCGGACGTAATTTGAAGCCCGGTGCGAAGTGGAGGGC
Source organism: Harpalus rubripes (assembly GCA_963082715.1). NCBI lineage: Eukaryota > Metazoa > Arthropoda > Insecta > Coleoptera > Carabidae > Harpalus > Harpalus rubripes. The sequence continues at coordinate 1,771,710 of OY720450.1, forward strand.
TTTTATTTTTTTATTCCAAGGGCGTAAACCTCTTTCGGCCTGAGGTACGTACAACGTTTTACGCACAACTGAAACCAAAATGTGACAATTTTGAACGAAACTGTATTGGTCGCATATTTCAATGAAAAGGTATGGTGATATATCAATATTACTCGTATATATTGTTATTCTATAGATTGTGCTTACATTTCAGTCTAGAATATATAAGAGTTCTTCATTATGGTCCAAATTTTCCATGATCAAGAAGATGTTAATGATCAAGAAGAATTTGAATATTGGTCGTTATTTCGCTGAATATAGATCCAACTATATTATAAATATCCACAAATAAAATATTATTTATCGTTATTTGTTTTTTTTGTCATATTTTTTACCGACCAGCGAGCCTTTGCTTTACACTTTACCGCCCGCAGGGTGTAATTTTTCACTTTCCGCCATGGTAACTAAAATGTAAACAAACAATTACAATACAGTTGTGCGTAAAATTCATTTCGTATGTTTCATAACTCTAAAAATTAAATATGGAAATATATATATATATATATATATACTATTATTCACGAAAGATGACTATTCATGGTCATTCGTTCGAAGAAAGAATACACATCACTTTATAGCAGTAGCTTAGCAACATTTTGTATTAGAAAGAATAAATATTATTTAACCTCAGTCTATTTAATTTATGTGGTGTGACAGATATACGTAAATATTGCCTTTACTTTCTAACACACTATAAATAATAATGACGTATGTCGTAGAATTACAGATACCTAATTATCTACTACACTGCCCTATATGCTAGCATTTACCAAGTGGCGTTGCCGTTTAAATCAAATTATTATTCCTTGGTTTATACGTTAAGTCTATGTTTTTGTATTTTGCAAAAACATAAGTGAAGAACATAAATCTTTCAAAAAGGCATCATTTAGAAAGAAACATAATTATCAAATAAATTACTCATATTTTTTCAGTTAAAATGTGCCCATAAATATTTCATATTGCACGCCTTTGCATACGAAATGCAATGAAGTTATCTACAAGTAATATTATATCAGACGGCTCATAAATGACCTTGAATAGTCATCTTTCGTGAATAATAGTTTATATATATATATATATATATATATATATATATATATATATATATATATATATATATATCGGGTGGCGCTCGGAATCCGTTATATAGGCATTTAACAAGGGAAAACCGTTTTTCCTAGTACGTTGCTCCCCAAATTGTTTTAGAAAAAAAATCTTCAAATAAAAGTTGTAGAACATAAAATCTGAATCAATAGGAAAAATTAATTTTACATGCTTTGTAACAGCAGAAATTAGGTATTAAAATGTCGAAAATCTACTCAAAAGTAGTGATAGCCATGGAATTAACAAAAAGCTTAACAAACAAACGTGTGTTTATCTGTCATACAATTTAATTTACTTTTTATTATTTAATAAAATTATCACAACGTAAAATTCTTAAGCAGAATAATAATTTAATTCTTCAATACAGTTCAAATACATATTTTTCTTGACAAAAAATAACAATATTTGGCATTTAAATCATCACATTTGTTTGTCTTTTTTGTTTTAATTCCATGGCTAGCACTATGAAACTGAAATTTTCAAATTTTTCGTATTCAATTTCTGGAGTTACTAAACATACGAAATGAATTTTGTTTACTAATTTACATGCAGAATTTTATATTCTACAACTTTAATTTGAAGATTTTTTTTCTAAAATAATTTGGGGAGCAACACGCTAGGAAAAACGGTTTTCCCATGTTAAATGCCTATGTAACGGATTTCGAGCGCCACCCGGTATATATATATATATATATATATATATATATATATATATATATATATATATATATATATATATATATAAAGCTTATCAGTAATAAAGATTATAAACAATTTGAGAGTCGTGGTAATATTTTGTCGTCAATAGCTTGGGGGTAGAGAGAGCGTTGAGCCCTTGACTAATTAGCAGGGCCGAGGGTACAGCCCGAGTCCTGGAGTTAAGTGCTGTGAGAGCTCGAGTAATTGACTGTGGACAGCAGGGCAGCAGGATGTGCAGGACGGGCAGAACGAGCAGGAAACAGACCATACCCGACACATAACATCCAATAAGCAACGAGAATACCACTCTATATATTTTTCTTTGCAAATATTGTCATTATATCATTATATGAATCTAAATATTGAATGGCACATAGGTGACCCTTGTGGTGCACTCTCTACGCTGGTAATGAGTGCCCGTGAAGCGATGCCTGCTAAACGCCCACACGGTACGAATAAATTATTCTCATTATAGATATCTGCGTACAAAGCAGATTGGCACACCTAGCAATAAGTAATACGCCGTGATGATATTTTTTTTTACTATAGTACTACTCAAATATATTTGCAGTTCATTTCTTTCTAAACGTTGTTGTTAACATAGCCACAGAGTCAAGGGTAGAAAGCAGGTATAAAATGTTATCTATAAAAAAATCAGATGTGGCCAGCACATTATCTTCCGTCACATCACAGATTTATGTATTTTGTTGAAATTTCATACACGAATTTTCATGCGAAAGGGTCTATATTTCCCGCAGTAAAATTATAACACAAACATACTATGTCAATTGCACTTGAATCAGAATTTTCTTAATATAATAAATGTTTTATGAAATTTAATTTCTTTATAATTTTTACGTTCCGTCACCTTTAGGTAAGGAAGGTATTGTCTTTGGTCAAAAAATCGATGATGAGTTTTTAATCAATAAGCACGTTTTAGGGTCCCTAGACTACAAATTTACTATTTTTACGATGATGTCTGTGTGTATGTGTATGTGTGTGTGTGTGTGTGTGTGTGTGTGTGTGTGTGTGTGTGTGCGTGTGTTTGTGTGTGTGTGTTTAACACAAATTACGTCTGCGATAACTCGAATACTACAATTTAAAAAATTATATGTTTTTCTTATTCTTCTTCGTTACATCCATATGAAGAGCTGATTAGATTTAGGTTATTAAATAAAACTGATTTTTGGACTTCCATTATCTTTATTTAACAAAAACACATGATAAACCGGGAAAAGGTCTTTAGCCAAGCCAGTGTAGAAATCAAACCACTTTGAAAGAAAATAATTTCTTAGAACACAGCAACGAAAATAAAATCCAGGGAACCACCAATTGAAGAACCGCCACAGCTCATTGCACAGGAGACGACAACCAATCATGGACCACCAGACACACTTGAATTCCCAACCACGCTTGACCACCCTCATTTTACCAGATATAAGGCTCGTAGTATTAGGAATTAGTTAGTATTCTCAGTACACCTGATGACGGCAGCAGATATTAGCTACCGAAACGTTGTGAAAATTTGTGTTTTTGTTAAATAAAGATAATGGAAGTCCAAAAATCAGTTTTATTTAATAAAGACACATTATCTTATAAATTCAAAGTTTAAGATTTAGGTTACAATTGGTAAACCGGAAGTACCATCATTTGAAGATTTTAACAGTTTTTCTTGAAAAAACTATGTTTTTCACATTTAATGTTATTATAAATATTGAAGAATAGTTTATTCTCTATACGATTTGACTGCATTTTATTCTTAATATTAAATGGATATAGAATTAAAAAAATTAAAGAAATTAAATTAAAAAGTAGCCATAGCTATGGAAACAGCTACTATATTAAGAAAATTCTAATTGAAAGATGTCAGTGTCAAGTGAAATTGTTTTATAATTTTACTGGAAATATAGAAATCTTTTGCTATAAATTTTGTTGTATGGAATTTGCATAAAATACGTGCAACTGCCGGAAGGTAATGTACAAGAAATAGAATCTTTAGCAAGGAACTTTCTGTATGAAATTTGTACAAAATACATAGAACTGACGGAAGATAATGTGCTGGCCACAACAGATTTTTTTTATTAAACATACTGGTAAAAATTAAAAATTATTCATGAAATATTTGTGAGGTACAAGCAAATTTTTATTTGTTCCTTAAACATAATACAAATGCCGACAAATTACTTAAAAAGACAAACTTTATACAATACTTGTGAATTTAGTATCCATTACAATATCGCATCTGGTAAAACAGCCGACAAACAAATTCTACTTTTGTTGATCAAATCCGCAGTGGAATTCCCATGTATTTCCTGCAGAATTCCATTGTCTCTATAGAATTCCAACACAGGTCTGACACAGTCTTCTAGCTCCACATATCTCATCTTCAATTCCTCGGTGGTGAAGTCGTCGTATCTTACCAGATCATCCCCTGTAGCATCATCCCGGCCTGTTCGTATTGGGGGGTTGAATTCGCTAGTATATATTCGGCCGCTTGTTGGATGGATGAACCTAAGAAGAAAAAAGTTAGAGAAAAATAATAACAATATATATTATATAAGTTTTAGGAAATTTTTTGAATGCACGATACTGTGGTTTTAGTAAAAACAGGAAAGAAAGGAGTAAGAAACAACAAAAACTCAATTCTGCAAGAATTCTGGCGGGTAACAAGACAAGGAGACCGAAACAACAAACTTACAAAATGGGGGCAAGCAATAAATGCTTATTACAGAAGAAATGGATATTCCACAGTACGAATAGAGAGGCTACGCATAAATGGAGAAAACGCATATTACGAGCTATAACGACGTCAATACCGCGGTATTTATCAGACGAAAACAAAAATGTCAAAATGATTGCCAGATTCAGATGTGGTAATTTTATTTTTATTTAAAGTTTAGGCTATACAACAGGACGAGTCCCAATGACAGTACAGCACATTACAATGTAAATACAAACAGAAAATAATTTTTCATCAGACAAACCTATTTAAATAATACAGTGAAAATTTATGAAAAAGAGAGATATTGATTATGACATATGAGCAAAATAATTATTTCTTATAAACGACTTAAACGTGTATAATGAGCAATGGAAAATATCAGGTGAATTGTTGAGAGAGAAGAAATTATTATATTTACACATTATTCTGTTTAGAGGAGATAACATAGCTGAGTTAGTTTTATAATTCCTTAAAGAAAATAGATCACATGAAAGTGTAGAATGAGAAGGTATTCGAAAAGAAATTTTGTTCAAAAGGGTAGAACTGCTGATATGATTATTTACAATTTTATACAGAAATGTCATATCTATCAAGTCTCTACGCTTTCGTAAAAAGATGAAGTTTAACGAGTTATTTGGAAATTTCCAATTTAAATAAGAAATAAATTTCTTTTGAATACCCTTTATTCTATTAATATACATTAGATAATGGGGAGACCAACATACAGCAGCAAATTCAAGTTGAGATCGAACTAATGTGTAATATAAATGAACTAGCGTTTTAAACCTTTTAAAATGAGTACCAATTCTTAAAATGAATCCTAGCATTCTATAAGACTTTTTGACAATGCAATCAATATGGATATCGTAAATAAGTGTATTGTCTAGAGTAACACCAAGATCTTTGATATGAGATACACGATTTATATATTTTCCATCTAAATGATAATCAAATTTAACCACATTCCTATTTCGCGTGAAAGATATAATAGAACATTTATTGAAATTAAGTAATAAATTATTATTTTGTAAATAGCTATTTAGCCTGTCAAGATCGGCTTGAAGGGCTAAACAATCAGATGTTGATTTTACTGTTGTATACAACTTGAGATCGTCAGCGTACATTATAAATTTTGAATTATTGAAACAATTTTTAATGTCGTTAATAAAAATGTTAAAAAGGAGAGGTCCTAAATGGGATCCTTGTGGGACTCCAGAGGTTACTGGAAAATAATCTGAAGCGAATCCATTAACAGTAACACTCTGTTGCCTGTTACTGAGGTATGATTTAAACCACTGAAGCACATTACCATGTACACCATACTTCTCTAGTTTATAAATTAAAATGGAGTGGTTAATTTTGTCGAAAGCTTTACTGAAGTCGGTGTACACAGCATCTACTTGATTTTTGGAATCCATAGAGTGGAGAATAAAATCAGTATATTAATGAAGAGAGAAATAATAAATACTGGTTATTAAGTGAGGAGAGAAGATGCAGGCTACACGGGAGAGAAGAGGAAACATTTAGGCATCTAAGTACATCGTGTAGAGATGTCCAGAGATAAGAAAGAAATGAAAAGGTTGTTAGACGACTTGGGGTCAGGACAAGACTGGACGAAAGAAGTCATCAAAAAACGGGGGGTTTATTTAATATGAATAAATCAAATCTACTGTGGTTTCGTCCATTCAAAAAATTTCAGGATATTTACGTGACATATGTTAAAACACAAAATTACCTTTCTCTGTTGGCCTGGGCAACTAGCAAATTAACTGGCAACTTCAAATTCAATGCAATGTGACATTTCTGTTCCTTCCAAAGTTGTTCCGCTTCTGTTATAGTCCTAGGAAACCCATCCAGCAACCAACTTCTGCAATTATTCTTATCTAATTCTCTGAATATGACCGGCCCTAGGTCTGACAGACAGATGTTGTGCTTTCTTTCTAATTCCTTGCTGTGGATGAGCTTCAGGTTGAAAAGCTCCGCGATGCGTTTGGAGATCGTATCTTGTCGCGATATTGGCGACGTGAAGATGATTGATTTGAATAGTTGCGACGTTGATTTCATCATTTTGTCCACGACGGATTTTTAATAATATCACCGAAAGTTTTGACACTTGGACATGAGATTGTTTTCTCGATTTGTTTCCACTATGACAGGCGCAAACTTGATTATTGAGAACAGTCATACGCATACGAACAATTTTTATGCGATAAATTTAAAAGAAATCTCTATTAACATTATGGCATACTCATTTATATAATTCATACGGGTGTTCGCAGAATCATTCTCGAACAGCAAACTCTATCTCAGCGTCCAAATTGAACCAATGCCCTTTTAGCGATTGTTTCAATGTGCCGAAAATAACTTTAATGTTTCTATTTTCAATTGTATCACATTTTTATCTGATGCTGCTGCAACACGAGTATGTTCCAGACGAGGCAAATCTTTAGTGGATTCTCTTATCGAAAATTATTCGACCATTCTACTGCTGCCATGAAAGATTAAATATAACACCAGTTACATAAGTTTTACTGAGGCACAATCAGTTGATTGGACTCGGGACTTATACGACAGTATTCCATGCAGAATTGTACGCAATTTTAACTTGCGCCAAATTACCACTAGAGAGCCACGTTAGCAACAGAAGAATCTCTATAGTAACAGACAGCCAAGCCGCACTAAAAGCACTAGAATCCTGTGAGACAGAATCTGGACTTGTTCTAGAGTGCATCCACAGATTAAATGCACTAGGAGCGAGGAACAAATTGAAATTAATATGGATACCCGGGCATTCAGAGATCGAAGGAAACCAGGCAGCAGATAGTCTGGCTAAGAAAGGGACAAGTTTTCCTTTCACATGACCAGAACCGGCTTTTGGAATCTCAGCGGAGACAGTTAAGCTGGAAATAAATACATTGCTTAATCAATGGCACAAGAATCACTGGTTGGAGTCACCAGGGTAGAGACACTCAAAGCTCTTCCTCAATGAACCAACCAAGAAAAGAACGGAACGTTTACTCCTAATGAGCAAACAAATCGTTAGATTAATAACAGGACTCCTAACAGGGCATTGTCTACTAAAAAAACACACACGATGAGACTAACACAAGAACCAACATGCAGGGGGTGTGGTGAAGAGGAAGAAACTCCTGAAATATGAAACCTATTCTACTCTATTAATAAAATAGGATAAAATTTAAAAAATCGAAATCGCGCTACTGTCGAAGTAGCGCTACTTCAAGAGGTGAAAATACGGGCCATTATCTTTGAACGGTTTTTTATTACTATGGCATTTTCCAACTTAATGCCAGTATCTGAAAAATTACCGAGAGGTTGATTCAGGTGCTGAAATCTTGTGAAACATTGCGATTTCTAATTCCTTTTTACCTTCCGTCACCTTTAGGTAAGGAAGGTATTGTCTTTGGTCAAAAAATTCGGTGGTGAGTTTTTGATGAATAAGCACGTTTTAGGGTCCCTACAATACGATTTTACTATTTTTACGATAATGTCTGTATGTGTGTGTGTGTATGTATGTATGTGTGTGTGTGTGTAACAAAATTTTCGTCTACGATAACTTCCATACTACAATTCTAAAAATTATAATTCTTTCGTATTTCTCTTCGTTACATCCATGCGAAGAGCTGATTTAGATTTTGGTTAGAATTGGACAACCGGAAGTACCCTCATTTGAAGATTTTAACAGTTTTTCTTGAAAAAACTATGTTAAATATCATTTTTTCACATTTAATGTTATTATAAATATTAAAGAATATTATATTTTCTATACGATTTGATTGAATTTTATACCTAATATTAAATGGATATAGAGTTAAAAAATTATAAAGAAATTAAAGTTCATAAAGTAGCCATAGCTGTGGAAACAGCTACTATATTAAGAAAATTTTGATTGAAAGATGTCAATGTCAAGTGAAATTGACATAGTGTGTTTGTCTTATAATTTTACTGGAAATAGGTATAGGATCTTTTGCTTTCTGTATGGAATTTGTATAAAATACATACAACTGCTTTAAGGTAATGTACAAGAAATAATAATAATAAATCTTTTATTTCTGCAGATACATTACACTGTATATAGAAAACGTCACAAAATAATAATTTTCTGTATGAAATTTGCATAAAATACATGCAACTGCCGGAAGGTAATGTACAAGAAATAGAATACTTAATTTAGCATGGAACTTTCCGTATGAAATTTGTACAAAATAGATAGAACTGACGGAAGGTAATGTGCTGGCCACATCAGATTTTTTAGACATTGTTTCACCTAGAGTTTGCTATTGTACATTTTTATTAATGGCAGTAAATAAAAGTTGTAGAATATGTAAGTTACACAAAATAGGCAATAATAATATAGGCCTTTGGTTAAAATGTATTGCAGGTCAGTTCATTTATTTTTCCGAACAATTGAAACGCAATGATTAAACGTCAGTATCGCTACGCTCTTCTGTTTAAAATATCAATAAATAAAACAAATGTTTCCTGGTTATTAATTTATTTCAGAGCTCGCTAGGATCAATGTAATTGGATATGGTGCACAATGGAGCATAAATGTAGGACGATCCACAATGCCACGCGAATAGTTTTATGTGTCGTCCTCTGGATTTATTGCGATTACGGGAAAAATTACTCTCTAATCATTATTCCATTCCCGACAAATATTCTCATTATCAGACATTGATTTTAAATTTAAAATATAATACGAAACGCTGTTTAAACCCTGTTACGCTCTAAAACGAAAATGGAAATATGTTTCATAGTTTGGAAACTGTGTCAATTTCAAAAATCAAACGAGCTTGTTGGAAAATGTTTCGATTTGAAAATTCTGAAAAACCTCACAAACGGAATTGATTTGAATTTTACACATATACAGTACTGCCCAAAAATATTGCTTAACAAAGATCAAGCATGCTTATACACTCCGTATACTAGACTGTTAACTAATTGATACTTCTCAAAATACTAAGATAGGGCCTCAGAAATTTTTTGACGTGTTCACAAGATGTTTAAATGAAGTGGTGGCATTCCAACACCACATCTAATGACGTGACGAATAATATCCTCAATAAGCCTGTTTCACATTTTTCAAAAAGTATTTTAAATTAAAGTTTATACAATGTTTTTCTTAATATTAATTTTTATTCTAATAATTGTTGTCGTTATTTTCGTAAATAATAAACTAATAATATTGGCACCAAAAAAGTCATAAAAAATTTGATGTGTCCAACATCAAACCTCCCGCTATTTAATTTTTATTAATTTAAATATACATACTTAATATTTAGTTATTGTGGAAACTGTATTAAGACCCATTCCATATAGCTATGGTTCTATTTACTATTTTCTTTTTAGAGCGTTACTATTATTAATTTGAAATTATTAGTTCTTTGAGAGTGACAGTTACACACATTTGAGATATGAACTGTGTAACCAAGGAGTTTTATAAATTTATTCATAAAATATATAGAAAAAATATATAGAAAAGTTAGTAATCTTTAATTTTTATGATAACACAAATCTTGAAAAATAACATTTGAAGGAATTTTTAGAAAAAAATATATTTTGAGCTTCATAAAGTGCCTTTTCCGGCAAAATCTAATGGTCTCTTTCCATATTAGAATAAGGTAGAAATACAAGGTTTCAAAATTTTCTGAATGATAGTATTTAAGTTAGAGTGGAGGATCCACACATACACATACATACACTACATGCACACACACACACACACACACACACGCACACAAACACACACACACACACACACACACACACACACACACACACACACACACACACACACACACACACACACATACACACACACAGATGTCATCGTAAAAATGTTAAAATTGAATTCTTTGGACTTTCAAACGTGGTCATTTATCAAAATCTCTCTGTACCTCCCTTACCAAGGGTAGCGGGAGGTAAAAACAACTCCCACCCCAATAGGAAAACAGTTTGTCCATCATCTACGTTTTTAAATAGATAAAAGTTTTGTTTCAGATCAGGTAACTTTTTTAAAATTATAAAAATTTCAAAAATTAATTGTATAATATCTTAAAAATATATCGTGATAATTTCAAATTTGAGGCTATTTAAAGAATGATATCTTTTTTAATTTAATAATTAGAAGGCATATAAAACTTATACAATGTTATAATTTGTATTTTTTCTACATACATCATTTTGGAAGATGACAGTTTGATAGCTTTGACAACTCCCTATGACCAGTTTAAAAAAATCTGATGTGGCCAACACATAACCTCTCGCCAGATATTTTACCTGGTTGTACGCATAAACCGAAAAATATTTTTAAATACAAATACATATATTCATGTCTCATTGCAAAATAATTCTCTCATATATTTGCAATATCTATGGGATATTTTAAAATAAATTATGTACAATACTTACATTTTCTTTATATTCAATATCCTGAAATTTTCTTTTTCTACTTTCCTTTTCTTTTTCTTTATATTCGTCATTTTTTCGCAAATTCCTTTTATGTTCTTTTTTACGTATATTCTTTTGCGTTGTTGACTTTTTTTATTTTCAAAATCTTCATAATAATATACAAATATTTTTGACAGAGGCATACAAATATTTTTGACAGTGACATTTATGTGTCAATTACAAACATTTGAATTTCTTGCCTTGTAGTACTTTGATCTGAGATTTTTTAATCAAATTATTTTATATGCCTTTCTTTATCTCTAAATCTATAGAAGATATAATAATGAATTTATATTTATCGAATAAAGAATTTAACGTTCTTTAATATAAGTATTTACATAAATTTTCGATAAACAATATTTAGACAATTTTTTTCTTGTAACTACTACTTCCGGTTGTCCAATTGTTACCAAAACTGACTGGACTCTTCCCATTATTGTTAGATTGAGGAATCCGTAGTTAAAAATGTCTTAACTCTCATAGTATTTGAGATATAGTGAATCCAACATCCACACACACACACACACATCCCCACACACACACACACACACACACATACGGACATCATCGTAAAAATGTTATAATCGGATACTAGGGACCTTAAAACGTGCTTATTCATTAAAATCTGGATATGCGATTTTTAGCATGAATACAATACCTCTCTTAGCGAGAGGTAAAAAAAACGCGATAATGCATTGCTTTCAATCATATTAAATGTAACTATGATAATGATTTAAAATAAACACATGTCCACTGATAGAAAACAAACTCTCGGTATCATCAGGCGCTTTCTTTTTAGGGGGAAAATGAACTGATCTTACCTCGTACTAAACTGAACTACTCCTAAAAAGAACAGTATATTTTTAAAAAAATAAGAAGTAGAAGATAAAAACATATATAGCATTGTATTTATAATATAATGATATGATGAATTTGCTTGTGGTTATAGTCTGTTGTATATGTGATTTTATTTTGACATATTAAATTCTTTTACCTTCGAGTATTTAAATATGGATGTATTTCTTAAGGTAAAGAAACATGATATAACGTTTCAAAATAATTAATTTCTTCTATTTTAACCATTTTAATATCAAATACTTACAAAAAAGACAAAATACATAGCAGTCAGTCATACTGACGTGACATTGACATTCGGGATCAGTTCAGGATCTATTTGATCGCGGGGGCGGGGACGAAGAAAATGGGTAGTACAAGATCATTTATCCTCTTTTAAAAAGAACGATTTAGGGTAGATGCGTGCTACTCGGAGTTGATCTTCTTGATAAAAAGAAAGCGGCTATGATTACGGAAATCTGCGACTAGAACCAGATTTGCTCTCAAAAATGGGTAATATGCCGTAAAAATCAATATGAAATAAAAGTAGCATATAGGCTTTGAAAAAAAAGAGGAAATTCTCTTGGAAAAAAGTGTTAAAAGAATTCATATAAATATGATTTGTTCAGATCGATATGACTTGTGGGTCTCGGCGCTATTGTGGTCCGCGAAGCGGAACAGAGAAATGTGGAAATCATAGTCTTAATTTATGGTAAGAAATGCCGAGAAGATCACGCAAGCATTTCACGATCAGAGCTGGCTGAGCTGAAGTACGCGTACGCTCACTTGTCGACATCCAGAATAACCCAAATAAATAACATTGAATAAAAACTTTTTCTCTTAACCTAAAAAGTAAAATTCACGGAAGCTCACAATTCTACGTGAAGGGTTCGCGTTAAGAACAATTGAATGAGAACGTACGTGCTCTGTAGGGGTGTCACGTCACCATATGTGAGAGAGAGACACTATATGCACGCACTATACAGACAGAGCGTTTTATCCGCCTTTGTTTTATTGCTTTTATTTTTTGTTTAGCTAGTTTTGATTGAAAGCTTTATTTCTATTTATATTTAAATATTTTTAAAATACATTAGATATAAATTTTCTCAGAGTACTTGATGTAATTTTTGTTGGTAATTAAATTGACGGTGCTTATGATAGGCTATACTAATTGAAATGTTAAATTGGCGTGAAGGTTATAAAGTTATTTAGGCGTACAGCAGCCAACTAATTATAGTTTCACGCGATTGCCGGATTTAAGATGGATCATGGAAATTATCTATTCGATGAGCAGCGAGAAAATATCGACGTACCACCAACCCGCAAGATTATATGCGAGGAGTCTACCTTTAAAAATTCACTTAGCTAGTTAGCAAGCGAAAATATCTCAATTTACAGTTCATTTTGACACTGTGCATTTCCTACTTTCAATTACTTTTTGACATAAATAAATATTATTCACAATTATTATAGTTATATGGCGATTCTCAGCTTTTTAGAGGAAGGTGAACATGTTATTCGAAACTGCAATGACAATCTCATGAGTAGAAAATGGCATTCTTCCACTCCACGTGTGGAAAATGTTTGTGTAAAAAACACGTTTCACAAGATTACGTATTTCAAAAATTGTTGATTATTAATTTATTCTAATGTAAACAAAAGCTTTCTTTATAAAACTGTTTTTACAGATTATTGATATTCGATTCTATTCTCGAAGTATAGAGTGATAAAGAAGTGACTGATTTAGAGAAAAAAATCAGAGAAGTTGAATTACACCTGAAGTGGTTGATCATGAATAAAATGTTTTTATGGTTTCATATATAAAAATTTCTGTTGAATTCGATGGATAAAAATTATAGCATTCCATTTAAAATAAGAAAGTTACTGTCTACTTCCGGTTAAACCGTAAACGCTACTGCTTTGAAAATATTTTAGTTGAAACGGACATGTCAGAAAATCCTAGACACCAAATTTCGTAAAATAATATTGAATATTTTCACCTCCCGCTACCCTTGGTAACGAAGGTATAGGGATTGTGCTAAAAATCTCATATCGAGATTTTTATAAATGAGCACGTTTTAAGGTCCCTAGAATATAATTATAACATTTTCACGATGATACAGTTTCCAGCATAAGTAAATTAATAAAATTCACAAAAAGTTTAAGCTAATCTTCATTTTTGGATTAGTGAGTGCTATTCTATCCCGGTATTTATAATTTAGTCTTCATTTCATTATCAACAAACGTAGTTACTTTGGTTAGATTAGACTATATTTTAAGAAATAAACTACCAAAATTAGAATAAAATTCGCTAATCCAAAAACGAGAAATAGCTTAATCTTTTTTGTGACTCGGGCTCTAAATGGCAGGAGGCATTGTGTTGGCCACACCAGATTTTTACCTCCCGTCATACCGTAGGTAAGGGAGGTAATGTTATATGAATAAGCACGAATTAGGGTCCCCACAACACGTTTTTACTATTTTTACGATGATGTCTGTGTGTATGTGTGTGTGTGTGTGTGTGTGTGTGTGTGTGTGTGTGTGTGTGTGTGTGTGTGCGGGCGTGCGTGCGTGCGTGCGTGCGTTCGTGCGTGCGCGCGCGTGTGTGTGTGTGTGTGTGTGTGTGTGTGTGTGTGTGACGATTTTTTCGTCCACGATAACTCTAACAAACAAAAATTTCTATTTTCCATACTTAAGCTTCCTACATTCATATAAAGAGTTAATTAGATTTTGGGTAAAATTGGACAATTGAAGTGTTTTTTGCTTGAAGCCTATAACAGTTTTTAATGAATCCAAAAGTTTTCAATTTTAGTATATAAGACTTTCATGTCAAGGGGAATAATATTTTTGATTTTGGCTAAAAGTGATACTTTACTTGAAGTTCTGATCAGGTTTTCATGAAAAATATATGTTCCAAAACTTTTCAATTTTAGTATTTAAGACTTCTATATCAATAATAACAACATATTATATTTTGCCTAGAAATGATAAACCGGAAGTGATACTTTACTTGAAGCTCCCAGCAGATTTTCGTGAAAAATATATTATATTACAAAACTTTTCAAATTTGGTATTTAAGACTTTTATATTAATGAGAACGACATGTTAGATTTTTTCTAAAATTGATAAACCGGATATAGTACTTAAAGCTATAACCAGATTTTCTAGGAAAAATATATTAAAATATGATCAAAAACTTCTCAAATTTGGTCATCAACCGGAAGTGATACTTTGATTAAAGCTCATTACTACTTTAAACATGGAAATGACGGGAGGTTATATGCTGGCCACATCAGATTTTTTAAAATAACGATAGCGTAATCTCGTCCTGTGACACCCTGTATACAATCGGAAAATTGTTCACTCTTAATTTTCCATTTGTTTAGCCCCTTCAAATAACATACATTTCTCTACCCCTTTAAGCCCAAATAGATTGTATATCCACCCCTACCTCGTGCTGTAGGTTTATCGAAAGGTAAAATAAGATATCTGTAACTAAATTTGCCAATAAAGTACTCCATGTACCCTCTGGGGTTTGCGAGTGCATCTCTGTATTCCTTCTCTCTCCCGTCATTATAAAAGCGAATTTTATCTCTCGATATCTGTATTAATCAGCGGTTTCGTCCCTTTACACAAATATCTCCGTTTCTCAATCAATTTGCGTTCAGCGAACAAGAACCGTCAAAATATCTGCGCAGACCTAATAATTCTCGAACCAACGGTCCCTTTCAAACACCTCAGCAGCTACAGAAAGGGAAGGTGTGTGATTAAGGAGCCTTCAACCCTTTACCAGCCCTTAAAGCTAATCGATTATGGGAAGGATTTTTACGGCGAACATCTTCGTACAATAGAGAAGGAGCGCCAATTTTCTTGAGAGAACATAGTGGTCAATTAATTTATTATACAGTTTGCGCAAGAAAATTGGTGGATTTGCAAAGATAGTTGATGTAAAAACAACCAAAAGACATTCTGAAATAAAATTTGACATGTATAAGGCGCTATTTATCTTAGTTGAAAATATCAATTGCTTTTCAAGTACCGAATGGGAAATAAAGACATTATTTTAGCACGCTATAGGCGGTGTGCACAAAAGTAGTCAGCTTCGATAGCGGACAAAAATGACAAAAGTGGTTACTCATTGAAACAGCAAGGTTATGTTTTATGTCAGAATAATTTTGCAATTTCTATTTTATATAATATTTGCAATGAATGCGAATGATAGGACGTCAAATAGTATGTGATGCGCAGTGAGGGATGTAATAATTCTTACAAAATTACCCATTGAAGTATCAAATTTTATAAATTTCCTAGAAGATTATATGAGGAACAGATGTATAAGAAAATAACTTTTCATTAGATATCTTCTACTAATATGAAAAATTCTTTTACGTATACATTTTTTCTCATTGTAAAAGATACTTATCGTATGAATAAAATTCCAACAATGGTCGTCTGATTGCAATAATGAATTATATAAAAATGTTTTTCTTAAGTTACTATTTAAACAAGATATAATAAAAGAATCAGAAAATTGTCATAAAATTGTATAATACTTGCAGTTGTATGAAATAGAAGTCTATTTTTGACATAATTCGTCTATTTATTATAGATTTTGTACATGTAATGTTAATGTTAAAGGTAGTAATTCACATGGTTCGTATTTTTCGTGTATTTTCTTTTCCGAGCTTGTGCAACTGATTCCACTTAGAGCCTGGTATATTTTCAATGAAGAATCTTGTTCATTTATTGCGAATATAAAAGAAAGATGCTAACATCATACACTGATATCGTGATATGTAGAAATTTTCTTTCGTGAAAAATATAATATGATATATTCCAAAACTTGAAAATTTGGTATTACAGACTTATCTATATATTGGAACAACAAATTAGATTTTGTTTATAAACGATCAACTAGAAATGATACTTTACTTAAAGCTCGTTGCTGTTTCAAACATGGAATTGACGGGAGGTCATGTGTTGGCCACATCAATTTTTTAATTCGTGTTTTAAATTGTAGTAGTCACTCTCTCCAAGCAATGGTTGTTCCTCTATGTTCTATCTTCCGAGCGAGGGTGGTATTGACACTTGACAGTCGGGACTGGTGGTGGGACGGGGGGTCGAAGGGCTGCCGACAAGGAAACGGAAGTAATAGGGCGCTTTGCAACCGTACCACACGCGCTCTGTCGGCGCTCTCTCTAACTAGTATAAGTAATTAAGCCAACTTAAAGAGATTGCAGTTTGTTTGAATAAATTTAATTGTTACAAGAATACTAAATACGGTCTTGATACATGTCTAAATTAAATCACAAATTAACTAAATGGAATGAAATACTAAGAGGAGAACTTTAATATACCTACATGATACAGATTCGAAAATATTTTTTATTCTTTTAGCTGATTAGACAACCAAATAAAATTGCTTGCTCTTTTGTTCATTAATTCCCAGATATACTCGAAGTGAATCGTTGAAATAATTTAAAAAAAAATCTGATATGGCCAACAAAAAACCTTCTGCTATTTAATTTTTATTAATTTAAATATACATACTTACATATTTAGTTATGCTGTAAACTGTATTAAGATACATTCCATATAACTATGGTTCTATTTTCTATTTTCTTTTTAAAACGTTACTATAATTAATTTTACGTTATACTGAATCGTAAACCTCTTATAACATAGCTCTGTCTCTAGTAGTTAGGAAAGTTTTTACCGGCTTCGCTCGTCAGAAAATTTACAGGCTATTGAAACCATAGCAACATAAATACAATTCTATTTATTCATTATTTCGTCTTATGTTTTCAAAGACTATTTCGATTGAATAGTTTAATGTTGGTGTATTTCAATAATTTTTTCAAGTTATTTACGATTCAATATATCGTAAAACATTGAACAACGAAATTTACGTGCTTGCACGTAAAACAAGCTCGCTTCCCTCGCTCGTTAGGTACCGTGCTCGCCCGTAAAGTTCTAACGGTCTTGCAATGTAAATTACTATGAAATGTTAGTTCTTTGACAGTGATATTTATGTCAGTTCATACATTTGAGATATAAACTGTGTAACCAAGGAGTTTTGCTTGTTTAAAGCGTAGGCTGTAAATCTGTAGCAAATTTAATAATCTTTAATTTTTTAAACACAAATCTTGAAAAAATACCATTTCCGATTACTTGATTTACACCAAAATCGAATGGCTTCTTCCCGTATTAGAATAAGGTAGAAATACAAGGTTTCAAAATTTTCTGAATGATAGTATTTGAGTTAGAGTAGAGGATTCACACACACACAAACGTACGCGCGCGCTATATATATACATATATCGTGTGTCTGGCTTAAAGGTGTACATAGGAGATTAACATGGGAAATCAGTCTTTTGCAATTTCCTGCTCGCCTAATTATTTTAAGCAAAAACGCGTCAAATAAAAGTTTTAGGGCATACAATTCTACATCTAAATCAATAAACAGAATTACTTTTACATGCTTTGTAACGACAAAAATTAATTATGAAAATGTCGAAAATTACGTTGAAAATATCGATAGCCATGGAATAGAACAAAAAATAAATAAATGCTTGACGTTACATCTGTAACAACGTAAGTTAACTTATTTGACGTTTCTGACAATTTGATAAAACGTCAAGCATTTATTTATTTTTTGTTCTATTCCATGGCTGTCGATATTTTCAACGTAATTTTCGAAATTTTCACATTTAATTTCTGTCGTTACAAAGCATGTAAAGGTAATTCTATTTATTGATTTATACCTTGGTCTATTTAAGCCATTCAGTATTGCGGAGCATAGGGAATAGTTCTGACCTCTCTGATTGGCTGAAATTAGACACAAGAAACAAGTTTACCCAATGTAATTTCGGCTACTTCAGATTTGCACTGTTGCCAGAGCCATCTACTGAATGGCTTAAATGGAAGAGAGCATAGATGCAGAATTTTATGCCCTTGACGCGTTTTTATTCAAAATAATTAGGCGAACAGAAAATTGCAAAAAAAGACTGATTTTCCATGTTAATCTCCTATGTACACCTTTAAGACAAACACACAGTATATATATATATATATATATATATATATATATATATATATATATATATATATATATATATACATCATCGTGAAAATTTTAAAATTGGATTCTAGGGACCTTAAAACGTGGTCATTTACCAAAATCTCGATATGTGATTCATAGCACGATCCCTGTACCGGGAGGTAAAAATAGTTGTTTTCGATTACTCAGAAGCAATTAACATGATCTATTTTATGTCTTAAAACTGTCGTGGAGAGATTTTGTCTAAGCGCATCCACCAAATTTGCAATGCATGTTCCACTTTCCCACTAGCCTAGCATAAAACTCTATATCTGTTCTGTTCTTGTTGCTAACTAGATAATCTGAACTCACAACAAACAACTTGAATTCATCCCTTGTGTTAATCTATCCAAAGTTTCCTCTATGGGACAAAAAATCTCCTCTCGGAGACGGAATAAATAACTTTAATCACTTGGCTGTTCGATGTGATGTGAGAATAGCCAGCAGCCTAAGCCCGATGCCTGGTTCTTGGTGAAGAAGTAATAGGCATAAAAATGCAAATACCGCCTACGCGAATAAAAAACAAACATTACGGTCCTCGCAGGCGCTACAAAAAAATAACGAGCCCAGTAGACGGTTCATCTCACACAACCGGAAAGCTACAGGGTAGGACACAAAATAATATTCACACAATATTAGCCACAATAATAAGGGTGCAGAAGAGAATGGCAATCCTACCGACTGCGCCACTGTAACACGAGGGGGGTGCGGCGTAGGACTGCTACTAATTCTGCTTCTTACTGTTTACTCCCAACGATGATACACTCTATCTTACTGACTGGTGATAAGGAAGAGCACACACACTTTACACTCATGAACACTTACATTACGATTTACGGCAGGGAACTTACGGACATGGACACAACTTGGTGATTTTTACTAACTTTACTTTATTTACAATCATAATAATCCTAACATAACTAAGCCATTACTAATAAGTTACATTCCGTAACCCAGCGGGCGAGCGTCGCCCCAAAACTAAGACACTACATGTTCAAAAACAAGACACGTCTGCACAACGCGACAATCTAATTTCGACTCTTACATCTTTACCCCACGACTATCTAATATCAACTTTCTTTAAAAAACCAAAACGCTATCTTCAGGACAGGATTATCTTAGGGGTAAGGGGTGCATAGGGCATTGAAAGTCACGCACGTATACATAATAATTTCCAGACTTAATTATCAACAAATAAATGTCCTGACTATCATAATACGAAAAGAATTTCTAAACTGAATTTTGACATTTATAACTTAAACAGATAAACAGAGTTAAAATATAATTATCGAAACTATAATTTAGAAGAGTTTATAAAAAGTTATTTATCTGTTATTGCGCTTACCTTCGCCTTGTCAAGGATGCAATAACAACCAAAGACACTTTTTAACCAACATACGTTTGATGAGGTGTCGTGGTCGTGTGCCTGAGTGTCTGGTTGCGAATCTGGTGACCCGGGTTCAATCTTGATCGATACCAAAATTATTTCGATTTTTATATGACACAAAAGTGATTAATGTGGTGCACTTTTTACGCCAACAATGGCTCAAAACTCAAACATACATTATGATTATACTATAGACTATAACCATGGCTAAATGTACAGCAATTTGTTAAAACCATTCAACCATTACACATAACAATGAGGTTTTGCAAAAAAAAATTAACAAATCTTTTTACCTCTCGCTAAGAGAGGTATTAAATTCATACTAAAAACCACATATCCAGATTTTAGTGAATAAGCACGTTTTAAGGTCCCTAAAAGAAAAAAACCGTGCAACACTTCATTATTATGGCAGTAATCGACGAATTATTTTCGCAAACCGTGATAAATTATGAAAACTGCTCCGTTTAACTTCCCTCTTTTGTAATGAATATTTTCCCTGGAATGGTATAAATTTTTCATGACGAACCCCTCCTGAATGCGGGCCTGTGTGGGTGTGTATATATGGGTTATGTCCGCTCAGTTGAGAGCAGTTATGAAGAAATTGTCGCTTTCTATTTGCATACTTTCCTAAATGGCTCAAGTGTCAGGCCTCTGTGCCTTCCTGCCACAGTCCTGCTAGCCTACAGCAGCAGGATTCCACAGCGAACTAGTAAGGGAAGACACAGGATTACAAAAAGAGATATACACACCGATTTTTCTTACTTGACCCTCACGTCATTGATTTCTGAACCACAAAATAACAAGTAATTGTATATTTATCTCTGTCTTACTTATGGTTTTCTACATTCTATCTTCGATACGTATGTCTAATAGCTTCATTTTTGTCTAACTAACGCATTAAGAGAAAGATAGTTATACGAAATTTGAATATGACAAATTCAGGCGAAATTAGTGAAGTTACCCTTATGGCCCACTCTGTTTACGTTAAGTGTAGTGAAATTCGATAAGTATGAATTTCATTTTGATTATGACGTGGGGGTCAAGTAAGAAAAATCAGTGTATAGACGATGTGCGCATTTTGAGCGTCAGCGCGTTTAACGGCTACATTGGCATTTTTGATTACCGAATAAATTTTGACATTTCGAGACACTGATACAATTTACAATTTTATTTTAAATTTTTGCTATTATGTATAAATATTATACATCATAGTATATTGAAATGAATAATGAAAAAATTTAAAATGCTATATATGTGATGTGACAATCAAAAAAGTCAAAATACCAGCGAAGGTACTGTGGCAGAAAATATAATTTTTCTCATAATGTGTGATTTTTGTAAACCATTTTATCATATTTTAATTTATATTATAGTTCAAAATATTAGTTAAATGTTACAAGATGCATAATACATGTAAATTGAGATTAAAAAGTTGGAAAACTTCAATGATTGGAAAGAAGAAAATTTCTACATATCACGATATCAGTGTATGATGTTAGCATCTATCTTTTATAATCGCAATAAATGAAGAAGATTCTTCATTGAAAATATACCAGGCTCTAAATGGAATCAGTTGCACAAGCTCGGAAAAGAAAATACATGAAAAATAGGAACCATATAAATTTCTATCTTTAACATTAACATTACATGTACAAAATCTATAATACATAGACGAATTATGTCAAAAATAGACTTCTATTTAATACAACTACAAGTATTATATAATTTTATATTATATCTGGTTCAAATATTAACTTAAGAAACATTATTAGAATTTTATTCATATGATAAGTATCTTTTTTAATGAGAAAATATGCATAACTAAAAGATATCTGTTGAAAAGTTATTTTCTTATACATCTGTTCCTCATATAATATTCTAGGACATTTATAAAATTTGATATTTCAATCGGTAATTTTGTAAGAATTATTACATCCCCCACTGCATCACATAATATTTGACGTCCTATCATTCGCATTCATTGAAAAAATTTTATAAAATAGAAATTGCAAAATTATTATTACATGAAACAAAACTTTGCTATGGGGTCTCCTAGCCGCGTGCCTGAGTGTCTGGTCGCGAATCTGGAGAACCGGATTAGATCCCGACCGACGCCAAATATTTCCAATTTTAAATGGCACAAAATTGACCCCTGTGGTGCACTTTCCACGCCAGCAATGAGTGCCCGTGAGGTGACGCCTGGTAAACGCCCGCACGGTACAAATATGTCATCATTACCGATATCTGCGTACAAAACAGATTGGCACACCCAACAATGGGTAATATGCCGTGATGATATATATATATATATATATATATATATATATATATATATATATATATATATATATATATATATATATATATATTACGACCATTGTTGGAATTTTATTCATACGATAAGTATCTTTTACAATGAGAAAATATGTATACCTAAAAGAATTTTTCATGTTAGTAGAAGAAAAAGTTATTTTCTTAAATATCTGTTCCTCATATAATCTTATAGGAAATTTATCAAATTTGATACTTCAATCAGGAATTTTGTAAAAATTATTTCATCCCCCACTGCACCACATAATATTTGACGTCCTATCATTCGCATTCATTGCAAATATTTTATAAAATAGAAATTACTAAATTATTCTGACATAAAACATAACCTTGCTATGTTTCAATGAGTAACCATTTTGTCATTTTTGTCCGCTGTCGGCGCTGACTACATTTGTGCACACCGCCTCTAGATTTAAAAAAATAATAAATTATTTTTGTATATACGAAGTCTGTTCCTTTAATATTAAACCGAACTAGGAGAAATTAAAAGTGCTCGAATAAAATATATCTCACCCTGTATGGCATTGTGTGAGTTTAAACTCTCCGAGAAATCCTGGATTTCTTAAAGGAGTTGTGTTGTCGCGACGATATATTATTAATTCGTTTCATTCCCCGAGGTCCTGGTAGCATTGTAGACCCGGGAGACTCCTGAGCCACAATACAGCGCTCAAAAAATACAACA
Organism: Harpalus rubripes; assembly: GCA_963082715.1. NCBI lineage: Eukaryota > Metazoa > Arthropoda > Insecta > Coleoptera > Carabidae > Harpalus > Harpalus rubripes. Next base: position 1,795,078 of record OY720450.1, read on the forward strand.
CGACAAAATGCACATCCCAAGGCACTGGCGACAACTCACATAAGTAATTTACTCACACGCGACACAGGAAATCTCACACACACCAAAGCGATACTTTATTTATACAACATGGAATGGAACTCGAAAATTTGATTTAGAAGAATTGAATAATAACGTAAGAAATAGGGGAATAAAAAGAAAGAATTTAACAGAGGTATGCACCAAAAAATATTGCAGTTTATTATTCGTTAACCAGTTTTTCTGCAATTTTGAAAATAGTATTGTTTAACACTAAAGGCGATTTCGGGCGACAACCGTTCACTTGCGGTATGTTGCGTTCAGGTACGTTCACACATTCGGGCGTAAGAACAACATACCCGGTATGCTTGGATCAGTGCTCACAGCTGAACGGGTTTGCGAGTCGGGTCAGCTCTCTGTTCACTATTTCTATCTCTTTTTATCATGTCTTTTTTTGAAATGTCAAAAGTCAAAACAGTCGGACTCGTGGTCTTATGTCAAACAGGGTGACATTATTTTCGTTGATTCTTTTTTGGACAAATATGGAAAAAATCTGATGTGGCCAGCACATTACCTTCCGTCAGTTCTATGTATTTTGTACAAATTGCACACGGAAAGTTCCTTGCTAAATTAAATATTCTATTTCTTGTACATTACCGTCCGGCAGCTGCATGTATTTTATGCAAATTTCATACAGAAAATTCATGTCTTAAATTATTATTTTGTGACGTTTTTTATATACAGTGTAATGTATCAGCAGAAATAAAAGATTTATTATTATTATTATTTCTTGTACATTACCTTAAAGCAGTTGTATGTATTTTATACAAATTTCATACAGAAAGCAAGAGATCCTGTATTTCCAATAAAATTATAAGACAAACACACTATGTCAATTTCACTTGACACTGACATCTTTCAATCAAAATTTTCTTAATATAGTAGCTGTTTTCATAGCTATAGCTACTTTATGAAATTTAATTTCTTACAATTTTTTAACTCTATATCCATTTAATATTAAGTATAAAATGCAGTCAAATCATATAGAGAATAAAATATTCTTTAATATTTATAATAACATTAAATGTGAAAAAATGATATTTAACATAGTTTTTTCAAGAAAAACTGTTAAAATCTTCAAATGATGGTACTTCCGGTTGACCAATTGTAACCAAAATCTAATCAGCTCTTCATATGGATGTAACGAAGAAGTATACGAAAAAATTATAATTTTTGAAACTGTAGTATTAGAGTTATCGCAGACGAAAATTTTGTTACACACACACACACACACATCCACACACACACACACATCCACACACACGCACACACACACACACACATAAAGACATCATCGTAAAAATAGTAAATTCGTATTCTAGGGACCCTAAAACGTGCTTATTGATTAAAAAGTCATCATCGAATTTTTTGACCAAAGACAATACCTTCCTTACCTAAAGGTGACGGAAGGTAAAAACTATCTTTCTCCGTTAATGCATTTTAATTGTCAGACACTATTTTTGACAGTTTTAAATGTCGCAGAATATACACAACCACCAAGCACGGTGTCAACAAGTGAACCAACGATTTTTGGCGCCACCATTAACCATATCATACCGTAACTAACCGTAAGTAATCCGAAGATGTGAACGGGTATGTCGTCCGAAATCGCCTTATATTATAGTAATTAAGGTATCAAGACTGTTAAAAGGACAACAGTACAATAATACTTGAGACCAACAGTGTATTTTCCGAGGGCCTCTAGCCCGAGGTGTATGTATACGTTGACCGAAGGCATTATTGTCCGTTTAACTTGAGTGGTACCTTCAACGTCCAAATATAATTTTTTAACATTCTACGGATTACGGATTACAAAGTTTTAATAAAATTTACGAAGTAGGTAAGCTATAAATGCTGCTTGTTTTAACCTCCCGTCATACCGTAGGTAAGGGAGGTAATGTTATCGGTCCAAAAATTCGATTCGTGTGTGTGTGCGTGTGTGTGTGTGTGTGTGTGTGTGTGTGTGTGTGTGTGTGTGTGTGTGTGTGTGTGTGTGTGTGTATGTATGTATGTGTGTGTGTATGTATGTACGTACGTATGTGTGTGTGTGTGTGTGTGTGTGTGTGTGTGTGTGTGTGTGTGTGTGTGTGTGTGTGTGTGACGATTTTTTCGTCCACGATAAGTCTTATAACAAACATTCAAATATTTATATTTTCCATATTTAAGTTTTCTGTATTTATGTAAAGAGTTGATTAGATTTGGGTAAAATTAGATAATCGGAAGTGACTCTTTACTTGAAGCCCATAACAGGTTTTAATGAAAAACTATATTAAAATATATCCCAAAACATTGGGTATGAGGATGGTGAGGTTTAAAAAGGGTGGAAATTTTTAAAAAATTAAAAATTCTAAAAATTTGTATTTAAGTAGTTTGAAGGGTGTAGATTTAATATTTTAAAACCACAGGTCCATATCTCTTTTCTTGTCCGAGATATTCTTCCTCAAAACTTTGCTCAAAAATTCCCATTTTTGGGCCATATCCCAAAAATGGTCAATTATACACCGCTGGCGATATCACCATTAGATTCTTCGAACAAAATTACATAAGTATACTAATTTTCATAATTTTTGAACAACTATTACAATCTCCAGAAGAAAAATTCTGAAAATGGCCAAAAATCCCAAAAAATCTAAGGTGTACCCCTTGCGATTTTTTCAGTTTTTGACAATTTTAAAGAATGTTTAATAATAAATGTATCCGTTGGAATATTTGAATGAAAATTGGTATACTTATGGTTTTTGGTACGAGGAATTTACTGGTTAGGTCGTTGAAGGTGTACCGCACGCCCATTTTTGGGTATGAGGATGGTGTTGTTTAAAAAAGGGTAGAAATTTTAAAAAAAATAAAAATTCTGAAAATTTGTATTTAAGTGGTTTGAAGGGTGTAGATTGAAGATTTTAAAACCACAGGTCGATATCTCTTTTCATGTCCGAGATATTCGGCCTCAAAACTTTGCTAAAAAATGCCCACTTTTGGGTCATATCCCAAAAATGGTCAATTATACACCGCTGGCGATATCACCATTAGATTCTACGAGCAAAATTACATAAGTATACCAGTTTTCATAATTTTTGAACAACTATTACAAGCTCCAGAAGGAAGAGTCTGAAAATGGCCAAAAATCGAAAAAATCTAAGGTGTACCCCTTGCGATTTTTTCAGTTTATGACGATTTTAAAGAATGTTTAATAATAAATGTATCCGTTGGAATATTTTGATGAAAATTTGTATACTTATGTTTTTTGGTACGAGGAATTTACTGGTGAGGTCGTTGAAGGTGTACCGCACACCCATTTTTGGGTATGACGGTGGTGTGGTTTAAAAAAGGGTCAAAATTTTTAAAAAATTAAAAATTCTGAGAATTTGTTTTTAATTAGTTTGAAGGGTGTAGATTTAAGATTTTAAAACCACAGGTCGATATCTCTTTTCTTTTTCGAGATATTCGATATTTTTTACAAAAAAGTGAATACACCCTTTCTCTCGGTTATTATTGCAGATACATATATTGATTATTGTATTGTGTGCAAATTGTAATTATGGAACTTCCGGTACAACCTGTTATAATAATAATAATAATAATAATAATAATAATAATAATAATAATAATAATAATAATAATAATAATAATAATAATAATAATAATAATAAACTTCATTGCCCAACAGAATCCAGTTACAGGGCTAAAATATAATATATAAATACATTTAATGTAACATACAAACAAATAATATGAATAAAGAAATCAAAATGTATGGTACAAAACATAAACAAAAAAAATAGACAATATATACTGTGTAGAAGTTCACAGACAAATAAAATAAATCAAAGAACATTACAGGAATATATCCTCATACTTGGTCTCCGCAATGTTACACATGATGTGGATTGGCGACCGCGACAGTACATCAGTGCGCGCTGATGGTAAGTGGAAAGTCCGGGAATACCTGGATTCTAACCTAGGAACATGAATAGGCACACGTGATAATAAAAAAGAGTCATCAATTTTATTGTGCAACAGCATCCATAAAAATTTGGCACAAATCATATCTCTTCTTGTAGATAGTGGTGTTATTTTATGACGTTGAATCAGAGAATCTTGGTCAACGCCTCTAACCGGATAGATTCCATCCTGCTTATAGGATAGAAATTTCAAGAATCTGCGTTGAATTCTATCTAGAGCTATATTATGAAAGGCGTAATAAGGATACCAAACTAAAATGGCATATTCAAGTTTGCTGACGATATATGCGAAATATAATGATTTTAAAACAGCAGGATCAGTGAACATTCTCGATATCCGCATTAAAAAACCTTATGTTTTGCTAGCAGAGATACATACACTTTTTATATGCTCTGAGAAAGTGAAATTAGGACTAAATGTAACTCCCAAATCCTTGAAGGTGGATTTGCGCTCGAGTAAAGTTCCTGAAATTGTGAATATATAATCAAACCGATTGCTCCGGCGTGTGTATGACACAGAACAACATTTGTCAACATTTAGCTTATTAGTATCGCACCATAGTGCTAAAATATCAATATTGAACTGAAGAAGTTGAGCGTCTTGGACAGTGGATATTTTAGAGTACAACTTAATATCATCAGCATATGCTAGTGAAGGACAGGTGAAAGATTCAAGAAGATCATTGATGAATAATAAAAATATAAGGTGCGAACATAGGGTTTTAGTTTTTTGCAACTTTATTCTTATTATTAATATGATTGTCTTCCATTTCGATGATATTTCAAATCACTTATTTTCTCACTCTGTTAAAATAATCTTGTCGCTGTGTGAGTTTTCTTGAGAATCGATAGCTCCTCGTGCTTTGTTAAGGACAATAGTTAGGCTTCGTCTTCGTCCTCGTCCTTGTGTTGAGTTTGAGATGGAGGACTGGAGCCGGCAAACTTGAAAGTGATACAATTTAAACTTCACGCAACTTCATACTCCTACAAGGATTGACAGTTTCAATTTGGGATGTCATTAACATTTTAATGAACAATGACGGAATACCAGATTCATTTTTAACGACAGACTATTATCTACTTTGTAGATAAGCTAATAGCAAAAATGAGAAAGGATTTTAATAGTGAACGCTATAGCTTTAATTATGTAATAAAAATTATAAGCTGAATTCAAAACGTCTTTATTCTATCCAAACATAAATTGACATAATACAAATAACATGAAAAATGTAACTATGACTATGATTCATAAACTACTACGTACATAATACTACAACTATTATTAAAGCTGTTACAGAATTTCCTGTACCTCAAAATAATAAAGATGTACAAATTTTTTTAGGGCTTTCCAGTTATTTTAGAAGATTTATACGAAATTATGCAGTTATTGCGAAACCACTTTATGACTTAATCAGAAAAGATGCAATTTTTAAATTTGGACCTACAGAATTAAATTCTTTTGAAACTTTACAAAATAAATTAATTGAATCTCCAATATTATCGATATATTCCCCAACAGCTTATACAGAATTACACACTGATGCTAGTTCATTAGGTTTTGGTGCCATACTTTTACAGAGGCAGTCAGACGCGCAAATGCATCCTATTTTTACCTCTCGCTAAGAGAGGTATTGTATTCATGCTAAAAATCGCATATCCAGATTTTAGTGAATAAGCACGTTTTAAGGTCCCTAGAATCCGATTATAACATTTTTACGATGATGTCCGTATGTGTGTGTGTGTGTGTGTGTGTGTGTGTGTGTGTGTGTGTGTGTGTGTGTGTGTGTGTGTGTGGATGTGTGTGTGGATGTTGGATTCACGATAACTCAAATACTATAAGACTTAAGACATTTTTAACTACGGATTCCTCAATCTAACAACAATGGGAAGAGTTGATTAGGTTTTGGTAACAATTGGACAACCGGAAGTAGTAGTTACAAGAAAAAAATCATCTAAATATTATTTATCGAAAATTTATGTAAATACTTATATTAAAGAATGTTAAATTCTTTATTCGATAAATATAAATTCATTATTATATCTTCTATAGATTTAGAGATAAAGAAATGCATATAAAATAATTTGATGTAAAAATTCTCAAATCAAACTACTTCAAGGCAAGAAATTCAAATGTTTGTAATTGACATAAATGCCGCTGTCAAAAATATTTGTATATTATTACGAAGATTATGAAAATAAAAAAAATCAACAACGTAAAAGAATATACGTAAAAAAGAATATAAGAGCAATTTGCGAAAAAATTACGAATATAAAGAAAAAGAAAAGGTAAGTAGAAAAAAAAATCAGGATATTGAATAGAATAGATAGAAAATGTATGTATTGTACATAATTTATATTAAAATATCCCATAGATTTTGCAAATATATGTGAGAATTATTTTGTAGTGAGACATGAACATATGTATTTGTATTTAAAAATATTTTTCGTTTTATGCGTACAACCAGGTAAAATATCTGGCGAGAGGTTATGTGCTGGCCACATCAGATTTTTTATTTTAGCAAAAGAACAACTGACACAGAATCGCGATATTTCAGTTTTGAATTAGAATGTCTTGCTATAATTTATGCTTTGGAACGATTTAGAGTTTATTTACAAGGATTACCATTTGTTATCATTACAGATTGTAATGCTCTCAAACTTACACTAAATAAAAAAGATATTAATCCGCGAATTAGTAGATGGGCACTTTATTTACAAAATTTTGAATATACTATTCAACATAGAGATTCTGAAAACATGAAACATGTAGATGCATTGAGTAGAAATATTTTAGTAATTGAAGAAAACTCATTTGAACATGTCTTAGCAATTAAACAAGGTCAAGATAATGAAATAGTTAAAATTAGAAATTTATTAGAAAATAAAGAGGATCAGTATTATGAACTTAGAAATGGGTTAGTTTTTCGGAAATATAATGCAAAACTTTTATTTTGGGTTCCTTCAAGTATGATTAATAATGTAATTCGCACATGCCATGATGATATAGGTAATGTAGGTGTTGACAAAAGCATAGAATTAATTACGCGTACATATTGGTTTAAAAATATGAGAGAAATAGTAAAAAAATATATATCAAATTGCTTGAAATGTATTACATTTTCTCCAAAACACGGTAAAGTAGAAGGATTTTTACAGAATTTAAAAAAATGAAAATTACCTTTTGATACACTACACATTGATCACAATGGCCCATTACAGAAAACAACAAATAAAAATCGGTACATATTTTTAGTAGTTGATGGATTTACAAAGTTTGTAAAATTATATGCCACAAAAACTACTACGTACATAATATCTACTACAATTACAATGTTACCGTTGTTTTACAGATGCTTAAGGTGCATGGTTTATGTATTTTGTTTAATTTGACTCTAATTTAGATTTGATTGTACTAACATCTATGTAAATGCTGCAAAAACAAGATTAAAATATCGGTAGAGCAATACTTAATAGATACCCGTGCGCCATGAAACTGTCATTCGCTTGGCATTATTGGTTATATTTCAGCAATTAAGTTTTACCAGTCTCCTTGTTCTTCTCGCATTTGGCCGAATCTACCAAATGAATAATACATAAAGATGGATGTATATTTCCTTATCGTTTTAGACTCGTTCTCATTGGTGAAGTTTGTGACGTCAAACTAAATCATAAAGCTAAAGTTTGGACCTTGCAATGTTTAGCTTTATGATTTGGATTTAGAGACACTAAATTCTGAAGTGTGAATGTGGTCATAACATAAAATGCGGCCAAGGCCTTTAAATCTAAAGTAGAAAATCTGGTGTGGCCATCACAATACCTCCCGCCATTTACAGTCCGAGTCACAAAAAGTTAATCCTAATTTTTGGATTAGCGAATTTTGCTCTAATTTTAACAGTTTATTTCTTAAAATATAGTCTAATCTAATCCAAGTAACTACCCTTTTTTTAAACACCTCAACAGGATTAAATTCCAATTACAGAGTGGGTTCACATTCACACACATTCATGCCTTAGTGGGATTCGAACTCAGAGCCACGAGGGCCCTCATGACATGAGGCGTTGCTCTAACCATTGAGCACTGGAGCTATAATAATAAAATGAAGATAAAATTTTAAATACCGGGATAGAATAGAGTTGACTAATCCAAAAATGAGGATTAGCTTAAACATTTTTGTGAATCATTTATTTTTATTAATCTATATACATAGCTACATATTTGCTTATGCTGGAAACTGTATCGAATTCTTTTTCTATTGTTCTATATACTTTTATCTTTTTAAAACGTTACTAATATTATTTTGAAATGATTAGTTCTTTGATAGTAACATTTCTCTGTCATTTACATACATTTGAATAACTGCGTTTGGTTTGTTTATAGCGTAGATTCTGGGTTTTAAATTATAGATAATTTTATAAATTTATCCATAAAATATACAGAAAAATTATTAACTCAAATCTATAGAAATTTTAATAATCTTTAATTTTTAGTATCCACTTGGTGGATTCGGCTTTTTAAACAAATGTGAGAAGAACCTGGAGACTGTCATAACGTAATTGCTGAAATATAACCAATAATGCCAAACGAATGACACTTTCACGGCGCAAAGGTTGGTGTCTTGTTGAGTACTGCTCTACCGATATTTTAATCTTGCTTTTGAAGCATTTATACAGATTTCTGTGCATATCAAAACTAGTTTTCAGTTAATTTAAACTTACATTTATGAATGACTTAATTAAACCTAAACAAAAACCATAAACCTAATTTTTATTTGTGAATGCACCTTAATGGTTATAGAAGAAACCCACCAATTTTCTTCTGGATTAAAATATATAAAATGAGTCGAAGTACAAAGCCTACATACATTGAACAAATTCTTTGGAAATGTAATATTTTTTGTTCAAAATGTTTCCATGACCTGTTCGCAGATATAACGTTGGCAATTTAAAGAGAAACGCAACACTTGAGTCGTGAGTCTTGCTTGAATATTTGAAAGGGCTTGTCGGCTGTCAACTCCGGCATTAAAATTTTATATGTTTATAAAATGACGAGGACAAATCTTCAGGATAAAACAAAATTCTTTTATGTTAATTAAATGAGACGCTGGATAAATAAAAACCTAACGTCATAAAACATCTCAGCGCAAGACTTTCCCTTTTATTACGCTTTTTTAATACTTTATGTAAATAAGATTTTGGATTTTATGGAGGCGAAAAATTTGTTTCTCTTTCTTGAGAAAGGAAATATAATTATTCTTTTCTTTTATGTTCCGTTTGCCGGTTAATTATTCCATTTTCGTATCAAACTATCTAACGAGTACATTTATTAACGGTGAGATTTTACTTAATTTCTTTTTATTATTCATTAAAGCCGAGAAATACGACTGACATTTACATATCGAGAGATTAAGTATATTTTTAATTTTGTAAAAATGATGATACGCTGATAAAATGATATGTCACATAAAATTTCGGAAACATTTTGAATGGAAGATGCTGTAGTTTTAGAAAAATATATTGAATCTGTTTATTACTACCACAATTAGCATAGCTTAAGTTTTAACATTCAAAGTTTTTGTTTAGGTTTAAGTAAGTCATTCATAAATGTAAGTTTAAATTACCTGAAAATTAGTTTTGATATGTACAAACATCCGTGTAAATGCTTCAAAAATAAGATTAAAATATCGGTAGAGCACTACTTAACAAGACACCTGTGCGCCGTGAAACTGTCATTCGCTTGGCATTATTGGTTATACTTCAGCAATTAAGTTATGACAGTCTACATTTTTTCTCGCATTTGTTTAAAAAGCCGAATCCAACAAGTGGATACTAAATACAGATGGGTGTTTATATCTATATCATTTAAGTGTCGTTCTCATTGGTGAAGTTTGTGACGTCAAACTAAATCATAAACCTAAAGTTTGGACCTTGCAATGTTTAACTATATGATTTGAATTTAGAGATTCTAAAGGTGCATTCACAAATAAAAATTAGGTTTAGATTTATGGTTTATACTTTAGATTTAAAGACTTTGGCCGCATATTATGTAATGATTCCATTCACACTTCAGAATTAGGTTTATGGTTTTTGTTTAGATTTAAGTAAGTCATTCATAAATTCAAATTTAATTAAACTCTAATTTAGTTTTGATTGTACTGACATCTACGTAAATGCTTCAAAAACAAGATTAAAATATGTGTAGAGCAATACTTAAGAGATACCAGTGCGCCGTGAAACTGTGATTCGGTTGGTATTATTAGTTATATTTCTGCAATTCAATTTTGACAGTTCTATGTTCTTCTCGCATTTGTTTAAAAAGCTGATTCCACTGAGTGAATACTAAATAAAGATGGGTGTATATATCTATATCGTTTCAGACACGTTCTCATTAGTGAAGTTTGTGACGTCAAACTAAATCATAAACCTAAAGTTTGGACCTTGCAATGTTTGGCTTTATGATTGGCTTATGATTATGATTCTGAAGTGTGTAGTCATTACATAATATGCGGCCAAAATCTTTAAATCTAAAGTATAAACCATAATCTAAACCTAATTTTTGCACGATCGGGTTATTTTTTATATTTACCGATAGTGTTTCCAATACAGTAGGTCTTATTTACAAATTACTGAACGATAAGTGATGTTCTTCACTTACCGTTTAGGAGGCGAGACGGTAAATAAATAAAAACAAAAATCAAAGCTTACTTCAAAAACGACAAATAAAAAATTTTAATATGTGAAAATAAATTTCAATCTTATTTTTCTATAAAATTTTGTGCGTTGATCGTGCAAAAAATAGTATAAGCATCACGAACGTTAAGGAATTATCGATCTCAGACAAAATTTGGATCTTCGCTTCGCTGAGTCCCCAAAAATTGTCTTCGATCGGTAAACTGTCCTTACCGTTCTTAATACTTAATATACTATTTCATTTGTGAGTGCACCTTAATTCTGACTTGCATCACGAGTCGTTAGTAAGATTCAAAGTTCATTTTACGTACCTACCTTTTAAAAAATCTTTCTTCTTAATTGTTTTTATTTTGAAGCTCCTATACCTTTCCGTAATATTTTTTCTCTATATCAAATATTGACGTTTAAGCTTAAGCTATGTTATTTTTTGTAGTAGTAGTAAGCAGACTCAATACACTTTCCTTAAATCACAAGTAGTCGACAGAAGTTTACAGAAATTTGTCTTCATTTATAATTTATTATTATATATTATTAATAATTATTTGCGTTTAGATTCTTTTGAATTTAAATCCTTCAATAACTACGAGTAAATACATTTTTATTCATCGCTCGTGTGGTTTAAAAATTCGAATTTAAATTCTCCGTACCGTCCTGTTTTATATATAAAGTTTCTTAAGGAAGAAATTCAGGGGTGCATAAGTTCTGTTTAGCCGTCTGCAACAATGCAATGCTACGCCACATTCCTGCAGTAAATTCATTTGTTTGCAGGTCGTTATCACAGGAACTATGATCCTTTATCAGCCGGTAATATACATTGTGGTGATGCTCGAGTTATACCGCATAGATAGCTTGATATTGGCTGCAGTTTATGCTCCATACACAGCTAGGAAACGTTAGGAAGCAAAGGATATTTATACGGAAGGGATTCTTTTATAATGTTATTTTGCTCAGGAATATATATTATGCATTAGTTTTCTTTTCTGCTACATGTTTGAACTGTTCTTATTCACTAAAATCTAGGTAATATGCTTTGTTTGTATTTTTGCGATGTTTCCTATTCATTCATCTTTTACCTAACAACAGTAACAAAACCAAAAGCAGTGAGCCACGTAAATAGTGTAACGTGGCCGGGCTACGTAAACAGGCGAGTCGCGACATGTTTTATTACTTCCGGTCTCCTGAACCTTTTGTGTTCATTGTTATTATGCGGTCGAACATTCTAGAGCTTTTCTAGAAGGTAATGGCAGCTGTATAAAAGGGACGTAGCTATGCACGGGAGTTAGTTAGTTACATGGAGTGTTAGAGAGTAAAGTGTTAGAAGCACAGCAGTATTGTAGTGGTACTCGGGAAGTTACTGGTATATTGGGATAGCTGTGGATATGAATACTCGGTAGTGTTGACGAGTATTAGAAAGATATGGTGTACAATGACTAGTGATGCACGACGAGGCGAGAGTACTCTCGCATTTCGTCTCGTCTCGCTACATCATACGAGATGAAAACGAGAGCGAGATTGCAGTTTAAAATTTGAGGCGAGATCGATATAACAACAGCGAGAAGCGAGACTCTCGCGAGAGTCTTGTAATAAAAAGTACTTGTAACTTTATAGCTTTGATTCATAAATTCAATGAAAAATTCACCGTACAAGGAGTGGCGCCAACACTAATTCGTGCATAGAACGCGTGAATGTGAAAAATTATATGAATTCACTATATTTTTTGAGTCTATCTATTGGTCCCAGAGCGAGGAAATGCAGAATAAAGACAAAATCGGTTTTGCATCCAATAGAACTAGTTTTCTCCAATATTTCAGCCCCTAATTCACCCCAGTTCAAATTACGGTTAATACATTTTTTTGCCGCCTCTGAAAAGTAAAGGACGTTATATTAAGCGTCGATGGGAGTCAACATGGAGAGAATCGGAGTGACTGATTGCCGGCGAGTTACCAGTGTAGCGGTTTTTTATGATTAAATCTTACTTAAATAGTGACATATATTTAATGAGAAATTGTAGGTATTTACAGTTACAAAAAAGATTTTTAGTATTTAATTCGTTTTATTGATGACAGAATATATTAGCAGATGTTCGTATTGAAATAGTTTAGAGATCCCAATTTGGTGATAAATTGGATATTTTAGAGGTAAATTAAGTTATTTACTAACTTATCACATTTTCTGATGACCGTAAATGAATAAACATTATGTTCGTATTCAAATAATTTGATCAGAATTTAGTGTTCCGTCTCTTTATTATAGTTATACGGTGCAAACTTGTCTCTTGTAGTTAAATTGTTACGTAAATAAGTTGTGCGCAAGCGCTTATTTTTTTGCGAGAATCTCGTGCGAGAACGAGACGAGACGCAAAAGAATGTGCGAGAACGAGAGCGAGATTATAGATCCGAAAACGAGACGAAATCGATATTTTATATTTCTCGTCTCATCTCGTCTCGCGTGCATCACTAACAAGGACAGTAACGACGAGTCGGGAAGTTACTGGTATTCCGGGACAGCTGTTAAAGAGAATACTCGGTAGTGTTGAAGAGTATTGGGAAGCTAGGTATACGGGGACAGTAACGGCAAGTGGAAGTTGATACTCGGCAGTGGTGTTGAAGAATTGTCATACGGACAGTCGGTGATACTGAGGCTATGGAAGTTAGACAGAGAGTTACATAAATAGACAGATAGTATTGTGAAAGAGGTGACTTCTGTTCAAGCAGTTGAATATACAGACGCTGTTGAGTCAGTTGAGTATATAGACGTTGTGGAAGTCGGTAGGCGGACAGTTGAACGTGATATAAGTGTATAGTGATATAAATATCGCGTAAACAGTCTACAAGAGTCTGCAACAGACCGGCAGTCTAAGATTGGAGCGCGTAGTGAAATAAATAATTTGTAATATCGTGGAAATAAATAGTAGTGTTAATTGGTTAATTGGTCAGTGTTATTTAGTTAATTATAGTCTTAGTCTTAATTAGTTTTTAATAATTGTTTAATATTAGTAATAGTAACTTTCATTATAGTTTAATAAACACTTAATTTTAATTAATAATAATCGCCTAATATTTACACTTCACGCAAATAAATAAAAACGTTACAATAGTAATACATGCAGTATTCTTTGCAATTACGTTAGATGGACGTAAGGCAGGTACAGCTAAATGATATAATATGGAAAAATGTTTGTCAAGTGCTCAGAAGAATTCCAGAGACAAGAATTATTAGATCAATACTAGAATCCACCTCTTGCTAATATCCCAATATTGACTTGTATTTGAATATTACATGCACTTGCTGACCTTATCTCGTTCCATGTCTTTGCATAATTAACACGATTCAAAGACGCCCACCCACACACACCTCCTTATTGATTCCAGCTGAGCTGAACTGTCCTTCGCATTCTATATGCATCAAATAAAAAATAGAGGAATGTGTCAGGCCTACTATTACACTTGAATATGAAAAATCGGTCTGCCGTCGCAGGACGACGCTTGACAGCAGGTCCTCCAGGAAGAAAAGGGCAGGATAGAAAATGGAAAGCAAGAAGGTGTCCTGAAGGAATACACGTTTTAAGATAGGTGCGGTCACAGTAGATACGGCTACATGAAATAGAAATTTATTCTAGGAGCAAATCTCAAGAATGAGGTGTTGCAAAAAAAATTAAAATATCTTTTTTCTTATGAAATTGGAATAAGTACGTTCTACAGTTTTATTAAATATGATTATTTGTTCAAATTTCTGTATATATTAAGCACAGTAGCAGTTTAAAAATATACTTTTTGAATTGGCGCCAAATAACACTGCCTGTAGCGTCAGAAATACATTAGCCAATGACAAAACTGGAAAAACAAATGTATCATACATCAACGTCAATGATTGCTTTAATGACAACTGTGTGACATAAGGTCTGGCTTATAGTGCTGCGTGATTTTTGGTTCTTTAGCGTAGTTCTTAGTTATTTATTATTATATTATAGCGTTATATTTCATAGTTTAATGCCCAGTATTATAAAAGATGGATAAGTAAAGCACTAGCGAAGTAAAATTTACTCCTGAATTAAAATAGTATATTTCAGAGATTTTCGTCAAAACAAGAATAAAAATACTAGCTAAGTAAATCTACAGAATAAATTACTCCACCGATGTTCGAGGAAGTAAGTTTTATTCTGTAAAATAAATTTGACACATGTCAACATTAATTAAATTAAATTCATTATAAATTTCATGCCATGTATTATTTTTACATTTATTTCCAACATGTTTGCTTTGTCTATGTCTGAGTAATTTTTTCCCGTTCTCTCTTTTTTCAATTTTAGTTGACACCTGACATTTTATGACACACACACTTTATTTTCTATTTTAACTTTTGGATTTATTTCGTGTCAGGAAAATACAGAATACAATATTATTAAAACATATATAAAACATATTCCAGCGACACATTGTTTGGAATAGATCCTCTTCAGTTGGAGATTGACATTATCGTCAGTTGTGGTCTTAAGAAATACCGTCTAGTAATGTTTTATCCTGGATTTATCAATCTTTCTTTTGTTCCAATAGTGTATCATTTTCCAGCTAAAAAAATAAATGTATTCAATAGTTCTTATTTAATTATAAACATATTTATATTTACATAAAAATGATCTTTACAACAAATTTTATGTTTTTATCAGTTCTATTTGGGCACACTGTACAATAGTATATTACATTACAAGTCATGAAGATGTTTCACTGCAGACGAGGAAGCTTGTTTGAAGAATGTGAGGATGTGCAGCGTCCGACTATTTCTTCAAAGCCTCCGAGTCAAGCAAAGACATTTTTATGACGCGTGATGTATTCTTTTTTTTTTTAAATCCGCAATTATAGAAGCTTAAAATTATAGAAAAAATTAGGTTTGCATAAATCATCAGAGCTGTGACAAATTTTAGAAAACGTTGCCATGACAAGTAAACAAAGTGACAAATTTTATTATTATAAAAATTTGACGCGTTGTGTTTGCTTTCTTGCTACCAGTAATTTTCCTTTTGAAAACGATGTTGCAATGCGAACATTATTTTGATGGTGAAGAGGAAGTACCGATGGACATAACTGAAGCTGCGAACGCCGCTGTGGCAGATTTACTACCAAAAAAGTCCAAACAGCGGTACGAAAAGGAGTACGATAGATTCAAAAAGTGGTGCAGCATTAGAAAAGTGAATCAAATTAGTACAGACAGTGGAAAGTAAAAATGACTAGTCATGAAAATTTTATTTTCACGACTAGTCATGGAAATCTTACTTTCAAGACTCAAATTAGTCCGGAAATGAGGATTTTCATGGAGATTTAAAAAAAACACTTTTTTACAACCATGTTTGATTTCCAAATACAAAAATCAGTAGTAGTTGACAGCTGTCATGACTGTCACTCGTTTAAATTCCGTAGGTGGCAAATGTAAGCCACACCCTCATTGGTTAAGTGATTTCGAACGTCATCAGTCGAAAGGGGAATCGGAAATTCAAACATTATAATTTCAAGGACAATTTTCTCATGAATAAAGAATAATACGAAAAAAATAAAAAATAGGGACGAAATATTTTTTCTTAATCTTTTGATTAAAGCAAAGAAAAAAACCGTGCAACACCTCATTGCACAAATATATAAAAACTATAAGGCTCATGATATTGTCAAAATATTTCATGATATAGATTCAAATAATATTTAATTTAAACATTCTTCTTTATTTCTGTATTCATTACCATTAGAGAAAGACGAATAAAAAAACGTTGAATTTAAAAACGGTGCAATAGATTCCATCTAGTTTTAAACGATAAATTAAAAAATCTGATGTGGCCAGCACATTACCTTCCGTCAGTTCTATGTATTTTGTACAAATTTCATACGGAAAGTTCCTTGCTAAAAATTATATTTCTTGTACTTTACCTTCCGGCAGTTGCATGTATTTTATGCAAATTCCATACTAAAAATTTGTAGCAAAAGATCCTGTATTTCCAGTAAAATTATAAGACAAACACACTATGTCAATTTCACTTGACACTGACATCTTTCAATCAAAATTTTCTTAATATAGTAGCTGTTTCCATAGCTATGGCTACTTTATGAAATTTAATTTCTTTATAATTTTTTAACTCTATATCCATTTAATATTAAGTATAAAATGCAGTCAAATCGTATAGAGAATAAAATATTCTTTAATATTTATAATAACATTAAATGTGAAAAAATGATATTTAACATAGTTTTTTGAAGAAAAACTGTTAAAATCTTCAAATTATGGTACTTCCGGTTGTCCAATTCTAACCAAAATCTAATCAGCTCTTCACATGGATGTAACGAAGAGAAATACGAAAGAATTATAATTTTTAGAATTGTAGTATGGAAGTTATCGTAGACGAAAATTTTGTTACACACACACACACACACACACACACACACACACACACACACACACACACACACACACACACACACACACACACACACACACACACACATAGACACACGTACATACACACACACATACAGACATCATCGTAAAAATAGTAAATTCGTATTCTAGGGACCCTAAAACGTGCTTATTGATTAAAAACTCATCATCGAATTTGTTGACCAAAGACAATACCTTCCTTACCTAAAGGTGACAGAAGGTAAAAACGAATTGATGAATTTCTACTTAATGTGCACGATTTATTGGTGAATTAAAAAACTCGCCTATCCTCTGTATGACTGTCTTGGTGTTTCTTGTAAGTTTTGGTCCATCCAGTGTGCTCGGGGGTGCACTCCCGTACTCTTCTGGGTGTGTGTGTGGTGTATAAGGCCCAGTGTTGTGTAAAATTGGATGTTTTGAAGAGCATTGGAGTAGGTAAAGAGCTGAGCGTTGCTCGTCTCTTTCAGCCGGTGAGAGGAGTTGAAGCTCCCAGCCATGCGTGAGAATTAACAGACAGAGACACACAGGGAACACCTGTCTCACAACAGGCCCCCACGGCAACCCACTCACCTCAAAAATCAAAGAAGGCTTCTCAAAAAATGCACGCCAATCATATCAAAAGGCTGGAAAATAGTGGAAAAGTATGCAATAATTTAAATAATCCGCACCGCAGAATTAAACTTTTTTTTAAAATTGCCCGATCAAAGTATTCTCTATCATGAGCGAATTAATAAATTGACATACATTTATCTCTCTCATTTGGAATGACTAGAAGGGTGTGCGATAAGGATGGATATGACATGCTTGTCTTTCAAAAATTCATGTTATTTCGACCAAGTTACGACATTCCATACCAAAACGGTGCTTGTTTTTCACAATATTTTCACTTTAACGTAAGTTTATTTATTAATTCAGATATATTATCTTGATTAATAGCCGTACAAATAACGTTATTTTCTGCCAGTGTCACTAACACTGTCAGTATCTTGTTTTTCAAGTTAAATTTTATCCGGGCCACCCCTAAAGTGGTTCCAAATAAATAAAAAAATTGATGTGGCCAACAAAACATCTGCCGCTATTTAATTTTCATTAATTTAAATATATATAATTACATATTTAATTATATTAGAAACTGTATCAAAATTCATTCCATATAACTATGGTTCTATTTACTATTTTCTTTTTAAAATGTTACTATTATTAATTTGAAATTAGTTCTTTGACAGTGATATTTATCTGTCAGTTACATACATTTGAGATATGAACTATAATCAAGTAGTTGGGTCTGTGTAAAGCGCAAGCTATGTGATTTAAATTTTAGATAATTTCATAAATTTATCCATAATATATATACAGCATGGTGGCGGTTAGGGGTGAACATAGGGATTTAACATGGGATTTTAGTTTTTGCAATTTCCTGCTCTCCTGTTCATTGTACGGCAAAAGCTGTAGAGTACAAAATTGTTCAGAATTAAAAACTGCATACAAAAATGTATTTACATTTATTATTATGTTTTTGGTTTCTTCACAATTTTAAAAAGAAATTTCATAATTTCCTGTTATTTTGTAGCAATAGCCATAGAATTTATTTTTTTCTGGTTGTCAAAAATTATTTATAAACGTCAACCATGCGTTAATCTAACTTAAAAATTAAATAAAAACAAACAACTTTTAATTTTAATACGCATTTTTTATTAGGTATATACCATTTATTAATAAACCAATTCCAAATGTATCAACTACGTAGAATTTTGATTTATCATAGCCAATACCATTTCTTCATTCACTTCGTTATGACGTCTTCTATTATTATTGTCATTATTATTATTATTTCCTTCATTACCTTCGTTCACAGCCACAGCTGCACTAGCTGTGTTCTCAAATTTTTTAATAAGTTTAGAAATTGTTGCTATAATAGGAATTGGTGTATTTTCGTACTTTATGGAAAACAAATCACGTATTCTTCTAAAACTATTTCCACCATAATAATTTTTTATAACGAAAACTCGTTCCTTATTCGAATAAACATTCATTATTAAATTAACTTTTTATTAGAGAAAATTTCGAAAATTTGACAGAAATTGAATGACATTATTATGTTTAAACATTTGAGTTATAAGTCATGGCTATTGCTACAAATTAACAGATATTTGGAAATTTCTTTTTAAAATTGCGAAGAAACCAAAAACATAATAATAAATGTAAATAAATTTTTGTATGCAATTATTAATTCTGAACAATTTTGTACTCTACAGTTATTGCCGTAAAATGAACAGGAGAGCAGGAAATTGCAAAAAACTAAAATCCCATGTTAAATCCCTATGTTCACCCCTAACCGCCACCACCCTGTATATATATATATATATCTAATAAAAATTAAAGATTATATTCTATATATATATATATATATATATATATATATATATATATATATATATATATATATATATATATATATATATATATAGAATATAATCTTTAATTTTTATAATAACATAAATCTCGGAAAAATAACAAGATATTTTTCGGAAAGAAACTATTTTGAGCTTCAAGTGCTATTTTTCTGA
Source organism: Harpalus rubripes (assembly GCA_963082715.1). Taxonomy (NCBI): domain Eukaryota; kingdom Metazoa; phylum Arthropoda; class Insecta; order Coleoptera; family Carabidae; genus Harpalus; species Harpalus rubripes. The sequence continues at coordinate 1,814,764 of OY720450.1, forward strand.
TTTACACCAAAATCTAATGGTTTCTTTCCATATTAGAATAAGGTATATATATACAAGGTTTCAAAATTTTCTGAATGATAGTATTTGAGTTAGAGCGTCAACAAGAACCACACATACACTCACACACACACACACACACACACACACAATATATATATATATATATATATATATATATATATATATATATATATATATATATATATATATATATATAGTATTATTCATGAAAGATGACTATTCAAGGTCATTTATGAGGTATCTGATATAATATTACTTGCAGATAACTTCACTGCATTACGTGCCCAAAGGCGTTCAATGCGAAATATTTATGGGTACATTTTAACTGAAAAAATAAATGTATTTTATTTGAAAATTTTGTTTCTTTTTAAATAATGCTTTTCTCAAAGTTATATCTTCTTCACCTACGTTTTCGCATAAAAAAAAAATGTAGACTTAATGTAAACCATAAAATAATAATTTGATTTGAATGGCAACGTTACTAGATACATTTTAGTGCAGAGAGCAGTATAGTAGACAATTACATGTCTGTAACTCTACGACATTCGTCTTTACTATTTTTAGTGGGTTAGAAAGTAATGTCACTATTTACGTATATCTGTCACACCAGACAAACTTTATTTTTCTAATACAAAATGTTGCTAAGCTACTGATATTAAATGCTGTGTATTCTCTCTTCGAACAAATGACCTTGAATAGTCATCTTTCGTGTATAATAGATTACACACATACCTACACACAGACATCATCGTGAAAATGTTAAAATTGGATTCTAGGGACCTTAAATCGTGATCATTTACCAAAATCTTGATATGCGATTTTTAGCACGATCCCTATACCTCCTTTACCAAGGGTAGCGGGAGGTAAAAAATGTATAGGCAATGATTCCGCTTAATATTAATATTTGACCGTGCCTAAATGCAATTGATTTTTCCCCATTTAAATAAGATTAGGCTTTGACATATTTTGGAACTGTATTTTTGTCAAAGACAATAAATGGTTTAAAAAATCCACTCAATATTGAAATGCATACTATACTCTGTTCTATTTAAGCCATTCAGTAGATGGCACTGGCAACAGCGCAAATCTGAAGTAGCCTAAATTACATTGGTTAAACCTGGTTGTTGACTCTAATCAGAGAGGTCAAAACTATTTCCTATGCTCCGCAATACTGAATGGCTTAAATGAAACAAGGTATAGAGTGACCCAAGAATACGTGGACAAAATTTAAAGTACCAATAAATATTCTTATGACTATTGTATATAGCTTCATTGGGCTTTTATGCGATAGTTTAACCATCTATAATTATCTTAAGAATAATGATTAGGACTTTAAATTTTGTCCTCATATTCTCAGGTCATTCTAGTATATTTTCCAATATTGTACAGATTTTTGAAACCTCCTATTGGCTTGGAAAAAATAAAGTTCCAAAATGTGTCAAAACCCTATGTTATTTAAATGGGAAAAATCAAGTGCATTTAGATATGGTCAAATATTAATATTAAGAGGAATCATTGCCAGCATAATTTTAATTTATTTATTTGGAACCATTTTGGGTGACGTCCCGGTTAAAATTCGATTTGACCCCTTTTAAGGTCCACCCTAGTATATATGTATAATACACGTAAAGCACTATCACGTTTCTTTCGCTTGTTAGAAGTGTGTTATCCGGTGTTCAAAGTGGTGTAAGGAAATGATTCCGCTGTAAACCTTTTGCCCGGGCTATTAACTGTTAGCTGACGTGATTTTAGTGACAATCAGTCGCTGCCGGCTCATAAATCCACAGTCACGAATGTCACAGCGTGGAGCTTTACTACCCAGACCCAGTGCTACCACTACACATGAAATACGGACACCAAAGACACTTTGTCCCGGATTTTTCAGCTTTGTAATGCCATTAAAACGAAGCGTTTCACACCCAATTGATTTGACTTAGTTCACGAGGTTTTTATTAGGAAGAATGTTTCTTTCAATAGGCTCAATCCAACTTTATTTACAAACAATATCCCTTAAAATTTAGGCTAGTAAAAGCAGATTTAAATAACTACGCCCATTTTGACGAATTCAGTAGTGTCGTGTACTTAGTTTTTCTATTTTCAGTCTGTTACAAAGCTATTATAGCACCCAAAAAAGTTCGTTAATAGCACATTCGAGTGTTGTAAGCATAGAAATAAGTGCAATTTATTTTTTTAAGATTGATGGTTATGCATATTAAAATTATATCAAATGTCAAATCTCGCTAAATAAACAAACCCAAACGATTGTGAAGAATTGTATTTTTATAAAATTTTGTTTAGAAGTTAAGAATAAGAAGAAAAGAAAAAATATAGTAATAAAGTAAGCGCCCGCACAGTGCAAATATTTCATCATTATCGATATCTGCGTACAAAGCAGATTGGCACACCCAGCAATGGATACTAAGCCGTGATTATATATTTATTTTATTTATTTAAATTAGAAAGAAATAGAAATCCAAATTTCCTAAATTTTGAAACTATAATTACTTTCCTTCGAGGAAAATATTGTCTTTGGTCAAAAATGATGTTTTACGATTCTGAGATTATGATTTTACTGTTTTCATGATGATGTCTGTATGTATGGATATATGTATGGATGGATGTGTGTGTGATGATTCTTTCAGATCGCATAACTCCAAAACCACCTTTCCAAAAATTATAATTTTTGAGTATTTCTTGAGTCTTCATCCATATGAAGGGTTCATTAGATTTTGGTTATAATTGGTCAACTGGAAGTACCCGCATTTGAAGTTTTTTCAGTTTTTCAATTTTTCGTGGCCGCGTACCTGAGTGTCAGGTCACGAATCTGGGGAACCGAATTTGATCCCCACCGACGCCAAATGTGGTGCACTCTCCACGCCAGCAATGAGTGCCCGTGAGGTGACGCCTAGTAAGCGCCCGAACGGTGCAAATATTTTATCATTACCGATATCTGTGAACAAAGCAGATCAGCACACCTAGCAATGCATAATAAGCTGTTATGATATATTTATTTATTTTATTTATTTATAAATAATGTTAAAGAATATTTTATTCTCTATGCGGTTTGATTTCATTTTCTACTTTATATCCAATGGATATAGTGTTAAAAAATTATAAAGAAATTAAATTTCATGAAGCAGCCAGCTGTGATATAATCATGAAAACAACTACCGTATTAAGAAAATTCTGATTGACATATGTCAGTGTCAAGTGCAATTGACATAGTGTTTGTGTTAGAATTTTACTGGAAATCTCTTAACTAAAACTATTATAATTACCCCTTAACCTTAAAATTAATTTTAATAAAAACTAGATACGTATTTCGAGAACTAAGTTCTCATCATCAGTAATACAACAAGTGAAAAGTTAAACAGAGTAGTCAAGACTACTCAACATGTCAACCATGCCAGAGGTCCTAACAACTCTGAAAAACAAGGGAGAGAACTGGGATCCTATCCCGGAAACTTTAGAATATTTGAAAACATTTTTAGAAAATAACGACTTAGAGGATTCAAAAATTAATGAATATTTAAAACTTACTGAACTTTGTATGAAGCAAAATTACTTTCAAGTAAATAATAAATATTACCACCAAAATAGTTTATCACCATTTTTAGCTAATTTATTTATGAGTAATTTCGAAATTGAGTTTAAGAAAAACAACAATTATTTTCCTAGAGTTTGGATTAGATATGTAGATGATATTTTTGCCATAGTTAATACCAATAAATGCGATTTGAAAAAGTTTCTGGACAGTTTAAATTCAGTTTTCCCATCAATTAAATTTACAATCGAAAAAGAAACCAATGAACAGTTACCTTTTTTGGACGTACTGGTTATTAGAAACAAGAACAAATTAGATTTTGATATCTATAGAAAATCCACGAACACTAATAGATTTATAACGGCTGACTCAAATCATTTTTGGCAACATAAATTAGCTTCGTTTAATTTCTTAATAAACACATTAACTAAATTTCCTTTAAAGAAAAAACGATTTAAAACTGAACTAAACTATATTAAAGAAATAGCTAAGTATAACGGCTTCCCGGTTAAAACTATCGATAAATTAGTTCATAAATTTAAAAATCGCCAATCCATTTCTAATTTTACAACGCTAACGCCATCTAATAATAAAAATAATAATAAATACATAACACTACCGTACGATAAAGCTTCCAAAAGTTTAAACAAAATTTTTAAAAATCATAATTTCACAGTAACTTACAAATCAAATAATACCATTAAATCGTTATTAGGTAATCCTAAAGATAAAATAGATACTAACAAAAAATCCGGTATTTATAAAATTAGTTGTAATGATTGTAATAAAGTTTACATCGGTCAAACTAAAAGACAAATTGACACTCGGTTTAAAGAACATTTTTATCATCTAAAAAGCGGTAATCCAGAAAAATCTAGCGTAGCTCAACATATGTTCATTAATAATCACAAAGTTAACAATTCTAATATTAAACTTTTAAAACATATTAATAATGATAGATATTTAGATGCATACGAGAGTTTAATAATAAATAAATATAAAAATAATTTGATGAACGCAGATCTCGGCCCCATACCAAACTCAAAACTTTTCAATTTATTACAAAGTTAAATTTTATTGGACGATTTAATATTTAATGACTCATGATTGGACGAAAATTATCTTAGTTTATAGGTAATCATTCACCTGTGACTCCCATCCCTATATAATCCCAGTTCTCTCCCTTGTTTTTCAGAGTTGTTAGGACCTCTGGCATGGTTGACATGTTGAGTAATCTTGACTACTCTGTTTAACTTTTCACTTGTTGTATTACTGATGATGAGAACTTAGTTCTCGAAATACGTATCTAGTTTTTATTAAAATTAATTTTAAGGTTAAGGGGTAATTATAATAGTTTTAGTTAAATTTAGCCTTAGACTCCATCTATTATTAATTTTTGGAAATCTCTTGCAAGAAACTTTCTGTATGGAATTTGTACAAAATACGCGCCCTTCTTGTCAATGCAAATATGAGAAAGATAATTAAATGTCAACTAGTTTATTCGTTCATGATACAGATGACCTTGACCATATATCTTTCATGGCTAGTTGCACAGCTTATTCTAGAGGTTAACAAAAAAGTGCGTATCGAAATTTTGACAGTAATATTTAGCAGCTAATTTGACATTTCGTTTCGAAAAGATAATGTCAATTTAATCAACGGTAAGGATATATGTATATTAAATGAAATCGTCAGATTATTTTTCCAAAAAATAAAAATAAATCTATTTGTCCTTGTGTTTATCAATGGTAGATAAACTGTTTATTCCCTGTCTGTCTTGTGTGTAGCGTAATCGTAGGTATAGATAAGCAGCATTGTTCTTCCATAAGCTAATTCCTTTTTGTGTAACAAAGTAAGCCGACATAAACATAAGTAGCAGAGTTGCGAGTTGTACCTGCAGTCTTCTAAAACTTGCCTACTTCTCTACAATCTTAAATTACAACATAAACACTGTTTAATTACTTAAATAATTGATGGAAGCTCTGTTGTTCCAAGTTTTGCAATAAAACACAATTAAATTCCCCAGAAATTTATGGTTTGTACGCGCCCTTATTTTTATCCACTTCTTTTTAATCTAAACAGATACAAAGTTCGGGGGGAATATATTTTTGTTATTTCACAGCCACAATTATTAGGCGTTTAAATTCGAAGAAATATACAATATATTAAAAACTATTTGCTTAACAATGTTCTGCCTTAAGAGGAATATTTACCCCTGCACCAAAATATGAAGTGAAAATTCAAATAAATTGTTCCTGTATTAGTATTATTATCATTTTTAAAAAATCTGGTGTGGCCAACACAATACCTCCCGCCATTCACAACTCAAAATCACAAAAAAAAATTAAGTTAATCCTAATTTTTGGATTAGCGAATTTTACTCTAATTTTGATAGCTTATTTCTTAAAATTTAAAATATAGTCTAATCTAATCCAAGTAACTACCTTTTTTTAAACCCCCTCAACAGGATTAAATCCCAAATACAGAGTAGGTTCACATTCACACACATCCATGCCTTAGAGGGATTCGAATCCAGAGACCCGAACGCACTCATGACTTCTGAGGCGTTGCTCTAACCATTGAGCCACCGAAGCTTTAATAAAATTAAGATTAAATTTTAAATACCGGGATAGAATAGAATTCACTAATCCAACAATGAGGAATAGCTTAAACATTTTTGTGAATCGTTAATTTTTATTAATCTAAATACATACCTACATATTTACTTATGCTGGAAACTGTATTGAATTCCTTTTCTATTCTATTAACTTTTTTCTTTTTAAAACGTTATTAATATTATTTTGAAATGATTAGTTCTTTGATAGTGACATTTATCTTTTGGTTACATATAATCTTTAATTTTTATAATAAAATTAATTTCGAAAAAATAACATTTAAAGGTATTTTTCACAGAAGAACCATTTTGAGCTTCAAGTAAAGTGCCATTTCCGGTTAGCCGATTTACACCAAAATTTAATGGACTTTTTCCATATTAGAGAAAAGTTGAAAAACAAGTTTTCAAAATTTTCTGAATGATAGTATTTAAGTCAGAGTGGAGGATACACACATACATACACACACAAACATAAATATATATATATATATATATATATATATATATATATATATATATATATATAAATATATATATATATATATATATATATATATATATATATATATATATATATACAGACATCACCGTGAAAATGTTAAAATTGGTTTCTAGGGACCTTAAAACGTGGTCATTTTCCAAAATCTCGATATGCGATTTTTAGCACGATCCCTATACCTCTCTTACGAAGGATAGCGGGAGGTAAAAAATACTGTAGGTTACGTAAAAATATGAAATAAGTCCAATTTTGCGGGGAGAATTATTTGAATTATTGCATTCTCTTCCGCTTTTTTAAAGTCTTACGAAATGATTGGCGTGCATTTTTTGAGAAGCCTTCTTTGATTTTTGAGGTGAGTGGGTTGCCGTGGGGGTAAAAGATAAATATTGAGAGAAAGCTACAAGCGATAAGTTGTAAATTAAGAATTTAGATTCAGGAGATTATTTTCTATATGTATACTGGTAAGATTATTAGCAAAACCAAATATTTTAAAATAAGATACTGACACAGGGTAGCGGGAGGTAAAAATTCAACATTATACAAACATACTTCCGATAGTAACCTGCATTCAAAAAAATCATTATTGAAATCAAAGTCAAATTCGAACTTGTGACAATAACTTAACGCGCTCATCCACGCATCTCTTATTATAACAAATTAATAATGTCCCAATGATTATCCTTTACAAATAGGTCCTATTCCCTTAGAATATAATATAATCCTTTGCTCCTCTATGCCCTCTATTACTTACAGTTCCTTGATTGGGCGTCTAATCTAATCCAAATAACCTTGGATCCTTCCTTTATCCTTATTATCCTGCTCGCTGCTCCAGGACCAATTGTATCAAAAATCGTTTAATTATCCTTGCATGCAGGAATTTCACTCCGGGTGCGTTTCAATGCCCTAGGACACAATGCCGGAGTATAATCACAAGTCGAACAGGTGAAGACGTTGCTATAACGAACTGTTTGTTATCACTGCCACACAGTCAGGATCAGGATTAAGGTTTAGAATATCATCATTTTTATTTAAATCCTTATTAAATGCAGGGAGATTTTC
>OY720450.1:1827500-1857500 GCA_963082715.1 Harpalus rubripes
TTCCCATTTCTTTCGGTGTGTAATAGCGCATAAAAATATTGAAATGTATTCGTATGTATAGAGAGTGCGTAATACGAAATACGTCCGTATTTGAACCCGGGACCACTGAGCAAACATGCGCTCCGCTCAGACCCACAGCGCTGCAAATATGCCGTGAAATTGCCGTGTCACTCCAGTCTACAACAGATTTTAATATTTCTCAAAAGCTTCGCAGAATACCGCGTATGAATATAGAGCTCCAAACACAATGCGAACTCAAATATTGAAAAGAATTTAATCACTATTATAGGGCAATAATAATCGTGACGAGTGGTTTGTACATATAATTTGGTTCTCATTGACTGCAGACTGTTATTTTTATATTAATACATATATTAATATTTGGAAAAGATGCATCATCGACATCGAAGTTATTAATTATATGATGGTGTTAACATACTCGTATATAGGGGTGTATTCTGTAAAAAATAAATGTTAATTTTAACACGCCTTTAAAAAAACTTTTTTGGTATTCTCTACGCGAAAATTTGACATTGCTGTTAAAATCATAAATTTTAACATGTCTGTTAAACATCAGAATGAAGTGATCGTGATCAACAAGACAGAAAAAAAGTACGTTAGTAACCATATAACAAATAAATAAACATGATAAAAAGAGTAAACAACTGTCAGTTTACCTGTCACTTTGAAATTTTAGAAAACGAATCTGTCACTTTGAAATTTTAGAAAAACGAATGGAAATAATGCTTCGGAAAATAAATAAAAATCTGCTGCATAATCATATCTCATTTTTAGGTTCCATATTAAAAATGAAATTGTAAATTATTATGTTATCATTGGGTATGTAAAATTTCTTCTTCTTGATCTTCAGAATTGACGATCCAAAATATTAAGATACGTTGCTATGACGAACAAGACAGGAATAAGCAATTGATAAGCAATTTTAACTGCATTTAATACCTACATTATAATAAAGAATTATGTTTTACGATACATCTAAATCGTGCTCTCGGTATACCAATCAAAGGTTCAGTTGTGAATCTTTCTCGAATTATGTTAAATATGTAAATAATCCTACTGGCATTAAGCTGTATACACAAAGACATACGATGAAACAGGTGATCGTTATCAAATAAAATATTTCGTGAAAAGTTTATTTTATTAAATATCATCTAGATATTTTTTATATTCACCCATGGTAATTTTCTTTCATTTTCTATTACATCTTCATTAATTGGAAGTGCAACATATTCATATGCTGTGAAAATTTTATATATATATATATATATATATATATATATATATATATATATATATATATATAAACAGATGTTAAAATTTTAAAGGCATCGATTTGAATGACGATAAAATATATAGTTTTAACACCTAATTTTAACACGGGTGTTAAAATTTTAACATAATTGATAGTTACGGAATAGAAAATATATTTTAACAGCAAGTTTATTTTTAACATACTGTTTAAAATTAACAGTTTCCTTACAGAATACACCACATAGTCTGACTAGCGAATGAAGGTTGACGTTTAAATTATTTAATACATTTGGTTCCTTTTGACAACTTTTCCCTATATTCCCAACAGAAATACATTCAATAATGGCGCAGGAAAAGTAGACATAATAAAACAATCTGATGTGCCCAACAAATGACCTCCCGTCAATTCCATGTTTGACATAGCAATAAACCTTAAGTAAAGTATCACTTCCGGTTATTCGTTCGTAAACAAAATCTAATTTGTTATTCCAATAAATAGAAAAGTCTGTAATACCAAATTTTGGATTATATTTTATTATGTTTTTTCTGGAAAATCTGTTAGGAGCTCCAAATTAAGTACCACTTCCGGTTTATCATACAGGTATAGTCAAAATCTAATGTTGTTTCAAATTATACACCTGTTTTAATACCAAATTTGAGAAGTTTTGGGTCATGTTTTAATATATTTTTTCAAGAAAATCTGGTTATAGCTTCCTGTAAAGTAGTACTTCCGGTTTATCCATCTAATATGTCGATGTCATTAATATAAAGGGCTTAAATACCAAATTTGAAAAGGTTTGGATTGTGTCAATTTATCTTTCACGAAAATTTGTTCAGAGCTTTAAATAAAGTACCACTTCCAGTTTATTAATTTTAGTCAATATCTAATATGTTGCTTCACGTTATATAAAAGTTTTAAATACTAAATTTGAAAAGTTTTGGATTGTATCAATTTAGTTTTCACGAAAATCTGTTTAGAGCTTCAAGTAAAGTATCACTTCCGATTTATCAATTTTAGAAAAAATCTAACATATCATTCTTATTAATATAAAAGTCTTAAATGCCAAATTTAAAAAGTTTTCGATTGTATATATATATATATATATATATATATATATATATATATATATATATATATAATTTTCACGAAAATCTAAATTTGACAAGCTTTGGAGTATATCATAATATATTTTTCACGAGAATCTGTTCAGAGCTTCAAGTATCACTTCTGGTTGGTTAATTTTAGCCAAAATCTAAAATGTTGTTTCCCATAATATATGTCTTAAATACTAAAATTGAAAAGTTTTAGATTATATTTTAAAGTAGTTTTTCATAAAAAAAACTGTTAAGGGCTGCAAGTAAATTATCACTTCTATTTATCCAATTTTACCCAAAATCTAATCAACTCGTGAATGCAGGAAGCTTAAATACGGATATATATATATATATATATATATATATATATATATATATACAGGGTGTCTCACAACTCGCGCCTCAGAGCGAATGAAGAAACACGAGACTGCACTCGGATGTGTAATTTCGAAGAAAAAAAAATCTAGCTTAAAAGATATTCGAGAAAAGACGTCTTAAAATTGACCAATCAGAGACCTATACCTTTAGCGTGGGTTTGCCGTAATTTTTCGTTACTATGGTTTTATACAAATCAAATCTTCTTTAAAATGTGTGAGCGACTGTAGTTTCCGAAAAATGTCAGTGTCAAATTAAATTTGTTTTAATCTCAAAGAATTCAAATGACAATAATATTTTCGTTTAACACATTTTACACAGCTGCTACAACACGTTGTACTGTACGATATAAATGATGATCTCGGATGACACCTTCGCTAACCTAAATTTGTCGACAGTGAAAAGTCAACTCTAAAGTGTCAAAATTACAGTAAGTCGAACAAATTTTGTAACTCACTAGTAGTATTTTTAAAACCTAGCAACCAGTTTTATTTTGTAATAATATCGTCACACCTCAAGATATCCTTCCGGGAGTGGTGGATTAAAAAGTCTTGTAACTCCGTTATGCAAACAGCCGCAAATTATTTTCTTCTATTTTTTGGCAACCTATTGTCGTCGGCAAGTGAGACATCCTATATATATATATATATATATATATATATATATATATATATATATATATATATATATATATTTGGAAGTTTGTTATAACGAACATTTTTTTGCATGACCTCAGTAGGGAGTATTCAATACTTGAATACTAGGAGCCATTTACAATGACCTAAGCAACAGGATTCAGGGATGTATTTAATTTCTTTTTTAATACAGCAAATCGTTTGCCAGGTTGTTAAAAATGGGTAGCAAGGGTCAGTATTTGGAATACCATGATACATTTTTCACGTAGCACTAGCCCCCGGTTTACTATGGATTCCTTTATTTGATAACCTTTAATGGTAGCTTTTAAAGGAACCCTAAGGACTTATCCTGTAAATCCTCTACTGATTACTTTTTAATAATACATAGATCCTTTCAAATTCTATTAAACTCCTTGGCTTATAAAAAATAATAAAAGCCATTGGCAATTTCCTTAGTACATTATGGTGTTTTGAGCAAACACTCTCCTTAGCCTGGGCTATAAATATATAATTCTGGCTTTGTGTTTCGTTGCGTTACAGTTCCTTCAGTTTGCTTGAAGTTAGCGCGGCGCCCAATTTAATTAGCCCAAGCGAATATCAGTCAAAAGTTGATTAAATTTTCACAGATATATTTGTGCATCGGCTGTTTTAATTGCTATAATGAGTTTAGGAATTGTTGCCGGATTAATTCAGTTAGCAAGTGGGAACCCGAAAACACAATACACACCAGAGACTAAATCATATATTGCCATTGCCACACCCAACAAAAAGGGAAGGGTTGATGAGATAGTAGGGTAGGGATAATTTTCTCAACATATACAAAATATTGAATATAAACTCTATACCTTATTGATTGGTATTACTATACAAGGTGATCCAAAAAGAGTTAAACCTGTAAGTAAGCGTAGAACGCTTAGCCGTTGGGAGAATTAACCCCAACACAGATAAACTATTATTCACGAAAGATGACTATTCAAGGTCATTTGTGAGCCGTCTTATATAATATTACTTGCAGATAACTTCATTGCATTTCGTATGCATAAACGTGCAACATGAAATATTTATGAACACATTTTAACACAAAAAATAAGAGTAATTCATTTGAAAATTATGTTTCTTTCTAAATAATGCCTTTCTGAAAGATTTATGTTCTTCATTTATGTTTTTGCAAAATACAAAAACATAGACTTACCTTATAAATCCAGGAATAATAATTTGATTTAAACGTCAACGCCACTGGGTAAATATTAGCACAGAGGGCAGTGTAGTAGATAATTAGGTATATGTAATTCTACTACATATGTCATTATTATTTATAGTGTGTTAGAAAGTAATGGCGTACGCATATCTGTCACACCACATAAATTAAATAGACATAGGTCAAATAATCTTTCTCTTTCTAATGCAAAATGTTGGTAAGCTACTACTATAAAGGGATGTGTATTTTTTCTTCGAACAAATGACCTTGAATAGTCTTCTTTCGTGAATAATAGTATAGTAAATCTGGCAATAGTTTTTTTTTGGTGCTTTCTATATAGGAACTGGAGCCCCTTCAAACGTTAAAACTGACAAATTATGTCATAGTTAAAAATTTTGTAAAATAATAAAAATCAGCGTATTTCCTGGAAAAATGTTGATTATTAAAATTGACGTGAAACATCAAAAAATACTTTGAATTATTTTGTACTCTATTTTACACAATAGGGCTGTTGCAAGAATTTTATATGACTTCTATGTACTAAATTTTAAAAGATTTTGTTCTTTAAAAAACATCATATTTGAAAATATCACGAAATATCAATTATATATTTTACAATTAATTATTGTTTAATATTTAAAAAAAAGTCAAGTTATCTAAAACAGAATGTGACGTCAGAGCACATACATTTTAACATGTGACAAACTATTGCCTACTTTTATTTATATAAATAACGTAAACTGTTTCCCCATTGGTTATGAATGACGTACTATGGAGCCTATTATGTATCTCAGTTGTTAATATTTAACCACTGGTTAATTTTTTTAACCAATCAAGTATGAGAAATATTCGTTTTCCGGGAATGGACTGTGTCATATTTCGAGTCAGAGCTCAACGTTTCGCCCGCAGTCGTATGGGGCATCTTCAGGAGCAAGGGGGATAGTACTGCCTTAAACAAGGTTACCCGACGTGTCAACCACGCTAGAGGCCGAGTTTAAGCAACAAGAGGGGGAGACTCAGTTTACAAGGTTACCCGACGTGTAAACCACACTAGAGGCCAAATAAACCAAGTATGTTGACATATTACAAAAAATCTGATGTGGCCAGCACATTACCTTTTGCCAGTTCTATGTATTTTGTACAAATTCCACACTGTAAGTTTTTTGCAAAAGATTCCATACATTACTTTCAGTCAGTTCTATGTATTTTGTACAAATTCAATACAAAAAGTGTTTTGTTAGAGATTCTTTATACATATTTTCAGAAAATTATAACACAAACATACTACGTCAATTGCACTTGACACTGACATTTGTCAATCAAAATTTTCTTAATATAGAAGATGTTTCCACAGCGCGGCTGCTTTATGAAATTTAATTTCTTTATAATTTTTACCTCTGTTTGGCATGATGAATTTCGAAGGTTGACTAGCGCGCGACATTTTTTTTTATAAAATAGTTTAAATTAAATGATATCTTATTAAAATAGATCATTTTGACGATATTGATTAATTTAGAAACAGTGTGGTACAAACATGATAAAAAATAGACGATTAATAAAGTCAAGCTGATGTAAGCGCAGTTCTTACTAAGATGGAATTACATATATCCCTCCTTTTTCATAATACATCATTTTGTCTTTGTCTTATTGAGCGTGTGAACCTAGCCGGTTTCGAAGCCGAACCATTGAAGTGGAAAGCCTTGTCTTGGTGCTAATAGCGAGCACTTCCGATACATGTCTCCCCCCTTTACCCTTCCCACCCTCTCGTCTTTAACCCACAACGGCCAGCGTCTTACCGAGCCCTTGAAATATTCACGCAACACAAGGGAGAACAGGGATAAATGCCCTGGACACGGACCAGAAGAATTTTTACCTCCCGTCATACCGTACGTAAGGGAGGCAATGTTTTCGATCCAAAAATTCGATAGTGATTTTTCAGTGAATAAGCACGAATAAAATATAAAAATAAATAAATATATCATCACGACATATTACCCATTGCTGGGTGTGCCAATCTGCTTTGTACGCAGATATCGGTAATGATGATGACATATTTGTACCAGGCGACACCTCACGGGCACTCATTACTGGCATGGAGAGTGCACCATAGGGTCAATTTTGTGCCATTTAAAATTCGAAATATTTGCAAAACATAATAAATAATAATCCATAATTTTGTATTACAGACTTTTCTATTGGAACATTAAATTAGATTTTGTTTACAATCGATCAACTGGAAATGATACTTTACTTAAAGCTCATTGTTATTTTAAACAGAATAGGCTACTTGTGTGGTACTGAAAATCTGATATATCTATCACTAAATATCTAAAGTAAAGTTGAAAACGTATGTAATAGTTATTTATGTATTAAGGGCATAATCAAAAGATTGTAGCACGGGGGCATGTTTAAAGCTCGACGCGTAGCGGAGAGCTTTAATTTTCCCGAGTGCTATAATCTTGATTATGCCCGTGGTACATACAACGTTTTATTTTATTTTGGTTCTCGAAATTCAAGGATTCAATGGGTATATATTCGGTATCGTTGTGCTGGCATTGTGAATTTTAAGTATGCTGTGGTTTCTAGCTATATTGTTTGTTTATATCAAATTTTAATTTAGTGTCAAATGAAAATGGAAGATATCGATTATTCAAAAGAAATGTCGAATGAATTTGACGCTGCCCAGAGCAAGTTGGTTCCACAGAAGTGAAAAGACGTATACGAGAAAGGATACGAATAGTTTTGCGAGCAGCGGTGTTCAAAAAATGTAATTTATCGAATTTATTATGTTGTCTGACATTTATCTAAAAACGACGATTTTGACGTTTGACTGGCTGTTGCTTGGCAACTTTATAAGCTCTCGGGCGATAAAAGCCAAATTGCGCCCGTTTTTGAGTGCGGATAAACAAGTTTATGAATCCAAAATAAAATAAAAATATAAATTTTATTTAAAAAAATTATTTGTTTTATAATAAATTAAGAAAGAAGTTTTTCTTTGACGTCATTATTTTGAACTGGAGAAAGGGATGCATATTTAAGAATGTAACCTGTAGATGGCGACCTACTGCGAGTTTTAATTTGATTTTGACATTAGTTCATTTTTCTGTCACATTTATCTAAAAACGACGATTTTGACGTTTGACTGGCTGTTGCTTGGCAACTTTATAAGCTCTCGGGCGATAAAAGCCAAATTGCGCCCGTTTTTGAGTGCGGATAAACAAGTTTATGAATCCAAAATAAAATAAAAATATAAATTTTATTTAAAAAAATTATTTGTTTTATAATAAATTAAGAAAGAAGTTTTTCTTTGACGTCATTATTTTGAGCTGGAGAAAGGGATGCATATTTAAGAATGTAACCTGTAGATGGCGACCTACTGCGAGTTTTAATTTGATTTTGACATTAGTTCATTTTTCTGTCACTATCTCTCTTCTTTATTATTTACAATTTGCGCGGTTTCTGTTACTTTTATTACGTATTTCGATTTGTTAAGCAGGATTTTGAAGGATTTTAACTTAGCTTATACTCGTACAAGATTAAAATGACAAACAAAAATATTAACCTCCAAACTATTATTCAAACGTCAAACAGATGATCTGTCATGTTTAAATTACCCGCACATGCCGTTGCTATTTCACGTACCGATATTATTGCTTTACGGCCATTCATTGGTTCGGCATAATTCTACGTTATACATGGCGGTAATTTAAATATTAAAATTTGATTAATTTTTTTCTGGCTAATTAATGAAAATTTTGCTAGTAGCAAGTTTTTATCGTCTCTTCAAAAACATTAAAAGAAAAAATAGCACGCAAGTAGCCCATTGGCGGGAGGTCATGTGCTGGCCACAGCAGATTTTTTTAATCAACTGAAAAAAATGGTGGAGGAGCTTATATTATGATCTGCGCGTTTTGTTTCTTAATTCTGTTTCTCAAGTGAAAAATTCATTAATACTGGCGCATATCTTAATTAAAATAATGACATCTTTCGGCAGGATTTAAATAATGAATAACTGTAAAGTCCCTAAATTAATCCTGTACATATTTTAGCATTGGGAGCAGGGGATTTTTACCCCAGATATTTGAGGTTTGTAGCGCCGGTTATATGGGGCGCTAGGGACCCGAACAAAAACTAATTTATAGACTGAAATTGCAACCATTTTTACGTGGTTTACCTAACAAATACGTCATAAACTTGCTCTAATCAATACGACTATTTTACACTGTTAGAATTATTCATAGTTACACTATTATAATTTATCTTGATATATAATTGTCACAGAAATATTAATAACATTATTGAAGTGCTTTGACAAAAACAAAAATTGTAAATACACTTTTAATGAGGCCAAACATTTTGGTAAAACTGTTTCTCTCAAAAAGTAAACTTTACAGACATGTGCTTTACTGTATTTAAAATTAAATTTCTATTATTGTTTATTATAACTGACTGATTTCAATGATGCATAATTTTGGAAGTTTGCCTTGCTATGCGTTTCGCTTTAGCAGTACATCGTAAGATTTGTCGTATTATATAAGCATTCCTAAAAATTGTAGCAGCTGTCTGAAAATTTTAAAATGACGTGTACATATAGATGAAGACCGATGAATTCAAATTATTAATAAATAAATCCTTATCTCTTTTATTGTTTGAGATATTGATTTTTATATTTGATCAAATTGTCTTTGTCAGTTGTAGCATTCCTGAAAGTTGTACCAGACGAAAATTTTGAAATTATGTAGTCATATAGAAAAAGACCTGATTAATCCAAATTTTAATAAATAAGTCGTCTTTTATTTTTTGGGATAATTTTTATATTTGATTAAATTGACATTGTCAATTATAGTATTCCTGAAAGTTGTACCAGGTACCTGAAAATTTTGAAACTACATAAATATATAGAAAAAGATTTGTAACACGAGGTGAGAAGGATTTCGTGAAAAGGAAGAACACACATACACTTACACTTTACACTGGATGAACACTTGCATTATGACATGGACAATACTGGTGATTTACTTAATATTTACTCGTTTTTTCTGAAGTTTTATTTACATTAGTTACATTATTATTAATTAACCTTAGTCTAACATGTTATATTCCGTAACCCAGCGGGCAGACGTTTAGCACGCGCCCCAAAACTAAAACACTACATGTCCGACAACAAAACGTCTGCACGACGAACTAATCTAGACTCTTTACATGTTTACTCATGAGTAAATAAGGTCGACTCTCTAAAATAAAGAGCTATCTTCAGGACAGGATTATCTTAGGGGTACAGGATGCATAGGCTAGGGCATTCAAAATCACGCACGTATACATAATAATTTCTAAACTTAATGACCAACAAATAAATATCATGACTATCATATAACGATAAAAATTTCTAAACTGAATTTTGATATATATATATATATATATATATATATATATATATATATATATATATATATATATATATATATATATATATATATACAGAGTAAAATTTATGAATATTGAAACTATAATTTAGAAAAGTTTATAACAAGTTATTTATCTGTTATTGCTCTTACCCTCGCCTTGTGACAGATTTCTCTAATCCAAATTTTTAATAAATAAATCATTATCTCTTTTATTTTTTGAGATATTAACTTTTACTTGATCCAATTTTGTTTGTTAGTTGTATAAGTCTTGAAAGTTGTACGAGGTGTCAAAAAATTCTGAAATTACGCAGACATATAGAAAAGACCATTATCTCTTTTATTTTTTGGGATATAATTTTTTATGTTAGGGAAAAATTATTGGAGAAGCAGTCTTGTTCAAAATGATTTTACTACAAAGTCATTTATTTAACAATTCCGACGTTTCTGTTCCTAATGAACCATCATCAGGGCTATTAATGTATAGTTGGAAAACAGTGATACATAAATAATTTGCTGCAGACTGCTTTTCCAATAATATTTTCCCTAACATCATACTAACAATCAAGAAATATCAGTAATTAATTTTATATTTAATCAAATTGTAATTGTTAGTTTTATTATTCCTGAAAGCTGTCTGAAAATTTTGAAACTACTTGTACATATGTAAAAAATCTTATTGAATCCAAATTTTTAATAAATAAGTTTCTATCTTGTTTATTTTTCGAAATATTAATATATGAATTTCGCATAATATTTCCTGCCGATATTTATAACGCTTTATGAAATTCTTGTCGTGTCCTTATATTTTCAGGAGTGTTCTATAAAGACCAGGTGGTTATATAAGGGTGTACTTAACCCTCCACCCCCCTAGGGTTAATTTATATGTGCAGGTTTTGTTCTTATTTTGTGCTTAAGCTCTAAGTACATAATATTTCAATTCAGTGATAATTTCCATTATGACGTAATGACTTTCCTAAAGTACTCCACGTTATAAACTTTCCAAGAGCTTTTAAAAAATTAATAAACTTTCTCATCAAAGTATAAAAATACTATAATCATATAAAACTTACAAGGACCGCTTTTTTTAAGCTCATATTACAACAAGGGTTGCATGGGTTGCTTATTATTTATTTCTTTATTAGCAACATTAAATAAAGTGATATATTATGTATTAGTAAAATGAGATTGTTACTTTGAAAATATTCTGTGACAAAGATATACTATTATTCACGAAAGATGACTATTCAATGTCATTTGTTCGAAGAAAGAATACACATCACTTTACAGCAGTACCTTGGCAACATTTTGTATTAGAAAGAGAAATATTATTTGACCTATGTCTATTTAATTTCTGTGGTGGGACAGATATACGTAAATAGCGGTATTACTTTCTAATACATTATAAATAATAATGACGTATGTCGTAGAATTACAGATACCTTATTATCTACTACAATGCCCTCTGTGCTAATATTTACCCAGTGGCGTTGCCGTTTAAATCAAATTATTATTACTTGGTTTATAGTTAAGACTACGTTTTTGAATTTTGCAAAAACATAAGTGAAGAACATAAATCTTTCAGAAAGCCATTATTTAGAACGAAACATAATTTTTAAATAACATACTCTTATTTTTTCAGTTAAAATGTGTCCTTAAATATTTCGTGTTACACGCTTATGCTTACGAAATGCTGTGAAGTTATCTGCGAGTAATATTATATCAGACGGCTCACTAATGACCTTGAATAGTCATCTTTCGTGAATAATAGTTTATTTATTAAGGTACCTGGGGAAAATAAAGCCCTGCGTGTATTAGGCCCCATGTTCCGAAAATCACATTTACATTAGTGGCACCGGTTTGGTACACACACTAAACTGGACCTTAAAAGGGGTGAAGTCGAATATCATACGGACCCTCTAAAGTGGTTGAAATAAAAAAAATGTTTAGGCAATGATTTCGCTTAATATTATTATTTTACCGTGCCTAAATATACTTGATTTTTACCTCCCGCTACCCTTGGTAAGGGAGGTATAGGGATCGTGCTAAAAATCGCAAATCGAGATTTTGGTAAATGACCACGTTTTAAGGTCCCTAGAATCCAATTTTAACATTTCCACGATGATGTCCATTTGTATGTATGTGTGTGTGTGTGTGTGTGTGTGTGTATGTGTGTGTGTATGTGTGTGTGTGTGTATGTGTGTGTGTGTGTATGTGTGTCTGGGTGGATCCTGTTTACGCTTTAAACAAACAAAACGCAGTTACTCAAATGTATATAACTAACAAATAAATGTCACCATCAAAGAACTAATCACTTCAAAATAATATTAGTAACGTTTTAAAAAGGAAAAAGTAAATAGAACAATAGAAAAGGAATTCAATACAGTTTCCAGCATAAGTAAATATGTAGGTATGTATTTAGATTAATAAAAATTAACGATTTGTAAAAATATTCAAGCTAATCTTCATTTTTGGATTAAGGAATTCCATTCTATCCCGGTATTTCATATTTAATCTTCATTTTATTATAGTTCCGGTGGCTCAATGGTTAGAGCAACGCCTCATGTCATGAGTGCCCTCGGGGCTCTGGGTTCGAATCCCACTAAGGCATGGATATGTGTGAATGTGATCCCACTCTGTAATTGGGATTTAATCCTGTTGAAGGGTTTAAAAAAAAGGTAGTTACTTGGATTAGATTAGACTATATTTCAAGAAATAAACTGTCAAAATTAGAGTAAAATTCGCTAATCCAAAAAAATTAATCTTTTTGTGACTCGGGCTGTAAATGGTGGGAGGTATTGTGTTGGCCACACCAGATTTTTTATTTAAGGTGAGCCTTATTTGCTTCTATGACTTTATACCATGAGAAATGCATTTATTATATTCCAAATTTACTTGAGTATATATACGGTGAAGAAGTCGTGTGTTTATCTGGTACATATGTGAATTGAAGTGTGTAGTATGTTCTGCAATGTTTGTCATATGTCTTTCTGTATGCATGCACTTCAAATAAATATGCATTTTATACAGAGTCAATTCTACTATAGTAGAAAGAAAGTCACTACACAAAAACATACAATTAATGTATAGGGAAAACACTGTCTTCTTTATATTAACTTTGATTAATAATTATGGAAGATTGTTTAAAAGTATTGAAAATATTTAAAAAATATTCAATCTTCACGCTCTGTATTTAGCTAGTTATGACGTCATTTGATTTACAAATCACAACTCAGTTGTTAGCGAAAACATGTTTTGTTTGGTTCAGAGCAAACGACGACTAAATTTCTTTCAATAGCTATGTTTCTATGTGATTAAAACAATATGTAGGACATTTACCGCGTTCAAAACAATGTTTGGGGTGTAAAATATTAACTTTGGGGACACTATTAATAAAAATTATTAATTCCTTCATATGTATAGTGTAATATATTCAATATTAAAACAGTTTTTGTTTGATTTCAGTGACATATAGTGGCTTAAAGTGTAGTGATGAACAATGAAATGACATTCTTGTTGTTCCTGAGTTCTGGAGTTCTTGAGGGCTGAGTTCCAGAGATCTGCGAAGCCTTTATTGGCCAAATAGGACTAATAAGGGCGAGGTTGGTCCATATATTTGTTTAATGCATGCAGTTTGTATAATCTTAGTTATAGTTATTGAACGTAGCTTGAATTTTTAATGTAGATTTATAAATAAGAAAAATATGCATAAAATAATCTGTCATAACAAATTGACAGATGAATGTTACCTTTGATTATATACTACCTTTGATTATATACTACCATGGTACTATATAATCAAAGGTGTTACTAACAAAAATCGAGAGTCGTTTATTTATTTTACTTGGCAAATAACAAAAACAATTTGCGGTTTACAATTAAGCTAAATAGTAATATTTCAGGACATTAGTTGAGGGCTTTAAGTATTACTATAACATAACCCTATCTTAGTTGTTTTTTTTTTTGAGCATTCCTAGATCTCATTTAGCCAGTTACTGCTCCAGATGTCATTTTTCGTGAGATACCTTTTACTTATAGGCTTTATTCTGTAAAAATATCGTTATATAACAACTATTGTTATTAATAAATGTAACGATGTGATCCTGAACGACATTTGTAAAAATCGAATTCACTAACAGGCCTATTCTACTAAAAAAAATATGTATCGTTACGAGTCATTACCAGGCGACATGTAGTAATAAAAACGAGTTTTGCCAAAACCCTATTCTACTAATTTATTTATCGTTACGTATCGTTACTTATCGTTATTTTATGTCGTTTATGAACGACAAGTTCACATGCCTCGTTGAAAAGTGGTAAAGTTTGATATTTTTTGAAAACAAAACTAAAAATGGCTAAAGAAGATATTTTATTAATTGTAGGTGAGCAAGATATTATTATTATTATATTATTACATTTTTTAATATGACATTTTATATAATCGTCCTTTTACTGTACCGGAGGAAAATTTGAGATTTTTTTTGATGAGTAAAGAACCATGTAGAGATTTATTTACGCAAATATCACCATATATGAGGAACTCGTTGAAGTGATGGTTTGCCAAAAAATTGTAGATTATTTATAAATTATTATTTATGCGTATTACATTACATATGTATACACATAAATATTTTGTTTTCATTTCAGATGATGGCAGCTTTGCATTTTTGCTCATGGGAGCTATCAGAAATTAGTAGGAGAATATCAGTAGAAAAGGATTCATATGTGGTATTAAGTCAATCATTAATAATCATATCATTAATAGAAATCTGCAATATTATTGTTGATCATTTTATAGACATGTACCTATATTAAATTTCATACGGCGCAAGTAGATACGGAGCGTGTAAACTGTAAAACGGGGGTGAAAATAATAAATAATTTTATGTACGATCAAAATTTCAAATTTGAATTGAAAAACAAATATAAATTTATTCTGTCAAAATCAACATGAAGTTAGATATTATCGTTAAACTCATCATAATGATAACTCGATAACGATATGATTAGCAGAATACCTTTTTGGCATTTGTCATTATTAAAGTCGTTCAACCAAATACTTATCGACAGTCGTATGGTAACGATATCGTTATACTTATTTTTAGTAGAATAGGCCTGTAAGTAATATCGTTATAAACGTCCTCATACCGTTTGTCACAACGACTTTAGCCAGTTTTTTTTAGAAAAGATAATAACAATTATTAAAAATTAAATTTTCATTGTAATGTCATTTCGCAAAGAATATTGACATTATTATTTTAATTGTTATTTCTTTATTGAAATATATAGAAATATGTTGCTAAAACATAACAACTTTCTTAGAAATTAGGGCTGAATATATTTTTGGTTTTTGTCGAAAAGTTATCTGTATTAAAAATAACGCAACTAGATTTTGGTTGATATTTTTGTTCATACTCGAGACTAAAAGAGGGTTGTACGTTTATTTTCACAAAACTGATAAGAATATTTATTCTGTATGAGTTTAAGCGTTATATATTTTTGTATTTAGTAAAAAGTGTTCTATATAAAATCGAGTAGAATAAATTCTATCATAAATTTTACTCTGGTTTGAAATTGCGAGATTCGAATGGCATGAAGGAAAAAGCACTAACTCGAATGTCGAATATATCGTATGAATTGTATGTATGCGTGGTAGTATGTACTGTAGTCTTTCATTTATAAATCATTGAAAATTGAAATTGAATGGTCGATATTTAAGGAAATTGCAGAATCGCCACAAAAGTTGATTAAATTTTGCTTGAAAATTAACAGAAAAAAATTTGATGTGGACACCACACGACTTCCTTGCACGCAAGACCAACATGAAATATAAACCCAATGAGCCTGTATCATATTTTTCAAAAAGTATTTTAAATAAAAGTTTATGCAATATTTTTCTTATTAATAATTATTGTTTGTTGTTATTTTCATAAATAATTAAATTCGTATATTGGCGTGTCGTAGAAGCACATACATTACGTCATTCACAGCCAATAGAAAAACAGTTTTTCCATCACCTACATTTATTTTTATTATTTAGATTAATAAACGTAGGCGATAGTTTGTCACATGTTAATAACAAACTTCTAATTTCACATTTGACGGTGACATTTTCCATTATAAATGAGTAATAATTGCTAATACAGAATACACTCAAACAAAGTTGGACAGTTTACCGAAAATCGAAAGCTGGATGATGGCTGAATTTCATATCAGAAAACGACTATTTTACTGTTGCCGAAATACGGTGTGTTAAAGAGTTAAGGTAAAATAAAATGTAAAAACCCAACCATCAGCTCTTCGACCTACTGCTTCCAGTCACAATTTTCTTTTCTTCGCATCTTTTGGCATATATATATATATATATATATATATATATATATATATATATATATATATATATATATATAAATTCAATAGTAGGTTTGTTCCTAGCGCATTTTTGCAAGAAGGCACAATAAGATACTGTAAATTATTCATTTTAGATTGAATTTTATATTATCTAACACGAACCAATCTCAAAAATTTGACACTTGTTTGACAACTTTGACAATATATTTATCATATCACTTGTAACAAAACAGAAAGAATTGATATTATAAGGGACCAATTGGAACCGATGAAGATGTATGTGTCACGTCACATTCCGTTTCAGGTCACATGACTTTTTCAAAATATCCAAATTTCAAAAATTAATTGTAAAATATTTAATGGATATTTGATGATATTTTCAAACTTGAGGCTATTTAAATAATGATATCTTTTTAAATTTAATACTTAGAAGGCATACAAAAATTCTTGCAACAGCCTTATTACAAAATTGCACGTATTTGACGTAATTTGACATTAACATTAATTTTTTTGAACTTTTTTATCCTAATCCATAGCTAGCTTTATTACAAAAACCAAAAAGTATATAATTTTTAAATTTACCGGTTTCAGGATATTATTCCATTGTTTACATGTACAAAAGTAGGCTGGTAACTAAGTAATAACTGTATCTGTGTGGTAATATTATTACCATACTGACTTGTCAACAACGGTCTACAAAATGAAAATAAAATAAAATGAAAATATAATGCTCTTCATTAATGCATAACGTTAGCCTATCGTTCTAAATACGGTCTACTTTATTCTAAAGTAATAAACATGTGGAACAAACTACATAATTTGAATATTTGTCATATTGACATATGTCAATGTGCTGTTAACCATAGCAATCTGAAAGTGGCATTAATGAGAGAATTTCAAAAAATGGTATTTATCAATAATGTCTTAATTTTCTGAAACCCATAAACTATTGAACAAACCACGGATGTTATTAATCATAACAATCCTTAGATGTCTTAAAATCCTCGCTCTACGAGCTCGGATTTCAAACCGACATCTTCGGCAGTTATGATATACATAACATTCCTAGGGACGTTAATAGCTATTACATATCTCGCTTATACAAAGGGCTAATTTAATAATACTTGATGTGCTAGACGCAATATTTAATTCTCTGAAACTTTTATTTGAAGCATTTATTTCTAAAATTAAAATAAAACCATTTTATTCAAGAAAAACTGTTAACAACTTCAGGTAAACAATAATAATAATAGTAATAATATTCTCGCACTGCTTGAAACTTGAACGCAAAAAACTTCTTTCTTGTTGGTTGGTATTTCGGGATGTGTATAATTTGGGTAAATTTTCTTTTTGGGAAATTATTTTCGTATAGAGGCAAACATTATGTAAATGACAAGTGAATAACGGCTATGGTGGCGTCAGGGACGGCCATGTTGGGCGCTTCTCAACTGTTCCCGAACGAACGCTTTGAGTTTGAACGGTCTGCGAACGCCAGGTATTTGTATTCCGAATCAGAAAAAAATAACAAGTTTTTGTGGACGTAACTCATTCCTATGCTACTGGCTTCGAAGGTTTAGATGCACGAGAAACGGAAGATACGCGAGGGGTGGGGTGTATCTATCTCTAACCCCTGGCTGCAAATTCCACAAACAATAAGACAACTTACAAAAACGGAATATGTACATTTTTCTGTTAGGTTATTACTGTCCTATAGCGAGTGGCGTTTGAAATCCGTTACATTGGCATTTAACATAGGATAACAGTTTATCCTTGCGCGTTGCTTCCCAAATTATTTTAGGAAAAAAAAACTTGAAATAAAAGTTGTAGATCATGAAATTCTGCATTTGAATAAATTAAGAAAAAAAATAGCATGCTTTGTAACAGCAGAAATTTGATATGAAAACGTTATAAATCACGTCAAAAATATTGATAGCCATGGAATTAAAACAAAAAGCATAACAAATGTAAGATTTTTTACCGGTTTCAGGATATTTACATGTACAAAAGTAGGCTGGTAACTAATTAATAACTGTATCTGTATGGTAATATTATTACCATACTGACTTGTCAACAACGATCTACAAAATGAAAATAAAATAAAATGAAAATATAATGCTCTTCATTAATACATACAGATAACGTTAGCCTATCGTTCTAAATACGGTCTACTTTATTCTAAAGTAATAAACATGAGGAATAAAGCACTTAATTTGAATATTTGTTATATTGACATATGTTAAAATAATTGTTCTGTTAACCATAGCAATCTGAAAGTAGTATCAATGAGAGAATTTCAAAAAATGGTATTTATCAATAATATCTTAATTTTCTGAAACCGATAAACTATTGAACAAACCACGGATGTTATTAATCATAACAAGCCAATATGGTTTATTTACAAATTACGGACCGGTAAGTGATGTGTAAATAAAGACAACGATCAAAGATTATTTTCAAAATGACAACTAATTTTTTACCTCCTGCTACCCTTGGTAAGGGAGGTATAGGGATCGTGCTAAAAATCGCAAACCGATATTTTGGTAAATGAGCACGTTTTAAGGTCCCTGGAATCAAGAATCCAATTTTAACATTTTCACGATGATATCTGGGTGTGTGTGTATGTATATATATATATATATATATATATATATATATATATATATATATATATATATATATATATATATAAATATATATATATATATATATATATATATATATATATATGTATAATATATATACATATGTGTGTATGTGTGTGTGGGTGTGTGTGTGTGTGACGATTTTTTCGTCCACGATAACTCTTATAAAAAACTTCCAAATATTTCCATTTTCCGTATTTAAGCTTTCTGCATTCATATAAGTTGATAAGATTTTCTAATTTTAAATGTGGAGTACGATGATCGACTGGTAGCAGAATGTAAAATTGGGAAATGATCGGACACGCAGTCTAATGTAAATAATTTATTTCCTGGCCTACGTTTCGACTGTTACTACAGTAACAGGAAGGAAATAAATTATTTACATTAGACTGCGTGTCCGATCATTTCCCAATTTTTGTTTCTAATTTT
Organism: Harpalus rubripes; assembly: GCA_963082715.1. Classification (NCBI taxonomy): domain Eukaryota; kingdom Metazoa; phylum Arthropoda; class Insecta; order Coleoptera; family Carabidae; genus Harpalus; species Harpalus rubripes. The sequence goes on from OY720450.1 coordinate 1,846,900, forward strand.
AGTATTTGAAAGTTTTATATCAAGGGAAACAACATATTAGATTTTGGCTAAAATTAATAAACCAGAAGTGATACTTTACTTGAAGCTCTGAACAGATTTTCGTGAAAAATATATTATGATATACTCCAAAACTTGTCAAATTTTGTATTTAAGACTTTTATGAGCAGGGGAATAACATATTAAATTTTGGCTAAAATTTATAAACCGGAAGTGATACTTTATTTGCAGCACTGAACTGATTTTCATGACAAATAAATTGATACAATCCAAAACTTTTCAAATTTGGTATTTAAGACTTTTATACTAATGAGAACGACATACTCGATAAAACGGAAGTACTACTTCACAATAACCTATAGACAGATTTTCTTGAAAAAATATATTAAAACATGATTCAAAACTTTTCAAATTTGGTATTTAAAACTTGTGTATAATCAGATTTTTTTTGTAAAGATATACCTCACGGCTAAAGTTATTGAAATGTTTATGGCATCCAAAAAATTAATTGGGGCCATGTTAGTTTGTTCCTATGATCTGGGGGAATTTTGCCCCTGGAACCGCTCCGTTCTTTCCGGGTCCCGAAGGCCCAGACATAAAACAGTCGAGAGTCGTGCATATCTGTACGCAAACACCATTTTTGTGTCTTAATAGCTTAGTGCATACTGGGTCCCACGACTGTTAGACGGTGAAACGATGCTTGTTAACTATCCATGTAGAAAAGTAGACTCCGGGAAGCCCGGATCACGACGGATAATCTTTAGTTGTTAAAGATTTGTTTATTAAAAGATCGAATCACACCAGAGCAAAACTTAAGGTTGTTCCATCATGACAGTCTCCTACAAAAGTTTTGCTTAGTAAAAGAACTCATTAAAATAGATATTTTAATTTTTTGTTGTCAATATCTTATAAAAATAAAAAACAATAAGTATATTTTAGAAAAATATATAACTGTTTTAATAAATGCAAAAATTCCATCGCATAATTTTCATTTTTCGAAGAGAATAACTATAAAAGTAGCTGGCGACTGGACGATTTTCTTACACTCATTTATAAACTGTCACTTGATCTGTCATTAGGTGTTTTCTTTTGTAAAAATCTGTCGTTTAATAGGGAGTTTTTGCATAGCGTTTTCCCGAAAGATGTATACGCTAACGTCTTGGTTGCTAGGCAATATCATATTTGTTACTTGGCGTACGTGAAATTTGAAGACATGTTACGTCCGTCTGGGGTAAAAGACGGGCCAGTTGACGTACGTCTTCTATAACCTAGTAGGCCTAGCATTTATTTTAAAACGTCAGAACCTTTTTGTTTTAAAATCAGAACTGTCATAAAAATTCGACATTTTCTTACTTATTCCTTAATGGCCGGTTTTATAAACATCGAATAAACTGCTGAGTTATTACTTTGAAAGTAAATTTAATCGACGAGTAAATAAAAATGTCTGTTTTATAAAACAAGTTACAGAGCAAAATAACTACTTTCAGAGTAAATATTTTATTTTGTGATTCTTGCATATAAATATTTTAATATTTTCTATAATTCCATACATTTAATATTATTTTTCACTATATTAAGAACCTATAGGTCAGAGTGGTAATAAAATTTCATTTTTTTATAAATTTGCAACTAGAACATCATCTGGGGACAAGAAAAAGAGCCTCCATGAAGAGTGTGTGAATACCGTACGTAGTACACTCAGGCTACGGTTTCTTATACCTGCTAATCTTTCCACTACTGGAACACAAGAGAGATTGATAAAACCAGAATAAAACATTCCTAGACGGTATCTCTTAAAACCACTACTGACGATACCAAGTAATGTGCCGCAGAATATTTTAATAATATTGTATTTTGTATGTTCCGAACACGAAATAAATCCAAAAGTCTTAATAGAAAATAAAGTGTGTAATAAAGTGCCAGGTGTTAACTAACATGGAAAAAAGAGAAAACGGGGGAAAAAAATACACAAAAATAGACAAAGCAAATATATTGGATATAAATAAATAAATGTAAAAATAATACGAGATGAAATTTATAAGCAATTTAATTTAATTATTGTTGACATGTGTCAAATTTATTCTACAGAATGAAATTTACTTTCTCGAAATCGGTAGAGTAAAATATCATTCACAACAAAAAAATTAACGTAGCGGTAGAATTAGTGGCAGTGGTAGTGGCCTGGGTAAAAGATTGAATGCGTTATAGCAAATGTATTCGTTCACATCTAAAAATTAAGAAAATTAGTAGTAGCGTAGTGGCAATGGCAGCGGTAGGAGTTTGCAAACTCCAAACTTCTACGTTGCCACTACGCTACCGCTTAATTTTTTTTGACAGTTTTGACGTTTATTGACATCTGATTTCTGATTTCATTAGATAAAATGAGCAATAGGAAAAGGATCATTTTGTGGTATGCCTCAGACGTTGCGCTATATAAACAAACAGACTTATTAATAAACTTTGCACAATTAAAAGCGAACACGTAACTTACCATTTTCGCTTATTTCAAAGGCAATTTGTGCCCACGAATTTTCTTTTTTTTTTAAATAATTTAAATTCCCTTAATCTCTTCGCTTATCACACACAATGGAGTGCTTGTGGATAAGTGTAATTAATAAGTCATCACCTATGTCAATTGCTTTTTGTGCAAAAATAAAATGACAGCTGTAACTGTCGACCTTGCACCCTAGTAATTTATAATAAAAAATCCTAGAAACTATAATTTTAATAATTTTTCATTGTGAACGGAAATAATTTTTACTATAAATTTCTTACGCTACCATTGCCACTAATTCTTACACTACCATAATTTTTTTTATTCTGAATGAGCCTTAACTTTCATGAAAATATGTGTTTGAAACATCATTAAAAAAACCTGAATGGACTACAGGAATTTTATTCTTTTAGAGCTCTCAGAGAACATGTTGAACACGTTTTAAAGCTATTTAGAAAACATTAGTGTTTGATTTCTTTACCACCCATGACAGATATATATATATATATATACCGTGTGTCTATCTTAAAGGTGTACATAGGAGATTAACATGGGAAATCAGTTTTTTGCAGTTTCCTGCTCGCCTAATTATTTTAAGCAAAAACGCGTCGAATAAAAGTTTTAGGGCATAAAATTCTGCATCTAAAACAATAAACAGAATTACCTTTACATGCTTTGTATCGACAGAAATGAATTTTAAAAATGTCGAAAATTACGTTAAAAATATCGACAGCCATGGAATTGAACAAAAAAATAAATAAATGCTTGACGTTTTATCTGTCACAACATAAGTTAACTTATTTGACGTTTCTGACAATTTGATAAATCGTCAAGCATTTATTTATTTTTTGTTCAATTCCATGGATGTCGATATTTTCAACGTAATTTTCGACATTTTCATAAATAATTTCTGTCGTTACAAAGCATGTAAAGGTAATTCTGTTTATTGATTTAGATGCAGAAATTTATGCCCTAAAACTTTTATTTGACGCGTTTTTGCTTAAAATAATTAGGCGAGCAGGAAATTGCAAAAAACTGATTTCCCATGTTAAACTCCTATGTACACCTTTAAGATAGACACACGGTATATATATATATATATATATATATATATATATATATATATATATATATATATATATATATATATATATATATATATATATATATATATACAACTGTCATTTGAACGTCAAAATCAACGTACGTGTGATTAAACCGTAATGCAAAATCCAAACTTTTGAAAACCCGTTACTTTGTACGTCCGTTATTAAAGACGTAACGTTAGCGTTGACGGAATCTTCTCGTACGTCATGCAAATTACGGGTTACATTCTTTGTGAAACACTATTCCTATATTGCCAATGTATTTTCTCTATATTTTGATTGGTAAGCCTTTTTAAAATTTGCATACATGTGTAAAAATACGAAAAAATAACATAAACTATTATTCACGAAAGATGACTATTCAAGGTCATTTGTGAGCCGTCTGATATAATATTACTTGCAGATAACTTCATTGCATTTCATATGCATAGGCGTACAGCATGAAATATTTATGGACACATTTTAACTGAAAAACTAAGAGTAATTCATTTGAAAATTATGTTTTTTCTAAATAATGCCTTTCTGAAAGATTTATGTTCTTCACTTATGTTTTTGCAAAATACAAAAACATTGACTTAACTTATAAACCAAAGAATTATAATTTGATTTAAATGTCAACGCCACTTGGGTAATTATTAACACAGAGGGCAGTGTAGTAGATAATTAGGTATCTGTAATTCTACGACATATGTCATTATTATTTATAGTGTGTTAGAAAGTAATGCCACTATTTACGTATATCTGTCACACCACATAAATTTAATAGACATAGGTCAAATAATCTTTCTCTTTCTAATACAAAATGTTGCTAAGCTACTGCTATAAAGTGAGGTGTATTCTTTCTTCGAACAAATCACCTTGAATAGTCATCTTTCGTGAATAATAGTATACTTAAATTTCATTAAAAACTGCCTTAAATACTTATAAGTTATAATGATGATAGAACAACCTTAAGTACGTTTTCAGTGGGGTATGAGTTCCAACTTTATTTAGAAAGAATGAATAAATAATAAGTGTCAAATTGGATAAAAGTGGGATGATATATTTTTGAACCTTAACCTAAAATGTAAAATTCTCTACCTACCTTCCTTGATTAAAAATTCATATGTAGAGAAGTTCGGGTGAACCAAATTTAAAAACGTTTGGAATGATAAGATAGCTCTGCTCTCCTTTGGGTCGCATTACATGAAATTAGCAAAAAATTCCGCCGAGTTTCCAGATATTCATAATTGATATGAGATATTAAAACATGTAGATAGGAATTCATTAAAATTGAACGAGTCTGAATTTAATTACGACGGGGAACTGGAATGAGTTTATATCATCAAAAAAATTAATGGGAATTTTCTTTTTCCTACATACGTACTTATAAATTATAGGACAAAGATTTATATTTATGTAGTACACTATGATTGATTGGTTGGTAATTTAAACAACAGATTTAATAGCATTTTTCATTTATTATTTAGTTTTGCACTTAGTGCAGCTAGTGACATCATACCCGGCACTATACCTACTAGGTATAGGGATCGTGCTAAAAATCGCATATAGAGATTTGGTAAGGTACCTAGTATCAATGTGTGTGTGTATGTGTATGTGTGTGTGTGTGTATGTGTGTGTGAGTGTGTGTGTGTGCGTGTGTATGTGTGTGTTTGTGTGTAAGTATATGAGTGTGACAAAAATCTCATCTGCGATAACTCTAATACTACAATTCCAAAAATTGTAATTCTTTCGTATTCTTCTTCGTTACATCCATATGAAGAGCTGATTAGATTTTGGTTATAATTGGTCAACCGTAAGTATTCTCACTTGAAAATATTTTTTCTTGAAAAAATGATGTAAAATATTTTTTTTTCACATTTATACTACGTTCCGTATGTCAATCAAAAAACTAATATCTTGATTCCGGGTACACCATGTTCCTGAATATTTTCATCCATTTCGGGACAGATTGACACTGAAACATATGACATTTAAAATTGACACAACCTAACAAAAATAAATATTAACCAAAAGAACGATAACGTTGAATAATGCCAATAAAAATAACACAATCAACAATATATCAATTATAAATAATGTTTTCATACTTATATCTATAATAAGTATTAGTAATAACATTGACATTGACGTACATCGTTTGATTTTGTTATATGTTTTAAAGTAGCGGTTGTAGGGGTAAAATACCAGAGAAACCAGCATTTCGTGGTTAACGTGGTCCGATTTTTTATCAACTTTTTTCAGGAACCGCGTTCCAAATAGAAACCGGTATATAATTTCAGGACTTACGGAACACAAAACCGTAAATCTGATCGAACCGGTTGCGATACGGAACATTCTATAAATGTTATTATAAATATTAAAGAATATTTTATTCTCTATACGATTTGACTGTATTTTATACTTTATATTAAATGGATAATGAGTAAAAAAAATTATAAAGAAATTAAAAATCATAAATTAGCCAGCTATGCTATAACTCTGAAAACAGCTGCTATATTAAGAAAATACTGATTGAAAGGCGTCAGTGTCAAGTGCAATTGACATGTATGTTTGTGTTATAATTTTACTGGAAATATAGGATCTTTTGCTAGAAACTTTCTGTATGGAATTTGTATAAAATACATACAACAGCCGGAAGGTAATGTACAAGATATAGAATCTTTTGCAAGGAACTTTCACTATGAAATTTGTACAAAATACATAGAACTGACGGAAGGTAATGTGCTGGGCCCTGTTTCATAAAACTTCTACACTTGTAAATTACCACTGTGTAGAACTTGTCAAACGAATAATTTGACAAGTTTCTGTTTCAAAAACCTACAAGTGTAAATTACAAGTGACAAGTAAACTAGTCCGTTTCTAGAAGTGTATTTTTGCAGTTTACAAGTGTAGCGTTTCAAAAAATATTTACTGGTTTTTACTACTAGTATTTTACAAGTGAACAGTGACCATGAATGAAAGACTGGTCATTTGAAAATTACAAGTTGACAATCGAATTCTTTATGACAATTAATTATAGGAATTTTCTTATGTAATGTAAAAAACATGTGGGCCAGTGATTCAAAAGAGGAAGATGTTCATGTTCATTTTCAACGGGCTAGAATATTTATAAGAAAATTGTGCTATGAATATATTGAACAAAAGTATGAACGATTTAGATTGTCTTCATAAAAATTGAGGCATTTAATAATTTAATACTTCTCGATATAGTCCTTTCGCCGAAACAAGACAAATTGGAACTATCCCGGGCTCCGAACCAAGTCATTCTTATTAGTCGGTGATGACAAATCTGAAGATTCAACTTCAAATTTGTCATCATCGACCAATAAGAATGACTTAATCCCTAGTTAGTTCCAATTTCTTTCGTTTCGGGGAAACGGACTATAGCAATATTTAAAAGGGAGCAATTATTCCAATGTTAAAAAAATTGATTAATCTAATTAAAATTTTAAAAGAAAATATGAAAATGAGTTAATGTTTAAATAAATAGAGAAAGTGTGTTATTATACTGCAAAGTGAGACTATAACAAAAGCATTTACCACTGTTCATAATATATCCTGGCCAAGGATTTGTTAACAAATCCCTGATCCCGGCAATATTGCCAGTCCTTCTCATTAATGCGTGCGAAACAGCAAATTCATAGATTAATTTCTATTTTTCGCATTTCATATGTTTTGATAAATTTGTGGAAAAAGCGTCAAATAAAATGTCTTTATGTTCTTTAATTTCCCGAAATATAATTACAAATCATTATAATTTCACCTGCTTCACTTTCATTGATTGCAAGGGTTGAATGACGAAATCTGTATAAAATTATTAAATTATTTTAAAACGCATACTTATTTAAGGCAAAGGTGGCTGCATATTATATTTACTATAAAACCTATGAAACCATGGTTTCAAACTTGTCAACTTGTAAAAATACACTAGTAATATTGGAAAACTGACAAGTAGTCAAAAATTATTCTTGAAACAGAAATTACTAGAACTTGTCACTTGTACACTTGTCACTTGTAACTTGTAACTTGTCGATTAGTAATTTTTATGAAACAGGCCCCTGGCCACATCAGATTTTTTAAACAAAATCTGAAAGTTTAGTACATAAATTGCATATGTATATTTCTGCTACGAATAAAGTAATTATACACACCACCCTCATTTTTTCACCAGTGTTATCATCTTTTAAGTGTCCAAAACCATCCCTTTCTTTTCCACCCTTATACAGCAATTACTCGTTCGTGTCTATGACTTTCACCCTTGGGGGTGAATTTTTGCACCCCTATAAAAGTGGAGTAAGACATAAATTCATCTGGATACCTCTCGACTTTGAGACGTTGAACGTTCAAGTCTGTCGCTTCACATCTGAGTCTTTCACCCTCATCCCTTAAGATTATGAAAAGTGAAGCACGAACGCTCAATGGGGTGGGAACTTTTAAATGAGTTGATTAGCAAATGGACATAGACGAGATAAAAATTTAATTTATATTTAGTGAATGGATGACGTTTCTAATATATTCTCCATTTGTGTTATGTTCTGTGTGCATTTCAAGCAACATAAAGCCACATCCCCTAATTAGTCGATTGAGGGTAATTGGCACAACGTGAAACCATCCCCAACCCCCGACTGTTCAATGATCAGTCTCGCATTCAATGAACACCGAATTGATTGCTAATGAGCGAAGAAACGATAAGGGTAGTTCATAAGACGTAATGGTATTACAGGGGTGAATAGCTTATAAAGGAAATATTACGTAATAAATATATCATCACCCTGAAGTAAAGAGCCTTTACGGTACATTCAGTATTGGATTCCAAGCCAGGACTTGAACCTGTGCCCGCTGAAACATATAATAATGAGGAATGTATTTATAATTGCGTATAATAGGCTACTTGCGTGGTACTGAAAATCTGATATCTATCACTAAATACCTAAAGTAAAGTTGAAAACGAATGTAAAAATTTAAATTTTATTTAAAAAAATCTGATGTGGACACCACACGATTTCCTTGTACACAAGACCAATATGAAGTATAGACCCAAGTATAAAATTCCACGTATTTGACATAATTTGACATTAGCATCTATTTTTTATTTTTTTGTTATTTTTTGTCCTAATCCATAACTAGCTTCATTACAAAAACCAAAAAGTATATAAGTTTTAAGTATATCTCGCTTATACAAAGGGCTAATTTAATAATACTTGATGTGCTAGACACAGCATTTAATTCTCTAAAAATTTTATTCGAAGCATTTATTTCTAAAATCAGAATGAAACCATTTTATTGAAGAACTGTTAACAACATCAGGTAATATGTCACTTCCGGTTAGCCTGTTTTAACCAAAATCTACTATGTTATTCCAATTGACATAAAAGACATATACCAAATTTGAAAAGTGTTAGATTATATTTTAAAATAGTTTTTCATTAAAATCTATTATAGGCTTCAAATAAAGTACCATTTCAAAAAATTATGTAATGATCAAAAAGGGAGGTGCACAACTAGATGTTATAGCAGTCCTAAATACAAAATTTCAACTTTCTACGGCTTACCGTTTTTGAGTTATGCGAGATACATACACACGTACGCACGTACGGACGTACGTACGTACGTACAGACGTCACGACGAAATTAGTCAAAATGGATTCAGGGATGGTCAAAATGAATAATTCCGTTGAAATCTCAAAACCGAAATATTTCGCGATTACAAAAATACTTCCTTTACTTTGTACAAGGAAGTAATAATATATGTTTTTTAATAAATTAAGAAAGAAGATTTTCTTCGACGTCATTATTTTGAACTGGAGAAAAGGATGCATATTTAAGAATGTAAGCTGTAGATGGCGAGTGCGAGTTTTAATTTGATTTTGACATTAGTTCATTTTTCTGTCACTGTCTCTCTTCTATATTATTTACAATTTGCGTGGTTTCTGTTACTTTTATTACGTATTTCGATTTGTTAAGCAGGATTTTAACTTAGCTTATACTCGTACAAGATTAAAATGACAAACGAAAATATTAACTTCCAAACGTCAGACAGATGATCTGTCATGTTTAAATTACCCGCACATGCCGTTGCTATTGGACGTACCGATGTTATTGCTTCACGGCCATTCATTGGTTCGGTGTAATTCTGCGTCACACATATGGCGGTAATTTAATTATTAAAATTTCATTAATTTTTTTCTGGCCAATTAATGAATATTTTGCCGAAAATATTAAATAAAAAAATGCCACTCAAGTAGCCCATTGAAGAATGGTTTTCCAAAACGTACGAAGTAATATTTTTAGGGAATTTATTTTTTTAATGTTTTGTTCAGATTTTCAAGCTCTATTCAATGAGTATAGTATTATTCAAGAAAGATGACTATTCAAGGTCATTTATAAACCGTCTGATATAATATTACTTGCAGATTACTTTCACCTGAGGCGAACGAACTAGAATTTGCGGTATTAAATTTTTTAAATCCTGAATCCTGTTGCTAAGGTTATTTTAAATGGTTCCTGGTATTGAGTACAATTCTAATCTTCTGTAACGGAAAACATAAGGGTCAGTTTCCTTTAAAATCAAATATAGGGAAATATTTTCAAAAGAAACCACATCTATTAAATAATCTAAACGTCAACTTTCATTCGCTAGTCATACTATACTAAGATTCTTTAAACTATCAAGTGTGTCACGCTATAAGTATTCAATATTCTAAGATAGGAGAGATTACTAGACATAGGGAGGTCCTGGATTCAAATCCCAGTAATGTACATGAATTTTCTCTAATCTCATAACTCTGGTAACAAACTACTGTTCCTATTAATATATTAGAATCTTCTGGTAAAAAAATCTGGTGTGGCCAACTCAATACCTCCCGCCATTTACCGCCCGAGTCACAAAAAGATTAAGCTAATCCTTATTTTTGGATTAGCAAATTTTACTCCAATTTTGGCAGTTTATTTCTTTAAATATAGTCTAATCTAATCCAAGTAACTACCTTTTGGGATAATAA
>OY720450.1:2459200-2709200 GCA_963082715.1 Harpalus rubripes
TTTGTTAGTAGAAATAATTTTGCACAATTTCCATTTGTGTAGATTTAACATTTTGTTGAAAATGTAAGCCGACCAAAATGTTATGATCCTGGCTTCGTATATTATTTAAGAAATGGTTTACTCTCAAATTTCATTACCAACTAATATTGTTGATAGAGTGTTTATGAATGCATAATTTGATTTATAGCCTTAAAGAATGTCAACATAAAATTCAGACTTTCGTACGTGCATACGAGTATAGCGCGGTATAGTATTATATTATTGTTGAATTGTGGTGTATACAAAACATATCATATTACATGCTGATAAGTAATATGATTATTGTGCTAGTTGCTACAGTAGGTACACTCCGAGAAATAATTTTAAATATTATTTGCAAGTTTTAATTGTCTATTGTAACATATAACAATAATTTATTTGCATTTCATTGCTGAAATCGATAAAAAATATAATAGTCGATTGGCACACCCATAAATGGGTTATAATCTCCTTGAATAAAAATTCAAACAAACCTATTGATTCCTGACCTTTTAGAGCTTGTCAAATACCTTATTCCTAACTGTAATGATAATATTTGGGTGGGAAATAACAGATTTGGAAATGTTTAACATTTATAGAGCTGTCAAAAATATTAATAAAATTAAAGGTTATGATTCAATTATTTATTTTGAAAATTATTGATTTAACAAAAGAATAATATGAATAAAATACCTCGGTGGGAGTTTCATCACAGCCTCGCGCTGTATCCTACCCCGAGGCTTCAGTAATATATATATATATATATATATATATATATATATATATATATATATATATATATATATATATATATATATATGTCTTCGGCTATAATGCAACATATCCCACTTCGGATGTAATATACTATTACTATACAGAGCGGCACAAATAATGGCACATTAGCATCCAATTTAAAAGCAAGCTGTGATAATTATGTGCCGCCTTGTCATGATTACGATATTTGTAGTTTTTAGTTGAACTCGACAGTCAATTTTTCTGATTGTATCTCAGGACTCATACATAAAAAAGAGTGTGTGCTATACGATCATACCCTAAGATTGTATGGAAAATTAATGAAAAATATACATACTATTTTGTACATAAATAGTTACGTGCATGCATTCAAATTTTTATTTAATATAGTGGTAAAACTTTTTTGACGATTGTACAATGTTCGTGCCTAAAACTATATGATCTAATGTGATATACAATATTGTTATTTAGTGTTAGAATTGACGTCAAGTATTATACACGTTTATATAGTTTTGTGTGGAAGTCATATTTAAAAAATATCAGTCAAATAAAATAATATAAAAGTGTTCAAAATTAATATATTTTTGTTGATGACATCGTTCATAAAGGTAATACAATTAGCTAAGTATAGTCAATAGGTGCGAAAATAATCGAATATACAGACGAGAGGACGAGATGTGTTGCCTAGGAAACACAACGACACCGTAGGTGGAGTTGTTTTCAGATAATATATCGAGTCCGCAAACTGTATATTTAGATGATTTTCGAAGCTCGAGTTATGTATATGGTAAGACTATACAACGAAACAACCAACTACATTTTTATGAAATGTCAAAAATATTACTTGTTCATGTATATCCATGAATTATATGATTATACAGGGTGTAAATGAAATAAGTGCATTAAATTTAACCAGTAATATAACTCGTTGAGAGCAACAATATTTCTTAATAACTTTTTCTCGAAATCGCATATTTTTTTAACATTTTTACCACCCCGTAAATTGACGAGTCGTTCCAAATATTGAATGCAGTAGCAATAGCTATGAAAAATTTTGTTTTATTAATTGACAGTCCTGTCAATTGTTTCAATTAAATTTTGATATTAGTAATAAACTTGTTAATAAAGTAAAATTCTGTCAAAATGCGAGTACACAGACATTTTAATTGCTTACCTATGGTTTATTTATTTATTTTTTTACTCGTATCTGTACTACATTTTACGTGATATCACGGTTGACATAAAGACAGTGTCATGGAGTTGCCAACGCATTTACACGGAGCGTTTCCAAATCATCACCAAATCATTCTATTCTTAATATTCGCACATTTGTTAATCTTGTACAACTTCAATTTTGGGAATGGCTCATAATGTTCATTATGCACTATACATATCTCGACAGACGAAAATGCTGTAAAAATTTTCATTAAAAAATGTTTGGGCGGGAACAATGAATGGACGACTAATTATTGGTACTCATGTACCTCTTTTAAATGGACAAAAATTTGTACTTACATTTTTTGAATAACGCATTTAAACTATTATGATTTGTCGACGATAAATAAGCATCTCATAACCTAATAACTATGCTTTTGCTCTTCCTCTCGTCACCTCGTCCCTCCTTGTCTTCCTCTATTCACACTATTCACAGGTGATTAAAATCCTGGTTTAATACACAACTTTATAATTTTGTTATCCAAAATTTAAATTTATTTATTTTAAAAATTGTACTATTACGTATTAATTAATAATAATGTTATTTCCCTTGATTCGTTTATTAATTACTGTGACTGTAAGTGTAACCGATAACCGACAATTTTTGAGCTGTTTGTATCCCACTTGAATACGGCAGGCAGCCATTTGTTCTCCATGGGCGCGCGCCGAAATATGCAGCAAATCTTTAAAGAATTTTAACTCAAAATCTAAAAGACAGAAAAAAAAGTTATTAAGAAATATTGTTCCTCTCATCGCGTTACATTACTGGTTAAATTTAATGCACTTATTTCATTTACACCCTGTACAGAAGAAACGCAACGAAAATGAAATATGTACCTACACCCGCAGGAAAAATAAAATGAAACGGGGATAATAATGCAAATATAAGAATGATGACAAAAATATAGAACTATACAATAGAAACAACTGGCCAGATATGGACACAATGAGGAAATGACGATGAATCCTAATAGGTAAAATAGTTAAAACTAGAAGTATGAACAAAAGGGGAAAAGGAAGACCGGTGGAAGGGGGTAGGAAAAGTAGCAAAACTCTGAAATAAAGGAGAAATTGGAAGAAATTGAAAAAGATAGCAAAAGAGAGAAAAAAGTAGAAGGAATGGACTAAAAATTAACCGGATTAGTAATATCAGGAATACAGAAAAGAATAATAGAACCTGAGACTCTTGTTAAGTAATATAATTACTATCCTGTATATTTCCAAAGTTATGTTTCATTATTATGACACATTGGCGCCAAAATAAGTGATATTATATTTGTTTATCATATATGAACACGTGTTCATAGACCCAGTATACAGTATATAGTTTGTATATAAACATAATTTGCGTTCTAACAAAGTTATTCAAATGATAAGAGGATAAGCCGTGCCAGACACTGAATCTACGAGCTGTTTACTTAGAACGATTAGATTATAAAAACATATATATATAGTTTACACATACGTTGTACTTATCTGAAGATGTCGCACTTAGAATATTGTACAACGGTAGCAAGATATATTTTCTAAATTTAAAAATATATGTTACATCAACCCTGGCAGTGTCGGAAATGTATTTCTTGATATACTGTATATACCGTGTGTCTGTCTTAAAGGTGTTCATAGGAGATTAACATGGGAAATCAGTTTTTTGCAAATTCCTGCTCGCCTAATTATTTTAGGCAAAAACGCGTCAAATAAAAGTTTTAGGGCATAAAATTCTGCATCTAATTCAATAAACAGAATTACCTTTACATGTTTTGTAACGACAATAATTAAATATGATAATGTTGAAAATTACGTTGAAAATATCGACAGCCATGGAATTGAACAAAAAATAAATAAATGCTTGACGTTTTATCTGTCACAACGTAAGTTAACTTATTTGACGTTTCTGACAATTTGATTTGAAAAATATCGTTAATTATGATAATAAGGGGAATATTATTTTATACTAATAAATAAAGTTAAAAAATAGAGTTTTGTTTAAATAATAAGAATTTATTAAAAATTCAACTGCGTAACAAAATTATGTATGATGCTGTGATGTACTCCCAACTCATTTCCAATATATCTAGTACTACAGAACGGGACTACACTTATTCATAACACTCTTTCTTCTAGTAACGTACATTTTCCTGCTCGTCCTATATTCTGTTTACGCGGCTTACGTGTATTTTTTTAAGACACATTAGCAGTCTTCAAATTTTGTCACGAATTTAGCAATTGTGAAATCACGCTCTTCATTATTATAAATATTCATTTTCTAATAATTTCAGACAATAAAACGAGAGACAAATTCAAATTGCCAGAAACGTCAAATAAGTTCTTACTTTGTGACAGATAAAACGTCAAGCATTTATTTATTTTTAGTTCAATACCATGGCTATCGATATTTTCAACGTAATTTTCGACATTTTCATATTTAATTTCTGTCGGTACAAAGCATGTAAAGGTAATTCTGTTTATTGATTTAGATGTAGAATTTTATGCCCTACAACTTTTATTTAGTGCATTTTTGCTTAAAATAATTAGGCGGGCACGAAATTGCAAAAAATTTATTTCCCATGTTAATCTCCTATGTACACCTTTAAAATAGACACACGGTATAAGAGGTTAGCACCGAAAGTTTCTGCAAACAAATATAACCAAGATAGCTACGAAAAATAAATGCATGGCAAAATAAAAGTACATCGTTAGCTATCTGTTATCATTAATTTTCCATGCAGTTTTAAAGTACGCACGTTGTACTGAAAATGCAGTTAACAAGAGAAAATTTTCTAGCCATGATATTTTATGATTTTAAAAGTTCGTTCTCTCCAAAACAATGCATCGAAAAGCTTCGGGATGCTTTTGGAAATAAAGCACCTAGTATCAGGTCTGTTCACAGCTGGTACAATGAATTTAAATTTCAATGACTTTCTCTCAATGGCGATTTACGCGAAGATCGTCCAATTTTTGCAGTTACGTATGAAAACATAGCTGCTATTCGTACAATGATTAAAGAAGACAACCGTGTCACATATAGAAGTATACGGGCTACTTTGGGCATTGGAATGACCGCTATAAATAAAATTTTGCTCGATCATCTAAAAGGCAGGAAAGTTTGTTACCGTTGGATACCTCATAATTTAAATGATAGTCAAAAGCAACATCATGTGGAATGGTTCATTAAAACATTAAAAAAGTACAACGAAGGTAAATCTAAAGCAGTGTGATATTATAATAGGTGATGAATCATGGATGTATGCATTTAAACCTGAAACAAAACGATAATCAGCTCAATGGGTCTTTCCAATAAACCCTAATTTTGTCAAAGTAAAATCCGGTCCTACTGTCAATATTGCATTAAAGGATTGGAAAACAGTAACTTCTAATTGGTACATAACAATTTGTTTGCCACGGGTGTTTGAAAAAGTACGTGAAAATAGGCCTCGAAGTAAACTAGTATTGCATCAGGACAATGCATCCTCACATACTGCTGCGCAAACTAAAGCCTATTTAAAAGAATCAAAGGTGGAATTACTGGAGCACCCACCATACAGTTCTGATCTTGAATCTTATAATTTCTTCCTATTTCCTAAATTAAAGGAAATATGTGTGGTTTCCGATATACAAGTGCAGATGAAGCGGTTGTTCGAAAACATGGTCTCTCAAGTGTCTCAAGAAGAATGGATTTCTTGCTTTAACGATTAGTTTTATCGAATGCATAAATGTGTTGAGTTAAAATTAGAGTATTTCAAAAAACAATAAAAAAATATCTGGAAAATTTTATTTTCTATCAATAGTTTATAGAAACTTTCGGTGCTACCCTCGTATAAAACATATTTTGAAGTAGTTTGAAATCATTAACACTTGTGGAATCTGAAGAAGAAGTAGAATTAATTTGGTAAAAGTGTGAAGATATATTTTAAATCAATGACCGAATTTTTACGATAAAATACAACCATTTCCGGTTGCTAAATATAACTATCTACTGAACTAATATAGAAAATTAGTTTACTTTCTAAATTTTAATTATAATGTATTACATTTATTTATAACACTTATACCTTATGCAGATTAAATAAAAGACATTGTAAAAACAATTTAAAATAAATATGGTATCCGTTTGATTTTCTCCAAATTCTAAAGTACATTATAATTGTATAACGTTTCGGTGCACATTGCACCTTTCTCAGGGTAGTATTACATATTATTTGTATAAAATAAATTCAGAAGAGCATATACACATTCATTTGCTCTTTATGATTTTATTGTATGATGTGTAAAAAATGAATGTTACATTCGTACTTAAGGGGATCGTCTACGCTTTTCCAAATAATTGTGCAAAATCTGTTACGAATATGTAACTTATTTTTGTCATGCTATTAGAAAAAATCTGATGTGGCCAGCACATTACCTTCCGTCAGTTATATGAGGTATTTACGAAAATTCTACCGATTTTTCACACAATTCATTACTCAATATGTGTATCTTCAATAATAACCGAGAGAAAGAGTGTATTCACCTTTTTGTAAAAAATATGGAATACCTCGAAAAAGAAAAGAGATATCGACCTGTGGTTTTAAAATCTTAAATGTACACTCTTCGAACTAATTAAATAAAAATTTTCAGAATTTTAATTTTTTAAAAAATTTCGACCTTTTTTTAAACCACACCACCCTCATACCCAAAAATGGGTGTGTGGTACACCTTCAACGACCTCACCAGTAAATTCCTCGTACCAAAAACCATAAGTATACCAATTTTCATCAAAATATTCCAACGGATACATTTATTATTAAACATTCTTTAAAATCGTCAAAAACTGAAAAAATTGCAAGGGGTACACTTTAGATTTTTTGAGATTTTTGACCATTTTCAGACTTTTCCTTCTGGAGATTGCAATAGTTGTTCAAAAATTATGAAAATTGGTACGCTTATGTAATTTTGCTCGTAGAATCTAATGGTGGTATCGCCAGCGGTGTATAATTGACCATTTTTGGGATATGACCCAAAAATGGGCATTTTTGAGCAAACTTTTGAGGACGAATATCTCGGACACGAAAATAGATACACACACACGCACACACGCACACACGCACACACGCACACCCGCACACACGCACACACGCACACCCGCACACACGCACACACGCACACACACACACACACACACACACACACACACACAGACATCATCGTAAAAATAGTAAAATCGTATTCTAGGGACCTTAAAACGTGCTTATTCATCAAAAACTCAGCACCGAATTTTTTGACCAAAGACAACCTTTCTTACCTAAAGGCGCCGGAAGGTAAAAACTTGATATTATTACATAATAAGTTATAGACATAATAATTATGTCTATAACTTTTTATTAATACTTTAGCGTTGAAAATACACAAAACTCGTCTCAATTTTTTACTAGTAATGACTGTATTTGTCATTCATTTGTAATACAATTTAAATCCTCGCTTTTAGAAAACATGAAATTAGGTAACTACGTAACTTTTTAAAATTTTAAACTATTTATTCTTTATTCGTAAAATTAACTTCAAAATTAACCAAAAATCAACAATAATTTCAGAGCTTTGCCACAGATATAAGAACAATAATATTGCAAAAATAAAAATCTGATATGGCCAACATATCTCCCGCCTTTTGATTTTTATTAATTTAAATATACATACTTACATATTTACTTATGCTGAAAACTGTGTTAAGTTCGATTCCATATAACTATGGTTTTGTTTGAAATTATTAGTTTTTTGACAGTAACATTTATCTATCAGTTACATAAATTTGAGCTATCAACTGCGTAACCAAGGAGTTATGTTTGTTTAAAGCGTAGGCTCTGGGATTTGCCCATAAAATATGTAGAAAAAGTATTAATGCAAATCTGTAGAAAATTTAATAATCTTTAATTTTTATAATAACACAAATCTGTAAAAAACAACATTTTAAGGTATTTTTCGAAGAAACCTAGTTTGAGCTTCAATGTGAGCCTTAGGACAATATTTCTCCCGATACGTTCGCTACTGGGCTAGTTACTTTAACATTCAAAAGACTTTGTAACGTCAAATGAGCGTCGAACATAACAATTAATTAAAATAAAAATAAATTTAGACTACGTATTTGTTAAAAACGTTTGTTTTATTGCATCTGTATATGATTCTATATTTTGTGATTATATAATGTGCCATAACCATGAAAAGTCACGATTACACACAATAATATCTGTTATTCTTACAAAAGTCTGTACATTGTAATACGTACTTAGGAGAATGTCCATATACTGCCATCTACGCTAAGCTTTGCGCTAAGGGTCGCATTAAAGTGCCATTTCCGATTTTCCGATTTCAACCAAAATCTAATGGGCTCTTTCCATAATAGAATAAGGTCGAAATAAAAGGTTTCCAAATTTTCTGAATAATAATATTTGAGTGAGAGCGGAGAATCCACACACACACACATACATACGCACATACATATGCACATACATACACACATACATACACACATACATACATACATACATACATACATACATACATACATACATACATACATACATACATACATACATACATACATACATACATACATACATACATACATACATACATACATACATACATACATACATACATACATACATACATACATACATACATACATACATACATACATACATACATACATACATACATACATACATACATACATACATACATACATACATACATACATACATACATACATACATACATACATACATACATACATACATACATACATACATACATACATACATACATACACATCATCGTGAAAATATTAAAATCGGATTCTAGGGACCTTAAAATGTGCATGGTCATTAACAAAATCTCGATATGCGATTTTTAGCACGATCTCTATACCTACATTACTAAGGGTAGCGGGAGGTAAAAAGTTATAGACATAATATCAAGATTTCTTAATAAAAATATTAAAATTTTGCATTATTGGTAAAAATGTAGACGACCCCTTAAGTAATGTAATTTATGTATATGTACATGACATGAAATACATAATTTTGTAAGAGCTACACTAAAGAAGGCGCAACCACAGAATTAGTAACATTTGCAATAAACATTAATATTGTCCATATATTATTAACACTGAAAATTTCTTTTTGATTGTTCTTGCATTTGGCCTCAGATATACATATGTAAATACCAGTATATAGTGTCCTATATACCAACTTTACATACTGTGTTGTATGTTTGTATATTTTATGTATGTGTTATCGCTGTGGCATAGGGTAATATCCCTGCGAGATACGTGTAAACAACCACTGAATTCTTACTTTACGATCCAACAATAAAAGAGTTTGCACACATAAACTTCCCATTAAAAGTCGAAGCCGTAAATATAAATTTTCTTATTAATACTGTCATGAGAATACGAGGATTCTTAGCTATTTACAGATTTCATATTTTTATAACATGTAATTAAGAAATAAAATTGGCCGCTCATATGTGAAGAAACCATAAAATATGTATTGGTATTGGAAAATATTATACGAATAGGTATGAATTTTTCTTATCAACTGAGCTGAGCAAAAATATTCTAAAAGAATAAAGCAGCTTTAAATTTCCAATTAGCGAGAAAACGTTTTGATCTAATTATATATTTATCACAACAATTATTATGTTATTTATATCTTAGTGAATGTACAATAATGAAGAATTTATATTCCGTTGATCTGTCAAGTGTTCTGGTTGGTACACCATCACCAGAAACAAATGAAAGTCAGCGGATTGACCAATCATTACCAAGAATCTCTCATATACGAGTAGTGTATGAGTGTGTGTTTGTGTTTAGTATCTAGGTTAATCCGTGTATGAACTTTCTACCTTTACGGTTAAATATCTGCTTGAAAATAACCAACAAATAATACTTGATTTACTAAATAATAAATATTAAAGTTCTGTATGTTATCATCTTTGAAATATTTAAAAGTTGTTCAACAAAAATAGTTTTCAACGAAACAGTAACAAATTTATTCATAAAATTAAAATTAGTTTCATGTTTTCATATAAAACGCAATATATTTATATGCAAGAACAACCAAAGACCAATCGGCAACCATTGAACTTATGGTTATAAAACAAAAAAAAAATACTTAATAATCAATGAAGACATCTCAATAAAATTTTGAATCTTTACAGCCGTATTCATAGTAATTGAGATAGACCTGCTTTAAACTAAGTCTAAGTAGACTAGGTTTAAACCAGGTCTAACTTAGACCACCCTGGACTTATTCATAGTAAATTTTAGACCCAGTTTAAACCTAGTCTACGTAGACCGAGTTTAGCCCTTGTATCCATCTGGACATGGTCTGCAATGAATATGAAGTAAGCTTCAGACATAAATATTCGAATATTTTCAAATGTCATTTAGTTGTCAGTGTAAAAATTAATACTTAATATTATCTAAAATAAGAATAGTATGTGGCACAACAATTGGTTTATAGAAACGTGGATTCATATGTACGAGTATACATGAGGAAAAATGGGAAGAAAAAAATTTATGAATATTTAATACCGGCGTTGCTGGTTTTGACGATACATCAGAACTTTTATTTGGGTAAGAAACTGGTTGCAATTTACAGAAAACGTGTGAAATTAACTAAAAATCATTTATTTATACTCCAAATTTGTCAAACACATTGGCCCGTATTCTGAGCGCACTTTTATAATAAAAGCGCATTTATGAAGCGCCCTTTTACATTATATTCTTATGAAGAGTTTGCTCCATAAAAGCGCTCGAAATACGGGCCATTAATTTTTATATAAAAATATTTGACAACATGTGAGGTTTGAAGTGTTTTCGTTTCCGGGCTTATTGTGATTTTGTCTAAATATGCTTCGTGACATATATCATTATTTAATTCAGTATTATCTTCATCTGAATCTATGTCTCTCATTATATTTTTTAAAATTAAATACAAATTTCAATTATATCAAATTTGCAGATATGATAAAAGTACCTTCAACATTGACATCTGATCTTTTCTTCATCTTCTACATCATTTACGAGTATGTTGCAAAAATATCTTGAATATCCTTAATTTTATTCATTTAATATCAAAATTGTCAATTTGATAATTAATAAAAAAAAAAAATCTTACGAATGCACTTTTTTTAAAGCACACTATTTTTCGTTACAATGACAGGTCTTAGATCTAGTTTAAACTAGGGGTACGCTCGGTCTAAATTTTAGTCTAGGTTTAAACTAGGTCTAAGTCAACCTTACTTTGAATAAGGAAAAACCTTAGATCCAGGGTCCCGGAACGAAATTTATTTGTGGTACAGGTTCGGTATAGGTTCAGGAAAGTTATTTCAGTTCGGGTTTGGGTTTAGGTTTTAAATTTAAAAATTATATGGGTTCGAAAACCCTTATTTTTTCAGGTTATTTCGGGTTACGGTTTACATAAATTTAATTTGCAATTTTAATATAAGTTTTATTGTAATCTTTTAAATAATAAATTAACAGGTATATATTTCCTTTTTTTGTAAATAAAAAAATATAGCAATTCATTTATACTGCCCTGCTAAAGCTAATGGGCGTATCTGCAATTTTTACGAATAATAAGTTAGGATGGTTTTGGATAGGTACCAAAGATTTACAATAATATTAAGTTGTAGGTTGGCGCAATATGATATAGTAAATCATTGTTTTCTCAAAATCACATATTTGCAGATACGCCTATTAGCTTCAACAGTATACAATTTTTTAAACGGTTACCGGTAAAAATAAAACGGTTCGGTTCCGGTTACGGTTTATTGCCTTCGAATTATAAAGGTTTGGTTAAGGTTCCGGTTCGAAAAAAATTACGGTTTTTACGGGTTACGTTTCAGGTTCGGGTTCATTTCCGGGTCACTGCTTAGACCTAAGATAGACCTGGTTTAAACCATGTCAGAATTACTATGAATACGGCTGTTAGTATCTAAAAATTTAAAACAGAATAAATTTCAAGTTCTTGTTCATTTTAAATTAGTCATATTAGAGTGGACGACCCCATTGTTACTCCTTTTGGAAAATAGTTTGTACGTCCCTGAATTTACTATATTATGTTATATGAATGCATATGTATATTTTTATTTATTTATGCAGTCAAATTTATCTTGAAATCTTGTTACATATATGTAAATAAAAATACGAGTGTATCTTTTTAATGCATTTACATCTTAATGTAATTAATTACATATATTTAATACGTGTCACTGAAATATTTCTATGCTAATGTAGAATTTAATACTCTGGCGGTTTATATTAATGTTTTCAACGACTAGATTTCAAACATATTTTAATATTTTTTTCATGGAACTCGATATTTAATTTTCCAGAAATTTCAACTATTTTTAATGGTCTAAACAACTTTTAAAACACACACACATACTTCTGTTTTAAAATAACAAGGTATACAAATTTTTTCGAGAAATCAGGGCCATTATTTTAAGTGTCAAAGTTGAAAGTTGAAAAATATTTAGTGACTGTTTTGTCCGGAGAATTTTATCCAGATTATTTCTTAAAATATAGTCTAATCTAATGCAAGTAACTACGTTTTTTTAAACTCCTCAACAGGATTAAATCCCAATTACAGAGTGGGTTCACATTCACACACATCCATGCCTTAGTGGGATTCGAACCCAGAGCCCCGAGAACACTCATGACATGAGGCGTTGCTCTAACCATTGAGCCACCGGAGCTATAATAAAATGAAGATTAAATTGTAAATAGGGGGATAGAATAGAATTCACTAATCCAAAAACGAGGATTAGCTTAAACATATTTGTGAATCGTTAATTTTTATTAATCTAAATACATACCTATATATTTACTTATGCTGGAAACTGTATTGAATTCCTTTTCTATTGTTCTATTTACTTTTTTCTTTTTAAAACGTTAGTATTATTATTTTGAAATGATTAGTTCTTTGATAGTGACATTTTTATGTTAGTTACATACATTTGAATAACTTCGTTTTGTTTGTTTAAAGCGTAGACTCTGGGATTTAAATTATAGATAATTTTATAAATTTATCCTTAAAATATATAGAAAAGGTATTAATGCAAATCTATAGAAAATTTAATAATCTTTAATTTTTATAATAACATTAATCTTGAAAAAATAACAAAGGTATTTTTCGAAGAAAAACTATTTTGAGCTTCTAGTAAAGTGCCATTTCTGGTTATCCGATTTTCACCAAAATCTAATGGGCTCTTTCCATTACAGACAAAGTTCGAAGTACAAGGTTTCAAAATTTTCTGAATGATAGTATTTGAGTTAGAGTGGAAGATCCACATACACATACACGCACACATACACACGCATACACACATACATAGACACATACATACACACATACATACACACATACATACACACATACATACACACATACATACACACATACATACACACAGACATCATCGTGAAAATGTTAAAATTGGATTCTAGGGACTTTTAAATGTGCTCATTTACCAAAATCTCGACATGCGATTTTTAGCACTATCCCTATACCTCCCTTACCAAGAGTAGCGGGAGGTGAAACTATCTAGCGACAATTCAAGTGACAGTTTATACATGAATGTAAAAAATCGTCCAGTTACCAGCTACTTTTATAGTTACTTTCTTCGAAATACGGAAAGTATTTGATTTTCGATCGAATTTTTGCATTTATTAAAATAGTTCGCGGGTTTCAATATAACAAAAATTTCATTTTCTTAATAACCGTAAACTATTACAAAATTGATAAAATTAATTTTTATGAATCATTTTACTTAGCAAAACTGTCACAATAGAAACACCTTAAACCTTCGGACAAATTGTACACGGACAATTTAAGCCAACTAAACCACAATTTAGGAACCATTCGAAGCAACCATCGCGTGGTTTTGTACCATAAATATATATCCAAAAGTAATAATTTATTTTATAGTTACATAAATATCTCGATCTCGTGTAGCTTGTTGAAATTTCAAAGTTTTTTCTTTCGTTCTTTGAAACACATGTGTTTTACAAATGTACATCGACCGATACAAGTGTTAGCGAATAGAAAATGACAGAATGTTAATTATTTTAATTGTTAATTATATGTAATTTATTCTCGGTTTTCGCTACCTTATCCAGAGTAAATTCTTCGGAAAATTGCTCCAGTTAGATTTCTTTGTAAAGAATGTTTGTTACAAGAAGAAATTATACTTGTAAATGTGATGATCAGTTTTAAATATATATATATATATATATATATATATATATATATATATATATATATATATATATATAAATAATGTATAAATGCGATCACCCACCTTAATATTATCGGCATAGACAAAAGCTTGACCCGTTTTTCCCAACTGCGTGGAGCACCAGAGTGATCACTTTTGGGCTATTTG
Source organism: Harpalus rubripes (assembly GCA_963082715.1). NCBI lineage: Eukaryota > Metazoa > Arthropoda > Insecta > Coleoptera > Carabidae > Harpalus > Harpalus rubripes. The sequence goes on from OY720450.1 coordinate 2,473,616, forward strand.
AAAATTGCAAAAATAATTGCGACATCTGCGGAATTTTGGGGGACTAAATTAATGGCGGCCAATAGGACATGTCAAATTATGTAAACTTCAAAAAACATCTTTTCGTTTAACATAAAAAGATGTTCTCACGCTTATATTTTATAATTTCATTTGAAACTGTGTGAAAAATAGGCGGATTAAAGAAAATGAACATAATATACATGAAAAAGTCCTGTGTAATAAAAGAAAATTTGATTCAAAGATTCTATTCGTAGTTCTGTGGTGCATTTTCCATTATAAATTTCTAATGTATAAATTTTCAAAATAGAAACAAAAATTTTTAAAAAAGGAGACAGTTTTGTATGACATATAATTGATTAAGCAGAACGCCATTTGCAAATTTAAACGTATAACATTTATCTTTAATTCATTTGCATATCAAGAATTTTAAATCGTTAAGAAGTTGTCTCATGATTTTTTTTTGTTGTGTCCTAAATACTTTTCTAATAATATCATTACTTTAAAAGTTAATTAATTAAAATATATATGTACTAATAAGTATTGGTATTAGCTAAGTTACATTGGAATAATTAAATTAATTTGAATATTAAAAAAAAATGTATCACTTTAAATAATAATAAAAATAAATAAATAAATATATAATCACGACATATAACCCATTGCTGGGTGTGGCAATCTGCTTTGTACACAGATTTCAGTAATGATGATGACATATTTGTACCGTGTGGGTGTTTACCAAATGATCCCTCTCGGGCACTCATTGCTGGCGTGGAGAGTGCACCACAGTTTTTGTATCACTTTAATAAGTTTTCTATTTATAATTTTACTTTTATTTTAAATGCAAATGAAACAAGAAAATAAAAATCTAATGTGGCCAGCACTTTACCTTCCGCCAGTTTCATATATTTTGTACAAATTTCGTACAGAAAGTTCCTTGCAAAAGATTCTATTTCTTGTACATGCCGGCAGTTGTATGTGTTTTATACAAATTCCATACAGAAAGTTTCTAGCGAAAGATCCTATATTTCCAGTAAAATTATAACACAAACATACTCTGTCAATTGCACTTGACACTGACATCTTTCAATCAGAATTTTTTGATATAGTAGCTGTTTCCATAGTTATAGCATAGCTGGATAATTAATGAAATTTAATTTCTTTATAATTTTTAACAATAGGTACGTTCTATTGGTATCAGAAATCTTCCTACTTCTTCTAGTAGAACATCAATGGTCGTTCTTTTGCGTCAGAAAAGTCGAAATATTCCTACGAATCATTCCAACTTCAGAGTTGGAAGCGTTGGTAGGAAGATATATAGAGTGGAAATAATTCAAAATTTTAATAGCTGATTGTCGCGCGTACATTTCTGTCACATGTCACATTTGTGAATGTTTAGAGTAGACTGTGCTCAACAAAAATATCTCCTTTAAGGCCCATTCAGAATCAAAAAAATTAGAGGTAGTGGAAGAATTAGTAGCATCGGTAGCGTAAGAAATTATAGTAAAAATTATTTCCGTTCACAATGAAAAATTATTGAAATTATAGTTTCTAGGAATTTTTTATTATAAATTACTAAGGTGCAAGGTTGACAGTTATAGCTGTCATTTTATTTTTGCACAAAACGCAACTGACATAGATGATGACTTATTAATTACACTTATCCACAAGCATTCCATTATGTGAGATAAGCGAAGAGATTAAGGGAATTTAAATTGATTTCAAAAAAAGAAAATGCGTGGGCACAAATTGCCTTTGAAATAAGCGAAAATGATAAGTTACGTGTTCACTTTTAATTGTGCAAAGTTTATTAATAAGTCTGTTTGTTTATATAGCGCAACGTCTGAGGCACACCACAAAATTATCCTTTTTCTATTGCTCATTTTATCTGATGAAATCAGATGTCAATAAACGTCAAAACTGTCAAAAAAATTAAGCGGTAGCGTAGTGGCAACGTAGAAGTTTGGAGTATGCAAACTCCTACCGCTGCCATTGCCACTGCGCTACTACTAAATTTCTTAATTTTTGAATGTGAACGAATACATTTGCTATAAAGCATTCAATCTTTTACCCAGGCCACTACCACTGCCACTAATTCTACCGCTGCGTTAATTTTTTTGTTGTGAATGATACTTTGTTTTTATTATTTAATATATTTTTATATAATTATAATCTCTGTAATATTTGCATAACAACATTTCGAAGATGCAGTCAAATCGTATAGAGAATAAAATATTCTTTAATATTTATAATAACATTAAATGTGAAAAAATGTTATTTATTATTTTTTCAAGAAAAACTATTAAAATCATCAAATGTGGGTACTTCCGGTTGACCAATTATAACCAAAATCTAATCAGCTCTTCATATGGATGTAACGAAGAGAAATACGAAAGAATTATAATTTTTGGAATCGTAGTATTAGAGTTATCGCAGAGCAAACTTTTGTCACACACACATTCATACAGACATCATCGTAAAAATAGTAAAATCGTATTCTAGGGACCCTAAAACGTGCTTATTGATTAAAAACTCATCACCAAATTTATTGACCAAAGATAATACCTTCCTTACCTAAGGGTGACGGAAGGTAAAAAATTATGTGATATTTGTAATTATTATCCTAATTTGCACTATATAACCTACCATATTTGTATCTTACAAATAACCTATATTAACTAGACTATCTTTTTTTTCACATTCTCTAACATAAAGCTTGTTTCCGGCGCCAAGTTTCTTCGCACGACTAAAAAACACAGTCGAGAAATTCGCAGCAGAATTTCTATAATAGGAAATAGACTCTAGGATTCTTATTTTATAGGAGCGGATTGTAGAAATTGCACCAAATGCTTTAAAAATTAATAAAATGGTTGATAATGGATCATATAAATAATATAAAGTGAATAGTATCTATCTATTTTATGAAAAATAGCATTCTAAAACACAATAATCGTTAGTATAAATTACTGATTAAGGGTGGTTAGCGAGCAGTTGACTAGAATTGTTGTTTCTCTGTCAATCGTTTATGCATGTAAGTCCGGTGACTATGGGGGATGATATATTATACAATATCCATTCTTTTATATGACGAATAGGGCTGTTGCAAGAATTTTTATATGCTTCTAAATATTAAATTTAAAAAGATATCATTATTTAAATAGCCTCAAATTTGATAAATCACCAATATCCATTAGATATTTTACAATTAATTTTTGAAATTTGGATAATATTTTGAAAAAGTCACGTGATCTGAAACAGAATGTGACATCACAACACATACATCTTCATCGGCTCCAATTGGTCCCTTATAGTGTCAATTCTTTGTGTTTTGTTACAAGTGTTATGATAAATATATTGTCAAAGTTGTCAAACAAGTGTCAAATTTTTGAGTTTGGTTCGTATTAGATAATACAAAATTCAATATAAAATGAGTAATTTACAGTATCGTATTGTGCCTTCTTGCAAAAATGCGCTAGGAACAAACCTACTATTGAATTTATAAATATGCCAAAAGATGCGAAGAAAAGAAAATTGTGGCTGGAAGTAGTAGGTCGAAGAGCTGATGGTTGGGGTTTTACATTTTATTTTACCTTAACCCTTTAAAATATCTTTTCGTAATACCATACTGTTAAATGTGCTTTAACAGTACTGTATGCTCAACCGATATATGCATCAAAACAGACACGGCCGTTATTTTTTATAACAGTACAATTATTAAAAATCATGTGTTCCTAAGAAAAATCTCAGCATCATGAAATTGTCATGTAGAGCTGTCACCTGTCAATATGCCATAGAAAATAGAATTTTAAGAAGATATTTTATGTTATTATGAAAAATACTGAACGTCACACGGCCGATATACAAATAACAGACACGGTTGATTATAAAATCTCGGCTATCGCCTCGATTTTACAACATTCAACCTCATCTGTTATTTGCTACATATCAGCCTTATGACGTTAATAACTATATTTCGGTAACAGTAAAACAGTCGTTTTCTGATATAAATTCAGCTATCATCCAGCTTTCGATTTTCGGTAAACTGTCCGACTTGAGTGTATTCTGTATTAGCCATTATTACTCATTTATAATGGAAAATGTCAGCGTCAAATGTCAAATTAAAAGTTTGTTATTCACATGTGATAAACTACCGCCTACGTTTATTTATCTAAATAACAGAAATAAATGTAGGTAATGGAAAAACGGTTTTCCTATTGGCTGTGAATGACGTAATGTATGTGCTTCTACGACATAGGAGTGGAGGGTTGTTTTTCATGACTATTTTTGGCGCCAATATTCGTATTTAATTATTTACGAAAATAACAACAAATTATTTAATAAATAATTATTAATAAGAAAAATATTGCATAAACTTTCATTTAAAATACTTTTTGAAAAATGTGAAACAGGCTCCTTATTTACCAGATCGTTCTCAAACATGAAATTAAAGTTTGTTAAGGGCTGTTTTCATAATCAGAGTCACTTTAAGACTTTAGTTAAAATTACTTTAAGACTTCATCTTTATTTCAAAGTAATGCTACAGTGCTTATTTTTCGTCAGTTTGCATTAAATTTGCTTTTAAAATATCGAGACATTTTTGGTTATTCATAGTTGCAATAATAGCTAATTATTTATTTTCGTTGATTAAACCCCCAAAACATATTTGCTGTCACCTCTGTATTCAACTGTTTTAAATGTATTTTAAATTTAATATTTTTAATTGTTAATTAAGTTTTTTAACAATATAAGTTATTATACATATACTTAGGTGCACTTTTTACCTCCCGCTACCCTTGGTGAGGGAGGTATAGGGATCGTGCTAAAAATCGCATGTCGAGATTTTGGTAAATGACCACATTTTAAAGTCCCTAGAATCCAATTTTAACATTTCACGATGATGTCTGTGTATGTGTGTATTTGTATTACTCTTCTGAACGATGTAATCAACAAAAATCTATGAATTTTCAACACTTTTATATTATTTTATTTGACTACGATATTTTTTAAATACTGACTGCCACACAAAACTATTTAAACGTGTATAATACTTGACGTCAATTCTAACACTAAATAACAAATGTCACATTAGATCATATAAGTTTAGGCACGAACATTGTACAATCGTCAAAAATGTTTTGCCACTATATTAAATAAAAATTTGAATGTATACACAAAATCGTATGTTATGGTCGTATGGTACAATCTCTTGTACCTCCCGCTACCCTTGGTAAGGGAGGTATAGGGATTGTGCTAAAAATCGCACACCGAGATTTTGGTAAATGACCACGTTTTAAGGTCACTAGAAACCAATTTTAACATTTTCACGATTATGTCTATGTGTATGTGTGTGGATCCTCCACTCTAAATCAAATACTATCATTCAGAAAACTTTGAAACCTTGTATTTCGATTTTTTTCTGTAATGGAAATAGTCCATTAGAATTTGGTGTATATCGGACAACCGGAAATGGCACTTTACTAGAAGCTCAAAATAGTTTTTCTTCGAATATCTTTAAATGTTATTTTTTCGAGATTAATTTTATTATAAAAATTAAAGGTTATTAAATTTTCTATAAATTTGCATTAATACTTTTTTTATATATTTTATGGATAAATTTATAAAATTATCTATAATAATTTAAATCCCAGAGCCTACGTTTTAAACAAATAAAACGCAGTTATTCGAATACATGTAATTGACAGATAAATGTCACTATCAAAGAACTAATCATTTCAAAATAATATTAGTAAGGTTTTAAAAAGAAAAAAGTAAATAAAATAGAAAAGGAATTCAATACAGTTTCCAGCATAAGTAAATATGTAGGTATGTATTTAGATTAATAAAAATTAATGATTCACAAAAATGTTTAAGCTAATCCTCATTTTTGGATTAGTGAATTCTATTCTATACCGGTATTTAAAATTTAATCTTCACTTTATAGCTCCGGTGGCTCAATGGTTAGAGCAACGCCTCATGTCGTGAGTGCCTTCGGGGCTCTGGGTTCGAATCCTACTAAGGCATGGATGTGTGTGAATGTGAACCCACTCTGTAATTGGGATATAATCCTGTTGAGTGGTTTAAAACAAAGGTAGTTCCTTGGATTAGATTAGACTATATTTTAAGAAATAAACTGGATAAAATTCTCCGGACAAAACAGTAACTAAATATTTTTCTAGTTTCAACTTTGACACATAAAATAATGGCCCTGATTTATCGAAAAAAAACTGTATACCTTGTTATTTGAAAACAGAAGTATGTGTGTGTGTGTGTTTTAAAAGTTCGAATCCCACTAAGGCATGGATGTGTGTGAATGTGAACCCACTCTGTAATTGGGATATAATCCTGTGGAGAAGTTCAGAAAAAGGTGGATACTTGGATTAGATTAGACTATATTTTAAGAAATAAACTGTCAAAATTAGAGTAAAATTCACTAATCCAAAAATAAGGATTAACTTAATCTTTTTTGTGACTCGGGCTGTAAATGGCGGGAGGTATTGTGCTGGTGACCCCAGATTTTTGTTTTGGTTTCTGTAAACAGCATTATTTTAATAAATAAAACTTTTAATTTTAACCAATAAAAGACTATTGCAGTGTATATAAAGAGGTAACAAATGGTACTTATCAGTTCATTTAATAAAGTTGCCATACCCACAAATATATACATAAACATCCAAATTATTTATTAAGTTTCTCTGAAACCGTTCCAAGTTTCAGCATACTTACTCCAGCCTTCATTCGAAGTATCTTTAAGATTTCAACTTCTTAAACTTACCTGTTCTTACCTGAGTGGAGGGGGAAAACAACTGAGTGTGTGTTGAAACGTCGTCGTGGAAACAGTGAAACTCTAAACTTGGACATAGCGTAGAATATTTTGTTTGAAATTCGCGGTTTTTGACTTGCAGTGTGCTGTTAAACATTTGCAATCGTTAAACAATTAGTGACAGTTGTGTTTGATGTTACAGTGTTGTTTGTGGTTGTTTTTGAAGTTGTTAAGGATTGTTTTGGGGTGCTGAAAGTTGTTTGGGGTTGTCAGAAGGTATGTTGAAATGTTTTGACATTGTTTTTTCGGACAGTTGATAGTTTTAAGTATGAATTTGTTTATAGAATGTTCATATTTTGGTGTTATGTGTAGACATATGTATACTTTTAATTATAAACAATATGTTTTTCTGTATTTTTCGTAAGATATGTACAAAATAATTATTATTTATGATAAATATATAACAGCCGGTAAAAAATATAATATTTATAAAATGAAAGGCTCGTTTATAGTATATTTTGTGTAACTGACTAATATGAAGTTAAGTAGGTCGCATAAAGGCTGGTAGGCGTTTACTATATTAGTTCCTTTTCGTCTCAAATCTAACTATATTTATTTTGTTGTAAGTTCTATACGTTATCGTACTAATGAAAATCAGAATATTTGTTAAAATTTGTATCAAAAGTATAACACTTCATTTTTATTATTTCTGTATATGAACACAGATACAGTACATCAAAATATATGTTCAAAATATTATCATTTATTTATTTATATTTTTCGGAGAGTGCATACATTATTTTTATGTTTAAATATCTTTGAAACATCGATTAATATTACTCCAAATTAATGATGCTACATTTTTTAAATTTTAATTTTTGGTTATCAAAAAATTTCTTGAACGCCAAAATAATAAATGAACGCATATTGTTGTACCAAAAATATAATTATTGAAGTGGTTCAGTCATGACACCTACATACAAAAGTTTCCCTAAGTAAAAAATAATAAATTTTTAGTAGTTTGTTTACGCTTATTAATAAAATAAATACAGTGCGTTCAAAAAAATTCCTAACTCGGAGTAGGCTATGAACAGTGAAACGTATGTCTGATCATTATTTAATTCAAAAGTAAAATGGTCAAAATTGATTTTAAAATGTACTTTTAAACAGAAAGGACAATAAAAAAGGATACGGTATATTGTCATTCGCCGATTTTTAATTTGTTTCCATTTCTAAAATAACATTCAAGAAGAAAAGTTTTGATTTTTTAGACAATATTTTTGACAATATCTCATGTCAAATTGACATTTAATTAAATATTTTTTAATTGACATACGTTTCTGTGTTCAAAGCCTACTCCAAGTTAAGAATTTTTTTGAACACACTGTAGTTTTCAATACATATATAAAAATAAAAAATCTGATGTGGCCAGCACATTACCTTCCATCAGTTCTACGTATTTTGTACAAATTTCATATAGAAAGTTCCTTGCAACAGATTCTATTTCTTGTACGGTAGTTATATGTATTTTATACAAAATCCATACAGAAAATTTCTAGTAAAAGATCCTTTATTTCCAGTAAAATTATAAGACAAACACACTGTCAATTGCAATTGACACTTACATTTTTCACTCAGAATTTTCTTAATATAGTAGCTGTTTCCATAGCTGGCTACTTTATGAAATTTAATTTCTTTATAAATTTTTAACTCTATCCATTTAATATTAAGTATAAAATGCAGTCAAATCGTAAAGAGAATAAAATGTTCTTTAAATAAATAAATAAATAAATATATCATCACGGCATATTACCCATTGCTGGGTGTGCCAATCTGCTTTGTACGCAGATATCGGTAATGATGACATATTTGTACCGTGCGGGTGTTTACCAGGCGTCACCTCACGGGCACTCATTGCTGGCGTGGAGAGTGCACCACAGGGGTCAATTTTGTGCCATTTAAAATTGGAAATATTTGGCGTCGGTTGGGATCGAACCCGGTTTCCCAGATTCGCGACCAGGCACGCGGCCACGAGACCCCAAAATGTTTTATAATAACATTAAATGTGAAGAAATGATATTTAACACAGTTTTTATAAAAAAACAAAACTATTAATATATTCAAATAGGGGTACTTTCGGTTGACCAATTGTAATCAAAATCTAATCAGCTCATCATATGGATGTAACGAAGAGGAATATGAAAGAATTATAATTTTTGAAATTGTAGTACATATTAGACTTATCGCAGACAAAATTTTTGTTACACACACACACAAACAGACATCGTAAAAATAGTAAAATCTAAAACGTGCTTATTGATTAAAAACTCATCGATTTTTTTGACCAAAGACAATACCATCCTTTCCTAAAAGTAACGGACGGTAAAAACATTAAGTATATTTGTGAAAAATATATAACTGGTTTAACAAATGCGAAAATTCTATCGAACTTTTGAAGAGAATTACTAGAAAAGTATACACATTGTTTGAATTTCTAAAATGACAATGCAGTTTTGCCCTATTTTAGTATTATATATTGAAGCTCACAGGTGGTAAACTTTTTAAATTTTGAATACTTATGTAAAAATTAAAAATAACATTTAAATTTCGTTTCAATCTGTCGCAAATAATATAACCATTTAAAACATAATTATACCTTTATCACCTTGGATCAAGATATAAATACTACCGGAGTATATGATGATACATAATCATCAGCACAATTTTAACGTCTTTTCTATCTGTATTGTTTAGAGTCTGTCTCTTCATGTACCATTGAAATCTCTGGAAAATAGATAACGTAGGTAAACATGTTTATTTATCTTATATTACTAGATTATTTTCTTTTATAGCGATGTACTCGTACAGTAGTAATTATATATTACTTCATTCTCAAACAATAAAATACCTGGAAATTTTACTCCTAATACTCTTTTTTTCTCTTCATTCTTTTAGTAGGTAATTAAATTATACAGATCGTTGACTACAGTACCACAAAAAAGTTGTAAAATTCTAGTTTTTGCTTCAATATAAAATTAGTGTTACATATTAAGTACGAAATATGTACGCAGTAATATTATATCATTATGAGTATATACAGGGTGTTAATTAAAAAGCGGGCCATAGGCGTTTAATATGGGAAATCAGTTTTTCTATTTTCAAAAGTGTGCACGTTTACAAACCGTTAAAATTTATTTTTATTTCTACCGGGTGTCTAGTTTTTTATGGACCATAGGAAATAACAATGGTAAAATTTTCATATGATTGTAAATTCTGCCCTATTAATTTTAGAACTAAAGTGTAAAAACAAAAATCTGGCCAACACAATACCTCCCGCTATTTAATTTTTATTAATTTAAATATACATAGTTACATATTTAGTTATGCTGGAAACTGAATTAAGATCCATTGCATATAACTATGGTTCTATTTACTATTTTCTTTTTAAAACGTTACTATTATTAATTTGAAATGATCAAAGATATTATTAATATATACACTGGATTGCTAACTTGAATGTTGTGCATGTAGTCACCTGTGAGGCAAGCAACTGGAAGGCAGCCATTTGCAGAAAAGGCAAAATACGCGCCAAATTTAAAATTACATATAGAAACAAATTATAAATGAAATGAATTCACAGATTTTTTATATTTATTGCATATATTTTAAAGATTATAGTTCTTATTTTAATAATATAATACAGGATGTTGCAAAAATACTGTAATAAAATTTAAAGGCAAAATAAGTAAAAAACTGACAAAGATAGTGACCGAACAAAATTTTGTTTGTCAGTAAATTTATTACAGTATTTTTGAAACACTCTGTATATATTTATTACATATATACAGAAGATGCTGAGTCTGGTTTTAATCTTCTTATATATGTTCCGGGCCTTTTCAAATAATTAGTTTCAAGAAAATAATGACTGCAAATTTTTTATGCTTTTGTGGGTGTGAAATCTTTTCTTTTTATGGCATCTATCCAATTCCGTAATATACCACTATTATTAAAAAAAAAAACTGTAAAATATTTAAAACATATATATATATAAACAATAATACACTTACTTGAAAATTTGTCAAGGGTTATCCTTGCTATGTCTATTTGTGCACCCCTGTATATGTATAGAAATATGTAATATATACCTACCTAACATTTTTTGTCTAAGTATAAGTACTTAAATAATAGACAGCTGTTTGTTGAGACAAACTTAGTTCTCAAAAGAATAAGGTTTAAGTTAGGTGTAAGATTATACCTTAAGATTATCTTTGGATTATATTTTTCTAGTAAAAAGAATATATAGAATTCTGGTAAAGTATATTCTGTGTTCTGTACAATGTACAGGCTACAGGTGTAAATACAAAAAAATAGATGAAATGATATTAGGTATTTATTTTTTTGCTATCGATATCTTTTATGTCAATACATACATATATATATATATATATATATATATATATATATATATATATATATATATACAGGGTGGTGGCGGTTAGGGGTGAACATAGGGATTTAACATGGGATTTTAGTTTTTTGCAATTTCCTGGTCTCCTGTTCATTTTACGGCAAAAACTGTAGAGTACAAAATTGTTCAGAATTAAAAATTGCATACAAAAATGTATTTACATTTATTATTATGTTTTTGGTTTCTTCACAATTTTAAAAAGAAATTTCAAAATTTCTGTTAATTTGTAGCAATAGCCATGACTTATAACTCAAATGTTTAAACATAATAATGTCATTCAATTTCTGTCAAATTTTCGAAATTTTCTCTAATAAAAAGTTAATTTAATAATGGATGTTTATTTGAATAAGGAACGAGTTTTCATTATAAAAAATTATTATGGTGGAAATAGTTTTAGAAGAATACGTGATTTGTTTTCCATAAAGTACGAAAATACACCAATTCCTATTATAGTAACAATTTCTAAATTTGTTAAAAACGTTGAGAACACAGCTAGTGTAGCTGTGAACGAAGGTAATGAAGGAAATAATAATAATAATAGAATACGTTATAACGAAGTGAATGAAGAAATGGTGTTGCCTATGATAAATCAAAATTCTACGTAGTTGATACATTTGGAATTGGTTTATTATTAGATGGTATACCTAATAAAAAATGCGTATTAAAATTAAAAGTTGTTTGTTTTTATTTAATTTTTAAGTTAGATTAACGCATGGTTGACGTTTATAAATAATTTTTGACAACCAGAAAAAAATAAATTCCATGGCTATTGCTACAAATTAACAAAAAGATAATAATAAATGTAAATACATTTTTGTATGCAATTTTTAATTCTGAACAATTTTGTACTCTACAGTTTTTGCCGTAAAAAGAACAGGAGAGCAGGAAATTGCAAAAAACTAAAATCCCATGTTAAATCCCTATGTTCACCCTAACCGCCACCACCCTGTATATATATATATACAGTATTTTTAAAATTCTACACGAAGATTTGCTCAGTCCCGAACAAAAATTGCGTAGACGACAAATTTGCGAAGAGAATTTGACTGCTTTATCCCAAGATGAAGACTTTTTCTACAGAATTATAACCGGGGATGACACCTGGGTACACCATTTTGAACCTCCCACAAAACAAGAGTCCATGCAATGGATTCATAAGGGCTCTCCACCACCCAAGAAAGCGAAGACACAATGTTCTGCGGGGAAAGTGATGGCTACAGTTTCCTGGGACGCGAAGAGTAATCTTTTAATTGAATATATGCCAAAAGGGACTACAATAACGGGGAATGTCTATAAAGACGCAATTAGGAACTTGAAAGCGACTATACGCGAAAAAAGACCCCACAATTATGCTCAGAAAACTCTGCTTCTGAACGACAAGTGCTGGGTGCATAAAGCGCGAATTGTTCAAGCAGTAGTCAATGAATGCGGCTTTGAGGAATTACATCCACCGTACAGTTCTGACCTCGCCCTCTGCGACTATTATCTCTTTCCAAAACTCAAAAAACATTTGAGAGGGCGTCGCTTTTTATCGAATGATGACTTGGAAAACCCCCTGTAGTCGTACTTTTCAGAATTACCAAAAGATTTTTTTTGAAGGTGTAGCTTTATTAGAAAAACGTTGAAATAAGTGTGTTAGTGTTAATGGTTCATACACTGAAAAATAAAATTTTATTTGTTCTCTAACTCGTTGTTTTCATACCTACGTAGATAACATAAAAAAACTCCACTCGTAGGAAAAAATATTCAAAATAATTATATAATAAAAGCAAAAAAAAAGGGAGCCCTACTGCCTCAAGAAGGGCACAAGTCCTACGCAATGAAAATTGAACTATATAAATAAATATAAATATATCATCACGGCATATTACCCATTGCTGGGTGTGCCAATCTGCTTTGTATGCAGACATCGGTAATGGTGATGACATATTTGTACCGTGCGGGCGTTTACCAGGCGTCACCTCACGGGAACTCATTGCTGGCGTGGAGAGTGCACCACAGGGGTTATTTTTGTGCCATTTAAAATTCGAAATATTTGGCGTCGGTTGGGATCGAACCCGGTTTCCCAGATTCGCGACCTGACACTTAGGCACTCGGCCACGAGACCCCGTTGAACTATATGATAGACTTTTATTAAATATCTGGACAGATTTTACAATTTGGGTACGACATATTATGCAGTAAAATCTTATAATCCTCATTTTCCAAAATTCAAAATTAGGTCTTCTATCTCCACTTAAAATCTATTGTCCACCTGTAGACAACAAAACCTTGCACAATACCTTTAGTCTGCGTCTTCTCTCTCTTTTATTCTTCTTTAAACTTCCCAGAAAATACTATCTCCGTCTCTTTCTACCACTTTTCTGGGGTCGGAGATACCATATCACAAAGTCAGGTACGTTAGTGAGTCAACCAAGTACTTGACTTAGTATAAGGGAAAGATTATACCACAGGGTGAATAAATTGTTGAGAGACTGTATAGGTGTGCTAATTGCATGTTGTTGAGTTGAGTACTGAGTACTTAGGCGCCGAGAACTTAAAAGATTTTATTTTTAAGAGTCGAGATATGAAATATGGGGGCAGGTATATTAAGATTGTTAAACCATAAAAGTTGATAAGAATTTTTGGTATTTTGGAAATATGTTTATCTGTACATTTCCTGTCTAAAAATGTTTCTTAAACATTCAGGAAATTCCTTCAAAAGTTCATTATTATCAGGTAACAAGGCTGAGTGCGTTAAGTGTCTTTACACCATAAATTCCAAAATGTTTAGATAAAACGTCAAGCATTTATTTATTTTTAGAACAATCCATGGCTGTCGATATTTTCAACGTAACTTTAAACATTTTCATATTTAATTACTGTCGTTACAAAGCATGTAAATGTAATTCTGTTTATTGACTTAGATGCAGAATTTTAAGTCCTAAAACTTTTATTTGACGCATTTTTGCTTAAAATAATTAAGCGAGCAGGAAATTGCAAAAAACTGATTTCCCATATTAATCTCCTATGTACACCTTTAAGACTGACACACGGTATATATATATATATATATATATATATATATATATATATATATATACCGTGTGTCAGTCTTAAAGGTGTACATAGGAGATTAATATGGGAAATCAGTTTTTTGCAATTTCCTGCTCGCTTAATTATTTTAAGCAAAAATGCGTCAAATAAAAGTTTTAGGACTTAAAATTCTGCATCTAAGTCAATAAACAGAATTACATTTACATGCTTTGTAACGACAGTAATTAAATATGAAAATGTTTAAAGTTACGTTGAAAATATCGACAGCCATGGATTGTTCTAAAAATAAATAAATGCTTGACGTTTTATCTAAACATTTTGGAATTTATGGTGTAAAGACACTTAACGCACTCAGCCTTGTTACCTGATAATAATGAACTTTTGAAGGAATTTCCTGAATGTTTAAGAAACATTTTTAGACAGGAAATGTACAGATAAACATATTTCCAAAATACCAAAAATTCTTATCAACTTTTATGGTTTAACAATCTTAATATACCTGCCCCCATATTTCATATCTCGACTCTTAAAAATAAAATCTTTTAAGTTCTCGGCGCCTAAGTACTCAGTACTCAACTCAACAACATGCAATTAGCACACCTATACAGTCTCTCAACAATTTATTCACCCTGTGGTATAATCTTTCCCTTATACTAAGTCAAGTACTTGGTTGACTCACTAACGTACCTGACTTTGTGATATGGTATCTCCGACCCCAGAAAAGTGGTAGAAAGAGACGGAGATAGTATTTTCTGGGAAGTTTAAAGAAGAATAAAAGAGAGAGAAGACGCAGACTAAAGGTATTGTGCAAGGTTTTGTTGTCTACAGGTGGACAATAGATTTTAAGTGGAGATAGAAGACCTAATTTTGAATTTTGGAAAATGAGGATTATAAGATTTTACTGCATAATATGTCGTACCCAAATTGTAAAATCTGTCCAGATATTTAATAAAAGTCTATCATATAGTTCAACGGGGTCTCGTGGCCGAGTGCCTAAGTGTCAGGTCGCGAATCTGGGAAACCGGGTTCGATCCCAACCGACGCCAAATATTTCGAATTTTAAATGGCACAAAAATAACCCCTGTGGTGCACTCTCCACGCCAGCAATGAGTTCCCGTGAGGTGACGCCTGGTAAACGCCCGCACGGTACAAATATGTCATCACCATTACCGATGTCTGCATACAAAGCAGATTGGCACACCCAGCAATGGGTAATATGCCGTGATGATATATTTATATTTATTTATATAGTTCAATTTTCATTGCGTAGGACTTGTGCCCTTCTTGAGGCAGTAGGGCTCCCTTTTTTTTGCTTTTATTATATAATTATTTTGAATATTTTTTCCTACGAGTGGAGTTTTTTTATGTTATCTACGTAGGTATGAAAACAACGAGTTAGAGAACAAATAAAATTTTATTTTTCAGTGTATGAACCATTAACACTAACACACTTATTTCAACGTTTTTCTAATAAAGCTACACCTTCAAAAAAAATCTTTTGGTAATTCTGAAAAGTACGACTACAGGGGGTTTTCCAAGTCATCATTCGATAAAAAGCGACGCCCTCTCAAATGTTTTTTGAGTTTTGGAAAGAGATAATAGTCGCAGAGGGCGAGGTCAGAACTGTACGGTGGATGTAATTCCTCAAAGCCGCATTCATTGACTACTGCTTGAACAATTCGCGCTTTATGCACCCAGCACTTGTCGTTCAGAAGCAGAGTTTTCTGAGCATAATTGTGGGGTCTTTTTTCGCGTATAGTCGCTTTCAAGTTCCTAATTGCGTCTTTATAGACATTCCCCGTTATTGTAGTCCCTTTTGGCATATATTCAATTAAAAGATTACTCTTCGCGTCCCAGGAAACTGTAGCCATCACTTTCCCCGCAGAACATTGTGTCTTCGCTTTCTTGGGTGGTGGAGAGCCCTTATGAATCCATTGCATGGACTCTTGTTTTGTGGGAGGTTCAAAATGGTGTACCCAGGTGTCATCCCCGGTTATAATTCTGTAGAAAAAGTCTTCATCTTGGGATAAAGCAGTCAAATTCTCTTCGCAAATTTGTCGTCTACGCAATTTTTGTTCGGGACTGAGCAAATCTTCGTGTAGAATTTTAAAAATACTCGTTTCTGGTATTCCTATTTCTCTAGCAATAACTGAAACTTTTACTCGGCGATCTACACTAAATCTTTAACTTTGTTGATGATTTCTTCAGTTCGTGCTTCTAACGGTCTTTCATTCATTTTCGTTTCTTTAAACTGATATAAGAATGACAAATATTAAGCGATTGGAGTCAAATTTGGAGATGACACTATAAAATGTCACAGAAACTTGACCTAAGAAAATTGTCGCGATAGCATATTGTTTTCATTGCTAGGTAGGGGTCTTGTGGCAGCGTGCCTGAGTGACTGGTCGCGAATCTGGGGAACCGGGTTCGATCCGGACCGACGCCAAATATTTCGAATTTTAAATGGCACAAAATTGATCCCTGTAGTGCACTCTCCACGCCAGCAATGAGTGCCCCTTAGGTGATGCCTGGTAAACGCCCGCACGGTACAAATATGTCATCATCATTACCGATATCGGCGTACAAAGCAGATTGGCACACCCAGCAATGGGTAATATGCCGTGGTGATATATTTATTTAGTTAGGTAGATAACATAAAAAACTCCCTTGGGTTTACAAAGTGAATTTTGTACAACTGTTTTTGTTAAAAACAGAGTTGCAATGAACGATTTTGTGTAAATTTTAGTTGTCATTACTGATGAAAACTTACTGAAATTGGATTTTTTAAAATAAAATGTCAAAATAAATTAAATTACAAATATACAACTGTCAATGTTACCAACCTTGATATTTTAATATGTCTTTCAATAATATTTTGAAATAAAAGTAAATTAATGCGAAATAGGAAAAATGACAAGTAATGACAGACTAAGTTACCAACTTTATAATTTAAAAAATCCCCAAAACATGTACACAAAATTGTTCATTGTAACACTGTTTTTGACAAAAACAGTTGTACAAATTTTCTTTGTGTACGCGAAATAGAATTATTATTCTTTTGCGCGCCAAAATACATCATACTCCTCCATACCTTTCTCGGTATATCTAAAATAAATAATTTTGTTTACCAAAACAGTAAATATTGGCTGTGTCAATGCTATTGAACAGCGATAAGCTAAGGTTGCTCTTTGAATAAATGTAAGCGATAAAATTTGTTTTGAATTTTGTTTTATTGAAATCGTTTGTAAAATATTTTAAAATTCCTACTTATCAACGAATACGTTTTTCAAATGTGGAACTAAAAGGATTGATAAAATTATACATTTACCTGTTTTGGAAAGGTAAACAAGTTAGAAAAAAACATTTGATTTACGTTATTAATCTTTGTTGATTCAACGGAGTTTGTCGGGTACAGCAACGGTTTCACAATTTTCAAAAACACTCAATTTTATTTTTCAAATCATACAGGCTGCGGCAGAAGCAATTGAGCAGTTTTGAAGAGTTATAAAAAAAAGAAACCAGGGTATATATGAAAAAAATGTTTTTATTTTTGAAATCAATAGGACTTACCATTTTATACTCATTAATTTTTAAAAATAATGTCTTTAAGATGGCGTCCGTTAGCTGCAATACATTGCTGGAGCCGATTTCTTAAGTTTTGAACATCCCGTTGACACATTTCGTGGGGTATCGGATTTACTTCTTCAACAATTTGCTCCCTTAGCTCTAGCAGGTTTTAGGGGCGACGTTTAAACACTTTTTCCTTTAGATATTCCCAAAGAAAGAAGTCAAATATGCTTAAATCGGGCGATCGCGCAGGCCACCCCATGTCACCTCTCAAAGACATTAGACGTCCAGGAAACATTTCTCTTAAAGCGTTTAGAGAATTTCGGGCTGTAGCCACCAAAAGTCCCCTAATCCTTCTTCTTCAACAACCACTTCCAATCGGGGCTGCAGAAAATGTTGTAACATTGAAACATAACGCCTCCCTCTTCAAAAAAGTACGGGCCTATAACGCCAAATTGTCACAATCCCGCTTAGGTGAAAATGTGCCTCGTCGCTGCTGAAAAATGCTGCCTCAGGAGGGATCGCTGCAAGAATTTCCTCACACAGATTTTGGCGGTTGGCGTAGTCTGCTGGGTTCAATTCCTAAACCATCATTATGTTGAAGGGATGGAAATTCAAATCTAAATGCAGAATCCTCCTCAAACTGCGGTCTGAAACCCCCAATGCAATAGCATGCCTTCGAGCAGAACGTCTTGGCGATTGTTCGATTGCTGCTCTCACTAGCTCCACATTTTCTGGTGTTCTGATGGATCTTCGTCGGCAATGTATACCTATTCTTAGTGTGCTACCAGTTTCCTTCAACTGCCGAATCCAGGACCGAATTGTTTTCGCAGTAGGAACAGCATTATTTCGCGGAATGTTGAACCATCGCCGAAAAGCTCTTTGCGTCGCAATCACAGATCGGTTGTTTTCATAAAACGCACGCACGGCAAAGCCACGATGGACTCCGGTCCAAACCATGTTGGGTACTAAAATGGGGATGCCAAGAGAACAAAAGGAGACCTAGTGCAGCTGCCTACCCCCGCCGCCGCCCGAACACCTGCCCCTCCTAACTGCTCTATTGGTTCTGCCGCACTCTGTATAAACGTTTACGTTTTTGATGACACATTTATTTATTAAATGTACCTATGGTTTCATTTTCAATACATTTGTCTACCTACTTCTATTTAGAACAATGGCTAGACAATCTGTATTCATTTGTCAGTTTGTATGAAATTAGGAAAGTAGGACATTACAGAGAACACATTTTCAATTTAATATGCGTTGGTGTGTATTAGTTATTATACCCAGAAGATTTCTTATTTTTACAATCTCTTCTGACCAGATGTTCACACAAAAATGGCAACACTACTGATCAATTAAATAACGTTCATTCTGTAGAATTGTTGCACAAAAAATTTCAAGTGAACACTAATTATAAGGATTCCAATCACGATTTTATTAATACATGATCAGTAGACTGTAACGAGAAAAATTGTACAAGGACAAGTATAAGAATAAGTTATAGATATTTTTATATTGTTGTGATTTTTACCTTCCGTCACCTTTAGGTAAGGAAGGTATTGTCTTTGGTCAAAAAATTCGATGATGAGTTTTTAATCAATAAGCACGTTTTAGGGTCCCTAGAATACGAATTTACTATTTTTACGATGATGTCTGTATGTGTGTGTGTGTGTGTGCGTGTGTGTGGATGTGTGTGTGTGTGGATGTGTGTGTGTGTGTGTGTGTGTGTAACAAAATTTTCGTCTGCGATAACTTTAATACTACAGTTACAAAAATTATAATTTTTTCGTATACTTCTTCGTTACATCCATATGAAGAGCTGATTAGATTTTGGTTACAATTGGTCAACCGGAAGTACCATCATTTGAAGATTTTAACAGTTTTTCTTGAAAAAACTATGTTAAATATAATTTTTTCACATTTGATGTTATTATAAATATTAAAGAATATTTTATTATCTATACGATTTGATTGCATTTTATACTTAATATTAAATGGATATAGAGTTAAAAAATTATAAAGAAATTAAATTTCATAAAGTAGCCATAGCTCTGGAAACAGTTACTATATTAAGAAAATTCTGATTGAAAGATGTCAGTGTCAAGTGAAATTGACATAGTGTCTTATAATTTTACTGGAAATATAGGATCTTTTGCTTTCTGTATGGAATTTGTATAAAATACATACAACTGCTTTAAGGTAATGTACAAGAAATAATAATAAATCTTTTATTTCTGCAGATACATTACACTGTATATAGAAAACGTCACAAAATAATAATTTTCTGTATGAAATTTGCATAAAATACATGCAACTGCCGGAAGGTAATGTACAAGAAATAGAATATTTAATTTAGCAAGGAACTTTCCGTATGAAATTTGTACAACATACATAGAACTGACGGAAGGTAATGTGCTGGCCACATCAGATTTTTTTAAATGAATTTGATTAATTTTTGGCGGTCTCTTATGTACATCTAATTTATTGGAAATTAGTTTTTTAATACTTCTCTTCAAATAAAGATAATGAAAAACCTTGTTCCATTTAAGCCATACAGTATTGTGGAGCATAGGGAATAGTTTTGACCTCTCTGATTGGCTGAAATTAGAGACAAGAGACAAGTTTACCCAATGTAATTTTGGCTACTTCAAATTTGCGCTGTTGCCAATGACATCTACTGAATGGTTTAAATGAAACAGAGCATAGTTTACCAATTCAGAAGGTCTTAGCAAAAACAACCTTAGTCCACTATTTTGATAATCAAAGAAACAACTTTCTAGCTTCCTTTGTTTATATTTATATTATGAAATTATTTACTGAATTTTGCATTAATGAACAATTACATTAAAATAAAAATCTGATGTGGCCAGTACATTACCTTTCGTCAGTTCCTTATATTTTGTACAAATTCCATACAGAAAGTTTCATGTACCTAAGAGATTCTATATTTCCAGCAAAATTATAACACAAACATGTGAATTGCATTTGACACTGACATCTGTCAATCAGCATTTTCTTAATATGGTAGCGGTTTCCATGGTTATAGCATAGCTAGCTGTTTTATAAAATGTAATTTCTTCTCGTATAGAGAATAAAATATTCTTTAATATTTATAATATCATTAAATGTGAAAAATGATTTAACAGCGTTTTTTCATGAAAAACTGTTAAAAACTTCAAATGAGGGTACTTCTGGCCGACCAATTATCACCAAAATCTACTCAGCTCTTCATATGGATGTAAGGAAGAGGAATACGAAATAATTATAATTTTTAGAATTGTAGTGTTGGAATTATCGACGGAGAAAAAATCGTTACGCGCACACACGCACACACACACACACACACGCACGCACGCACACACGCACGCACGCACGCACGCACGCACGCACACACACACACACACACACACACACACACACACATACACACACACACATACATACAAAAATAGTAAAATCGTATTCTAGGGACTCGTGCACACGTGCACATTCATTAAAAACTCACCATCGAATTTTTTAACAAAAAACAATACCTTCCTTACCTAATGGTATGACGGAAGGTAAAAATCAGCATTTTTAAACTAATTTTCATGCAGGTTTTCATACAAAGATACATTCTTAAAAAAAAGAAAAATTAAACACTTTGAGAAAAATCAATAATTAATATAATAATCTTTTACATAGGAGCTAAATTTAAATAAACTTTTGGCATAATTTTAACCTGAACTGAGCCATCTGAAGAAGAAAAATAAAAATGCATTTGTTTTTAATAGAGACTTAATAAATTCATTTGATATACGTTACGATTTTAATATCTTTTAAACTGAAATGCTTAGCCGTTGCTTAGTAAATAATGACATCATTGCTTCTCATAACATAACAAATAAACAAAGTCTAACGAAAACTACGCGACGAAAAAATTACAAAATCCAATACAGCAAAACAAATATACAGAATGAGTGTACTCATATTCGCTTACAACTACGAGTACAGTGATTTAATTTATCCGATACAGTTTTGGTGTTCTCCGGTAGAACATAGATTCTGGTTCATATTTGCCGCGGTTTTCCTAGCATCTGCAAGCAGCACAAGAATTTAAGGTAAAGCAAAAGACAAGAAACCGGTTACAGTCGGCTGAGAAACAGAAGATGTATGGATAACTGTTCTTCAAATGTTTTTACCGAGTTTTTTACAAAGGGTATTTATGAAGCGTATTTCACTTTCCACAAGTTTTGCCAGAATCTATAAAATAATATTAATAAATATATCAACATGGTTTATTACTGGGGGGGGGGGGTTGGCTTTTTTTGCTGTCAAATTTAAGTAGCATTTGTCTGAATACTTACCATGTTTCATTCTAATTAAAAAATAAATATTTCCAGAAATTTTTTTAAGACTGCCTTAAATTGAAGAGCTTTTAACAAAATCGTACATTTTTTAATATTTCAGATAATCAAAGAATCAACTTTCTCTGTTTCGGAATTAGAATGTCATCTTCTAGCACACATATTGATGGTACAAGAATCTTCATAATCTTAAATAATTTTTGGTGATATTTTGTTATTTGCCATTGGCATGACTGCAATAAATGCACTAAATATCTAGGCAAGGGACAAAATAAAAAACACAAATCACTTACCATCATAATAATTTTACCAAAAATTGCCTTAATAGGAATTATCAAATATTTATCTTCCGTCATACCTTTAGGTAAGGAAGGTATTGTTTTTGGTCAAAAAATTCGATGGTGAGTTTTTAATGAATAAGCACGTTTTAGAGTCCCTAGAATACGATTTTACTATTTTTGCGATGATGTTTGTATGTCTGTATATATATATATATATATATATATATATATATATATATATATATATATATATATATGTGTGTGTGTTTGTGTGTGTGTGTGTGTGTGTGTGTGTGTGTGTGTGTGTGTGTGTGTGTGTGTGTACCGATTTTTTCTCCGTCGATAATCCAACACTACAATACTAAAAATTATAATTCTTTCGTATTCCTCTTCGTTACATCCATATGAATAGCTGATTAGATTTTGGTTATAAATGGTCGACCGAAAGTACCCTCATTTGAAGATTTTAACAGTTTTTCTTGATAAATATTAAATAATATTTTATTCTCTATACGATTTGTTTACATTTTATACTTTATATTATATGCAATGTATATTGAGTTAAAAAATTATAAAGAAATTAAATTTCATAAAGCAGCCAGCTATGCAATAACACTGGAAACAGCTAATATAATTTAAAAAATCTGATATGGCCAGCACATTACCTTCCGCCAATTCTATGTATTTTATAGACCGGGCGCCAAGAAACATTCCGTTTGAAAAAAACCGGTGGATTCATTCTGATTGATGATTTAATTCAGAAAGACCTAAAGAATGAAATTCTGAATGTTGTCGGACAGAGTCAGTGGTCAATTTTTTTATAGATGTATAAGAATTATTGATGAAATCGCTGTAACGGTCAAGAAAACGTTGTTTATTACTACTAAAAAGTTGTTTCTGTAGGGTTTGAAATTACAAACATCACAAATATTATAAAATACAAATTTAATATAGTAAAAAAGCCGCGTGCCTGAGTGTTTGGTCGCGAATCTGGGGAACCGGGTAATTTTGAGCTCTTTAAATAATGTAAAAACTGACAATGTTGTCACTGTCATCACTATTTGATATATTATGAAGCTAGTTCTTAATTGTGTTTAATTTACATACTAATAAATTACAGATATTTTCTGGAAAAATGAAAGAACCAAGTATGTATTTGAATTTCTGTTAATTTCGACATCTTAATTGACACTAGTGACATTGACAATTTAAAAATCAAGCTCGACTCAATACAGCAAAAAATAGCTGTATTCTTTTTGGACAAAATCTCAGCTCATCTCAGATCACTTCAGATAAACTCAGGAAATCGTTGTTCTTTCTGACACAACGGATTTGAGCTGTTCTGAGTAAACTCACTTTCCCCCTTTCCGATGCTACACTACCAGTGTACAAAACTCAAAATGATTTGAAACACTCAGTTTGCATTTTAAGGTTATATAATTCAACAAAATTTATATACAGATATACTTGCAAGTAATATATTTTCTACATTACCCATTTTTCGTTTATAAACAGTATCATAGATCAGAAAAATGTCAATAAATTTGACAGCTGTTACACCAAATGCTATCGGTAAATAAAACTTGTTCTTTTTGCAAAATCACAACTCACTTCAGCTCAACTCAGTTATGTACTGAGCTGAGATACAATTGGGTCAAAAAGAATACAGCTATTAGATGTACGCGATTTTTTTGCAAGCCAGTGTAACTCATATTTACAATATTTGGACTATGGTTGTTTTTGCCCAGAGCTCCTCAAATTGTTAACACCTAATCTACATCACAGCCCAGAAATGTATCCATCGTTGTCAATTTTAAATCGTCCACTGTTCATAATTTTTCCATATTCTCATCATTTTTCTCACGATTTCTCCTCTCTTCTCTTATGTCTTCTCTGTTATTGTTCACCCTTGATCCTTGATGTTCCTCGATGTTCCGTTCGCTCGGTATGTAGTTCCCGAGGCAACAGCCATGTTGGCGCTGTTGTACTCAACTCGACCGCAGCCTCAGCTTCACGTTGAGATGTAATCTGTAGAGCGAGATTGCTCTGAGAGCTCGTGATGTCCGAACAGCTTGGAGCTACTCGCAATGGTCGGCGTCTGTAATTAGCCGGCCTGATGCAGACAACGAATTTTCTTTATATTCAACAAGACGTGATTCAAGGGGAAATTGGAACGATAAAGTACAGGTTAATATCATAACTCTTATTCGTAATGTAGGGATTACGATACATGGTTCATATTTTATAGAATTTTATTGTATATGTTCAAAGTATTGTTTGCTTCAACAATAATACACAACCATTATTTATTTCCACATTTTAAAAGACCAGAACCAATCTTATTTTAGAATGCTTTCAAAATAATTTCTGGGAGATTTTAAACTGTCATATTAATTTCAATTTACCTTAAAAACTGTCAAAGTTATTAATTTATAAATAGTGATGCACGCGAGACGAGACGAGAAATATAAAATATCGATCTCGTCTCGTTTTCGGATCTGTAATCTCGCTCTCGTTCTCGCACATTTTTTTTGGGTCTCACCTCGTTCTCGCACGAGAGTCTCGCTATAAAAATAAGCGCATGCGCACTATGTATTTACGTACCTGTTTAACTACAAGAGACAAGTTCGCACCAATAGCACTGTCTTCCATGTATTTTAAATCGTATAACTATAACCTGGTATAATATTCTGGTCACCAAATTATTTCAATACGAACATAATTCATTTACGGTCACCAGAAAATGTGATGTTAGTAAATAATTTAATTTACCTCTAAAATATCCAATTTATCATCAAATTGTGATCTCTAAACTATTTCAATACGAACATCTTTTAACACATGGTGTCATCAGTAAAACGAATTAAACATTAAAATATAATTTTTTTGTAACTAAAAGTACCTATACTTTTTTATTAAATATATGCCACTATTTAAGTAAGATTAAGTCATAAAAAACCGCTACACTGGTGACCCGCCGACAACCAATCACTCCGCTTCTCTCCCTGTTGGCTCCCATAAACGCTTAATATAACATTCTTTACTTTTTAGGGGCGACAATAGTTTTATTAACCGTGGTTTTAACTGGGGTGAATTAGGGGATGAAATATGGGAGGATACTAGTTCTATTGGATGTAATACCGATTTTGTCTTTATTTTTGCATATCCTCGCTCTGGGAACGACACTAATCGAATCGACTCTAGATAGAAAAATATAGTGAATTCATATAATTTTCACATTTACGAGTTCTATGCATGAATTAGCGTTGACTCCACTCCTTGTACGGTGCATTTTTCATTGAATTTATGAATCAAAGCTATAAAGTTACAAATACTTTTTTATTGCAAGACTCTCTCGAGAATCTCGTGAGATTTCTCGCTTCTCGCAGTTGTTATATCGATCTCGCCTCGAATTTTAAATTGCAATCTCGCTCTTGTTCTCGTCTCGCATAATGCAACGAGACGAGACGAGATGCGAGAGTAATCTCGCCTCGTCGTGCATCACTATTTATAAATCAAGATTTGAAAATGCTCCCTGATTAATTTCTATTTTATGTATAATAGGGCTGTTGCAAGAATTTTTATATGCCTTCTAAGTATTAAATTTAAAAAGATATCTTCATTTAAATAGCCTCAAATTTGAAAATATCACCAAATATCCATTAGATATTTTACAATTAATTTTTGAAATTTGGATAATATTTTGGAAAAGTCACGCGATCTGAAACAAAATGTGACGTCACAACACATACATATTCATCGGCTCCAATTGGTCCCTTATAGTGTCAATTCTTTGTGTTTTGTTACAAGTGTTATGATACAGTTGTCACCCAAGTGTCAAATTTTTGAGTTTGGTTCGTGTTAGATAATACAAAATTCAATATAAAATGAGTAATTTACAGTATCGTATTGTGCCTTCTTGCAAAAATGCGCTTAGGTACTAACCTACTTTTGAATTTGTAAATACGCCAAAAGATGCGAAAAAAGAAAATTGTGGCTGAAAGCAGTAGGTCGAAGAGCTGATGGTTGGTTTTTACATTTTATTTTACCTTAACTCTTTAACAAAATTTATTTAGGCAACAGTAAAACATTAACATTTGTTAAACATCATTTCCATTTTCTAATTTTATTTCATCAGGAATATGCGAAATTTCCGACTTTATCAAAATTCTGCACACCAAAATTTCATTATAAAGTGTCATATTTTTACTCTTGAAGGCCTTCTACTGTTTCTATTTCTACTGGCTTTTGCGCAAAGATTAATTAAGAACTGCAATATTTATAAACTTTTTCTTTTCTTCTTATAATTTATGATTCTGACAAATTGTGATTACAATTAGCTCCCTCCAAATTAGGGCAAAGGCGTAGTGTGACGTAGAATGTATACAGACCGTAGGTTGGTAATTATGAAAACACGGTGCATCCTACTATTCGTTTCAGGGACGTACGTCTATTTTAAACAGTGGGCATTTATACACTCTCTTTTTCTAACAGTATCTTTGTGCATTTATACGTAGGACATTAATTATTTCGAAAGAAGAATAATAATTTATCAACAAATAAATCTCCAAATAACAACGAAATTGGCACACCCAGAAATGGGTAATAAGCAGTAACAAATGCTACCATATACCATCCATATTTCTCTGTACATTTTTTCTTTCTCGACTGCTCATTGAAATCTCCGCGTATCATTACATGAAAAACAAGACACTGGCTCATACTCCCGAGCATCGCTGTAGAAAGAAACAAAACACGCTCACGAAGTTGGGCGTGGTTGTTCGTGCACCATTACGTTTAGGATAATAACCGAGATTTGAACCCTGTACCCGCGAGGATCTTGGCTGAAGGTTAAGAACTGAACCTATAACCTTCACAGTTATTATATTTCTGATTTCAGAGCAAGTCACGACTTCGGGTAATAAGATAGGGAGAATTCAAAAATAATATTAATATTCAGCCCGATTCTGTAAGAAAATGGTTAAGGAAGTGGATAAGTAGCAACGTTACTAATTTTTATATTTTTAACCACAACAGTAACCACATGATTTAAAATTGTATTCCGTAAGAATTTTTTAGTAACGTTGTTAATTTTTATAATTTTAACAACGTGGTTATTTGAATCGTGTGAAGTTGGGTTTTGACGTTTCAGAAAGCGAGATACAAAAACCGAAAATTCAGTAAATATTCGACAAAATGAATATATTTTATGTAATAATGCAATTACATAGTCACTATTATTAAAGTTCATGTATATTTAGACATACGAGTTTATTTTCACAATAAATATGCCACCAAAACAGAGAGCCCGGTGTACAGCATATCAAATGGAAATAATGATAAATTATATTCAAGAAAACAGAATTATGATAACAGGAAAAACACATCCTAATAGGGCCAATGAAGTTTTAGAGTACTGGCTAAGGGCCTTGATAAAGTAGCTACTGCAGTTGAGAAATTTGCAGATGCAATTGAAAAGTTAGCTTCAAAACAAAGCGTACATATTTAATGTAAATATGTAAGTGTAGGAAAAGCAATAAATATTTATTTATTTTGGTTTAATATTTAAGAGTATGATATTTATTTTCATAATTAACATTTTTTTCTTAAAAAGTATTTAAATTACATATTTCGAATTAAACGGTCCCTTATCCTTCTAAAATGAGTTACTGAAACATCAAACGGAATTGAAGCGTCTCTTATATACTTATTTTGTAATTTCAACCGTCTTTTGAAAAAAATTAAAATCGATTTATGAATGTGCTTCATATTTATAATGGTTAAGACATAATACTTACTGTCTATCGACTTCTTGTGCTACTAACATAAAATTTAATTCAAAAACAACACCTACAGAATTCATTTAAAATTATTAGTAACGTTGCTTACTCATTAACAACCACAAAAATACTGTTGCTACAATAATAACTTCGTTAACCACAAATCGTTAAATTTTTAACCACTTCAGGCTTGTAGAATATGAAATACATAAAAGTTGTTAAATATAGCAACAAAATCCAAATAGCAATGTCATGTGGTTGCTAATCCGTAACCATTTCCTTACAGAATCGGGCTGATTGTCTCCTTAAAAATAATCCCTATGTAATGCACTTAAGTCAACGTTGTTTCCAAATTACGTTAATTTCCTCTAACGCATGGTCTTCCCGAATATAAAAAGAACATTGAAAGGGCAACGTTTTCCAACCACAACGTATGGTCCTAAAGTTTTGAGAAAAATTTTAGATACTGATTACTTTTTTAAAACTCTTTTACTTTTTAAACTAATTATTACAACAATTAATAATAAGTATAACAATTAATTTTCTTCTGACTTGTCCCATCATCCTCTTGACAACATCTGGATCGATTTCTCGAATCTATTGGTAAATGCGACGTTTTTCATTTGCAGCTTCCCATCCCTTGTCGTACACTTTTTTGGTCAATATTGCCCAAAATTTTTCTATTGGTCGAGTTTGAGATACATTGGGAGGATTGTCCAATTTCGAAACAAAGTCTACGTTGTTTTCGTTATACCAGTCTCTATTTATTCTGGCGTAATGGCATGCAGCTAGATCAGGCCAAAACATTATATCATCATTGACGTGATGTGTTTTTAAAAGTTGAAACAATTTAGAGAGGCATCTTTGAATATAAAGTTGTGCAGTTAAGGCTTTTTTTCGAACACGACCAATGTACGGCTGCGAGATATATCCGGCTTCAGAAATGGCACACCACACTAAAATTTTATCCTCAAATTTAGATTGACATTGACTGGTGTGTTTTCCATGTCATTAGTATAAAAACCATCTTTTCCTTTCATCTCTGAATGGGACAGAGTAAAATATTTCTCGTCATCCATTACAATAAATTTATTGAGAAAATGAATGCGCCTTAACACACGACAACATCCAGGGATTCTTTCTAATTGGGCCACGGTATATTTTGGTGCCTTTCTTCTTTTTCGAAACACTACGTCATTTCGAAAAAGTGTTTTAAAAACAGTAGTCTTCGAAACATCGAATCTTCTGGCTACAGTTCGTTGTGACACTCCAACTTTGTCTTTAACGGCTGCAATTAATCTTTGTTCTCTCATGTGGCTCAAAATTTTTGGTCGACCACTTTTGGGCAAATTAACACAAGATATACCTTCTTCAAAATCTTTTATTGTCCGATAAATTGTTGCCAGAGAGATATTGTGCTCGCGATAAACTACAACAATATCACACTTAGGCATTCGCCCAACAAGATTGTAAATTCCTTTACGAATATCTAGCTTATATGACATTTTGCTGCATCAAATCGAAAAAACTAAACTGTCAAAATGAAAACAAGTTAATTGTGATATTTTGTTTCCTGTGACAATTTGATTAAACCTTATTTGGTATAAATACAAAACATCTAAAAATTTTGTCAAAACATCTAGGGATTCTTTCTAATTGGGCCACGGTTCTTTTTTATGCCTTTCTTCTTTTTCGAAACACCACGTCATTTCGAGAAAGTGTTCTAAAAACAGTGGTCTTCGAAACATCGAATCTTCTGGCTGCAGTTCGTTCTGACACTCCAACTTTTTAACGGGTGCAATTAATCTTTGTTCTCTCATGTGGTTCAAAATTTTTGGTCGACCACTTTTGGGAAAATTAACACAGGGTATACCTTCTTCACAATATTTTATTGTCCGATAAATTGTTGCCACAGAGATATTGTGCTCGCGATAAACTGCAACACTATCACACTTAGGCATTCGCCCAACAAGATCCTAAATTCCTTTACGAATATCTAGCTTATATGACATTTTGCTGCATCAAATCGAAAAAACTAAACTGTCAAAATGAAAACAAGTTAACTGTGATATTTTGTTTCCAGCGACAATTGGATATAAATACAAAACATCTAAAAATTTTCTTAAAACTTTAGAAGCATACATTAACTTTTTTCCCAAGACTTATGTACAGATGTTACCATTACCCTTAGTTTCGGCATAGATTCCTCGCCAAAAATCTTGTCCAACATTTGCACCATTCCGCTGCACTTGGCACCATTTTTAACATAAAATTTAAAGCCGTTATTTTTAAATCTAAAAAATTTCCTAGTATGTACAAATACTTTGTCAGTATGCTTCCAAAACCGGCGCTACACAATATAGTGTTCATATAATTTTAAATTGTGCTAAGCTCCATATAGAAGGAAAGTAATATATTACGTGTTTTATTTTTGTTTACAAATGTAGTGTGTCGGTTCATTAAGTTTTAAAAGCCCCTAGTGAAAATATTTTTCTCATTTTACGACTCCAAACCACAATTTTTATGAAACCATTGTTGACTGTTGTAAAAAATATTTTCTTGCGCTGTTTACGCTTTATGAAGTGTTTTATTATTTTAAGATGTGACTCATTTGTTTTAGTAATAACAGTAATAATAAAATATGTTTTAATTTTGTTTCCTAAAATATGTACTTGTAGATTGGAGAAATTAATAAACATTTTGTTTCTTAGAAAATATACAGGTGTTAAAAGAATGGTAAAATTTTTTGAGAGTATAAAGTGGTGTCCAAAGTGAATAAAAAATAAAAAGGCTTAATCAATATAGGTCTGATCTTCAACTGTTTCCGAGAAAAAGGTCATCTTGTATTAGTACCGAAGAAAAACTGACAAAGATAGTGGTCGAACAAAATTTTGTCTATGGCAGTAAGTAGACAATGAAAAAAAATTTTGTATGAAACATTTTTCTCAGTTTCTAATATTTACGAAGTTATTTGAAAATTAAATATTAGCCAAGGTCGCCACAGCTTTTTTGCAAAACAAAAGCACATATAAGATGACCTCTGAAAGAGTTGTAACTTTTATAGTTTTCGAGATAGCAGAGGTAAATCCCGGAAAAACTCATTTTTCACTGCCTTATATTCCTGAATTTTTGAAGATCGGCCCCATATTGATTTTTAACACCCTGTATATAATACAAAAATCTGGTGTGGCCATCACAATACCTCCTGCCATTTACAGCCCGAGTCATAAAAAAGATTAAGTTAATAATTTTTGGATTAGCGAATTTTACTCTAATTTTGACGATTTATTTCTTAAATTATAGTCTAATCTAATCCAAGTAAACCCCTCAATAGGAATAAATCCCAATTACAGAGTGGGTTCACATTCACATATATGAGTTTCATACGGTAAAGCGAATGATTAGAGGCATTGGGGTCGAAACGACCTCAACCTATTCTCACGTATAGCGCCTTATCTGCTAAATTCAAATTTTTAAACCGCAACTTTTTAACTCATTTACTTTTTAAGTTATTAAAGAAAAACTTATCCATGCCTTAGTGAGATTCGTACCCAGAGCTCCGAGGGCACTCATGACATGAGGCTTTGTTCTAACCATTGAGCCACCGGAGCTATAATAAAATGATTAAATTTTAAATACCGGAATAGAATAGAATCGTTAATTTTTATTAATCTAAATACATACTTTCATATTTACTTATGCTGGAAACTGTATTGAATTCATTTTCTATTGTTCTATTTACTTTTTTCTTTTTAAAACGTTACTAATATTACTTTGAAATGATTAGTTCTTTGTCTGTCAGTTACATACATTCGAATAACTGCGTTTTGTTTGTTTAAAGCGTAGTGACATTTCCGGTTATCCGATTTTCACCAAAATCTAATGAGCTCTTTCCATTACAGAAAAATTTCGAAATACAAGGTTTCAAAATTTTCTGAATGATAGTATTTGAGTTAGAGTGGAAGATCCACACATACATACACACACACACACACACACACACACACACACACACACACACACACACACACACACACAAAACACACACACACACACACACACACACACATACACATAGACATCATCACATACACACAGACATCATCACATACACACAGACATCGTGAAAATGTTAAAATTGGATTATAGGGACGTGTACATTTACCAAAATTTCGATATAATTAACTCAAAAATTTTGACTCTGTCGGGTCTAGTAATAAAACTATAGCAGCATACAAAAATAGCATTTATGTTCAAGGAACAGTGAGATTATTTTACTATACTCTAGGACTCACAGTAGGTGGCGAACCTAAGAATTTCAACAGAGCGGCGTTGATATCCAATGTTATTATAATACAAGTAGTAAGCGGCAATATGCCGCTTTGTCATAATTAGTTTTATTGCTAGACCCGACAGAGTCAAAAAATTTGCGATTTTTAGCACGATCCCTATACCTCCCTTACCAAGGGTAGCGGGAAGTAAAAAGGGCATGGTATATTATTGCTAACAGTTATTAGTCTTAAAAGTGACGCATATGCTTTTTAGTGTTGATTCAGGGAACTAAGGCAAAACGAAAATTAAGGATATAATTTTTTTTGCTTTCAAGTAATTTATTTGAACATATTTGGTGACAACAGGTGTATAATTTTAATATTATTGGTTTTTGATATTAAATTTGGCGTCACTTTCAAAACATCCAGTACATTCATACATAGGTACATATGATGTACATATATTTTTTATTGAAGTATGTAAGACGCGATAGTATATGTTTCGTTGTAAGTGAAGATGTTAAAACAAAATTCTTTGTTCTTACTTTAACTAATTATGAATATAATGGTCTTTTTCTTCATACAAAATATAGAAACAAAAACATTCACGACAGAACGCAATAACTATTATAAAGTTATGTTTGTTTTTTCCTTAGTTTTTACCTCCATAAATATTTCTTCTTCTTCATAAATCAGTAAAATATCAACACATCTTCAACATATTTAAAATTTTATCTTCAATCTTGATAATTAAGCTTCTCTGCATCTTATAAAGAATTTCTGAAAAATGCAGTGGATGATTTTGTTTTATTTTTCAATCCAGACTTGAATGAGTCAGAGATGGTGGTATTGTTTTAAGGCAAATAAAAAGAGACAGCAGGTGGATATTTCGGAATGTTTCTCAAATAACTGAGAATCTTTTAATTCGAAGAGGTATTGCAGTAAATATACAGGGAGATACAAATAAAAGAGCAAGATACAATCAAGAAAAATTCCAAGGGTTTCTTCGTTTTATGTTGGGACTTTCGGATAATAAAAATTATAGAAGCAATTAAATTTTAAATAAATAAATACTGTATGGCTGAGATTTCGAATATAGGGGAGACCGGTGTCAATCGTAACAGGTGTCAAATGTAACAAGGGTAGGTATAACAGGGCCATCTTTTCGAAGTAGATTAAAACGCGCTTGCAGAGTGAAGCAGAAAGAGTCATAGCTCTTTGGTATTTAGTGTAAGTACATACGCGCAAATACGGCGTCTGTTTCTGACGAAAGTCTATAAATCGACAAAAAAGTAAATACAGGTAATGACACACATTGTTTCTAAAACACTATAAGTGCTCTGCTCGGAAATATTTCAAGTTAAGGATCAGTTTGTGAGTTATATCTGCTTTTATGTTTCATTAAAAAACATTTCGAATTATTGCCTAATAAATACAAAAAACCAAATAATATCTTTATAAGTGAAGCGGTGCCAGTTGTAACACATGCCACGGTGTCGATTGTAACGTGTTTAATAATTAAGTACAGTGTTGATCATGATAAAAATTACAAGAAAAAACTATTGCTATCGAAAACATAAAAGAAGAAGAGCAAAAAAACAAAACCCCATCCGAAAGTAACAGTCGCAGATTACTCTTCAGATGGCTCCGATGGGGAAACTCTCTGATATGTATTGGCCCATATGTTTTGAGCACAGGAGATTGGTTGCAGAGGCGAAAATGTAAAATCTGGACACCAGGCAAGTTAAATTGTACGAAGAAAGACCTATTTTATGTTTATCGAAACTGCAATTTCGTTAGCGATTAAAGGCATTGGTCAAAATGGTCCATATCACCAACAGAATATATATTTTGTTTGCTTTTAGTTGAGACATCTGAATTTTGAATTTTCTGAGGTAATAAATAAATGTTTATTTTTTCAATAATTTCTTCTTTTATATGTTATTTTATCTTATTACATCAATGTTAAAATTTGTTACAATTGAATTTGATCCTGTTATTATTGACACCAGTTAAGTGTCAATTGTAACATTTGTAATGCCTGACTAAAAATCCTTATACTTTTACATTTGTCACATTTTCAAAAGTTTAATAGTATATTATGTTATAAGGAGTAGAAAGCGGTCTTTTTGTGTTGAACCCAGCTATTGCGGCCGAGGCGCTAGCCGAGGCCTGGCAAGCTGGGTAAAACACAAAAAGGGCGTTCTACTCCGGATGACATATACTATTTTTTCTTCTAGTGTTTCAAATAATTTTTTGACATTTTTTGGAATTTTTTTATTTGTAAAATTTGCAATTTTAGTCAAAGCTGGCTGTGTACACTACAAAACACGAACGATTCAACCGTCAAATAACAATTTTCAATATGATCTGTGTTGATGTGGCTACTGCCGCCGCCAGCGGCGAACTAAGAAACTAACATTTTTTTACTAGTACAACAATAACAACATTTTTGTACTAGTAAGACAATGAATATCTTCTACAGCGTATGTACAGTAGCATAATATGCATATTATAATACGCTTGAAGAAAAAATATTATTCACTAAGGTAATGTAATACAGGTAATTTCAAAATTTCGAAATGTAACGTTAACTCGTGAAAAATAAAAATTTATATTTCGTAACAATTGACACCGGTCTCCCCTACACGGTTCTTTCTAATTCTTATCCGTCTTTCTTGAAGTTTCAAGTTTCAACTTTCGACCTCACATATCCGAGTTGTTGGTTGGGTATTATATTCCATATGGTCAGTTGCCGTGCTTTCGTGCCCAATTAACCAGCGTGCGTGATGCAGTGATGCAACGCGATGGTCCAAACAACAAGAGATTGGGTTTCAATTCCCGACCTGAGCAGAGAAACGTACTTGTATAAAAATCTGTCTTACAACATTTATTGTTACAAAACCGCAGTTTTGATATGTTGTATATTGGTGAAGAGATATTTTATTATTATTATTATTATTATTATTATTATTACCTCCCGCTACCCTCGGTAAGGGAGGTATAGGGATCGTGCTAAATATCGCATATCAACATTTTGGTAAATGAACACGTTTTAAGGTACCTAGAATCCAATTTTAACATTTTCACGATGATGCCTATGTGTATGTGTGTTTGTGGATCCCGTTTACGGTCTAACTTAAATGCTATCATTCTGAAAATTTTGAAACCTTGTATTTCTACTTTATTCTAATATGGAAAGAAGCCATTAGATTGTGGTGTAAGTCAGATAACTTTACTTGAAGTTTGCAATAGTTTTTCTCCCAAAAATACCTTCAAATATTAGTTTTTCGAGATTTTTGTTATAAAAATTAAAGACTATTAAATTTTCTACAGGTTTGCATTAATCCTTTTCTATATATTTTATGGATAAATTTATAATATTATCTATAATAGGGCTGTTGCAAGAATTTGTATATGCCTTCTAAGTATTAAATTTAAAAGATATCATTATTTAAATAGCCTCAAATTTGAAAATATTACCAAATATTCATAGATATTTTACAATTAATTTTTGAAATTTGGATAATACTTTGAAAAAGTCACGTAATCTAAGACAGAATGTGACGTCACAATACATACATATTCATCGGCTCCAATTGGTCCCTTTATAGTGTCAATTCTTTGTGTTATGTTACAAATGTTATGATAAATATATTGTCCAAGTTGTCAAACAAGTGTCAAATTTTCGAGTTTGGTTCGTGTTAGATAATACAAAATTCAATATAAAATGAGTAATTTATAGTATCGTATTGTGCCTATGCGATAAGGGCAAACCAACTATTGAATTTATAAATATGCCAAAAAATGCGAAGAAAAGAAAATTGTGGCTGGAAGCAGTAGGTCGAAGAGCTGATAATTGGGTTTTACATTTTATTTTACCTTAACTCTTTAACACACCTTATTTCGGCAACAGTAAAACACTCGTTTTCTGATATAAATTCAGCCATTATCCAGCTTTCGATTTTCGATAAACTGTCTGACTTAGCTTAAGTGTATTCTGTATTAGCCATTATTACTCATTTATAATGAAAAATGTCAGCGTCAAGTGTCAAATTAGAAGTTTGTTATTAACATGTGACAATCTATCGCCTACATTTATTTATTTAAATAACAAAAATAAATGTAGGTGATGGAAAAACTGTTTTTCTATTGGCTGTGAATGACGTAATGTATGTAGTTCTACGACACAGAAGTGAGGGGTTTTTTTCATGATTATTTTTGGCGCCAATATTCGTATTTAATTATTTACGAAAATAACAAATTATTAAGTTTCACCATGTGAGCTAACACAATTAAAGATATTATAAAAAAAATAATTATTAATAAGAAAAATATTACATAAACTTTCATTTAAAATACTTTTTGAAAAATGTGAAACAGGCTGCGTTAGGACTGCTCTCTCCGAAGCTCTCTCTGAAGAAATGGGTTGCAAAAATAATAAGTATGTTTTTGTTTTGTGACAATTTACTGCAAAATTTCGCGAAGACGCATAATTAAAGTCAATGTTTAGCCTTCTTAATTGTACGCGATATAAATTTGGTACTGAACCTGTGTGCTTTGGTTTTGGTCTGAGTATTTTAAAGTGTTCTGTGTTGAAATGCGGCGAATGCTTTTGCCGCTGACCGACCGATTAAAGCGATTAAGCCAAGCATGCAGCACAATTACAGATACAAAGAAATTAAACCTGGTAAGCAGCCGAGGACTAGCATTACTTTCACATACCACAACGTAAACTAACCTAATAACAACAAGCAAGAACAAAAATTATATAAATAAGGAGATTCTTCCACTTTATAAGTAGCACGGTTAATAAGAGGTCGACAACGACCTTACCAACGGAGATACATAAATTTATATATCTTTAAAGATTGTATTGCGTTATAAGTTCTTCCATAATATTTTGATGGATTTAGTGGCTACAGTCTCGAACGCGGGATGGTAAGGATTCATGTAAAATAATAGAAAATCCGAATGCGGAACCATTGTTGAAGCGGGACCGTTGTAGAATAGGTTATATATTTCTCAAAATACGACATTAACTTCAACTTCTCGTTTTTTATTTATTTATTTATTTAGCTTATTTTGTCTACTCAACAGGGCTAAGTCCCAATTACAGAGAAGCACAGATTACAAAATTAAAAAATAAGTTTATACAGTAGCAGTAAAAATAAAAAAATGCTTAAATATTAAATGTAATACATAGCTAAACATTATATAATATGTGCATTATACATTTTTACGACCCGGTACCATTGGTAAGGGAGGTATAGGGATCGTGCTAAAAATCGCATATCGAGATTTTAGTGAATGACCACGTTTTAAGGTCCCTAGAATCCAATTTTAACATTTTCACGATGATGTCTGTGTGTATGTGTGTGTGGATCCTCCACTCTAACTCAAATACTATCATTCATAAAAAATTGAAACCTTGAATTTCGAACTTTTTCTGTAGTGGAAAGAGCCCATTAAACTTGGTGAAAATCGGAAAACCGGAAATGGCACTTTATTATAAAAAATAAAGATTATTAAGTTTTCTATAGATTTGCATTTATACTTTTGCTATATATTTTATGGATAAATTTATAAAATTATCAATAATTTAAATTCCAGAGCCTTCGCTTTAAACAAACAAAACGCAGTTATTCAGATGTATGTAACTGACAGATAAATGTCACTGTCAAAGAACTAATCATTTCAAAATATTATTGTAACGTTTTAAAGAGAAAAAAGTAAATAGAACAATAGAAAAGGAATTCAATACAGTTTCCAGTATAAGTAAATATGTAGGTATGTATTTAGATTAATAAAAATTAACGATTCACAAAAATGTTTAAGCTAATACTCATTTTTGGATTAGTGAATACTATTGTATCCAGGTATTTAAAATTTAATCCTCATTTATTATAGCTCCGGTGGCGCAATGGTTAGAGCAACGCCTCTTGTCATGAGTGTCCTCGGGGCTCTGGGTTCGAATCCTACTAAGGCATGGATGTTTGTGAATGTGAACCCACTCTGTAATTGAGATTTAATCCTGTTGAAGGGTTTAAAAAAAAGGTATATTTTAAGAAATAAACTATCAAAATTAGTGTAAAATTTGATAACCCAAAAATAAGGATTAACTTAATCTTTTTTGTGACTCGGGCTGTAAATGGCGGGAGGTATTGTGTTGGCCGCAACAGTTTTTACCTTCCGTCACCTTTAGGTAAGGAAGATATTGTCTTTGGTCATAAAATACGGTGGTGAGTTTTTGATGAATAAGCACGTTTTAGGGTCCCTAGAATACGATTCTACTATTTTTACGATGATGTCTGTATGCATGTATGTGTGTGTGTGTGTGTGTGTGTGTGTGTGTGTGTGTGTGTGTGTGTGTGTGTGTGTGTGTGTGTGTGTGTGTGTGTGTGTGTGTGTGTATGTGTCTGTGTCTGTGTGTGTGTGTGTGTGTGTGTGTGTGTGTGTGTGTGTGTGTGTGTGTGTATGTGTGTGTAACAAAATTTTCGTCTGCGATAACTCTAATACTACAATTCTAAAAATTATAATTCTTTCATATTTCTCTTCGTTACATCCATATGAAGAGCTGATTAGATTTTGGTTAGAATTTGACAACCGGAAGTACCCTCATTTGAAGATTTTAACAATTTTTCTTGAAAAAACTATGTTAAATATCATTTTTTCACATTTAATATTATTATAAATATTAAAGAATATTTTATTCTCTATACGATTTGACTGCATTTTATACTTAATATTAAATGGATATAGAGTTAATAAATTATAAAGAAATTAAATTTCATAAAGTAGCCACAGCTATGGAAACAGCTACTATATTAAGAAAATTTTGATTGAAAGATGTCAGTGTCAAGTGAAATTGACATAGTGTGTTGTCTTATAATTTTATTGGAAATATAGGATCTTTTGCTATAAATTTTCTGTATGGAATTTGCATAAAATATATGCAACTGCCGGAAGGTAAAGAACAAGAAATATAATCTTTAGCAAGGAACTTTCTGTATGAAATTTCTACAAAATACACAGAACTGACGAAAGGTAATGTGCTGGCCACATCAGATTTATTTTTATATGACGATAAGATATCCATGGTTTATCCAAGAATTATAAAATTGACCCTAAGTGGGAAATGCGTGATTTTATGTATGTAATCTTTCGTAACGTGACCGGTATCAAACAAAAAAAAAAAAAAATCCCAGTAACTTCTACCTCTATCTACTCTTGTATACTTCTTCAACTTAAATTCCTGCAGCCCAAGGTTGTCTAATCTTCCATCAAGCTAATAATTTGGCATCATTGTTCTACATGTTTTGCTTCAGGATACTTATAGTCGTCCAGCAAAGTTATTGCTAAGATTCCAGCAAGAAGAAGCGAAGAAATAGTTGGATGATTGGTACAATTATCGTCGTATAAGGTTCATGTTGCAATGTCGGGTAATTGGAGATGATATACAGGAGTGAATAAAGAAAAAGTGGAAGGAGATGATGGATAAATGGTATCGGAATGAAGATTTGACAAAATTAAATTGGAAGGGAATTTATGTTATAAAGAAACGATTATTATTGAAGGCGAAAAAACCAGCAATTTTTACTGCAAATTAAAATTAAACAAGCCTTAAATTAGGGCTTTTAGAGACCTTAATACGTGTGAAAACTTTGAATACCAAATCCCATAAATTTTCTAAATGAAAATTTTCCAATAGCATAAAAAATAATATAACAAAAAAAGCCGAATGTGCACGCATCTTAGAACCCTCGAAAGTTATAGTATGACTAACGAATGAAAGTTGGCGTTTCTTTTGAAACCTTTTCTATGTGATTTGATTTGCAAGGAAACTAACCCATATGTATTCCGTTACAGTAATAAATATATCATCACGGCGTATTACCCATTGCTGGGTGTGCCAATCTGCTTTGTTCACAGATGTCGGTAATGATGATGACATATTTGTACCGTGCGGGCGTTTACCAGGCGTCACCTCACGGGCACTCATTGCTGACGTGTAGAGTGCACCACAGATTCAAGAATGTATTTAAAAAATTTAATACGGCAAATTCTAGTTCGTTCGTCTCAGGTGTAAGCAACACTCGAGTCGAAATTACTGTAAGAGGAAATTAAAAATAATCCCGTTTCATAGAATTGCCAAACTAAATAGTTTAAAGATCAAAGTATTTTGTTATAATCATCATAAACGAAAAATGTTTAAAATACTTTAAACGCACCCCTGTTTTGCTATTCAGTTACTTTAGTTTGAAATGAGCTGAATTGAGACTTTTGTGAAGTAAAAAAATCTGATGTGGCCAGCACATTACCTTCCGTCAATCCTATGAACTTTGTACAAATTCCACACAGAAAGTTTCTTGCAAAAAATTCAATATTTCCAGTACATTACCTTAAGTCAGTTCTATGTATTTTGTACAAATTCCATGGAGAAAGTTTCTATATTTCCAGTAAAATTATAACACAAACATACTGTCAATTGCACTTAACACTGACATCTGTCAATCAGAATTTTCTTAATACAGTAGATGTTTCCATGTTTATAGCAAAGCTGATTGTTTTATGAAATTTAATTTCTTAATAATTTTTTAACTTTATATCTATTGAATATAAAGTATAAAATGTAATCAAATCGTATAGAGAATAAAATATTCTTTAATATTTATAATAACATTAAATGTGAAAAAATGATATTTAACATAGTTTTTTCAAGAAAAACTGTTAAAATCGTCATATGAGGGTACTTCGGGTTGATCGATTGTAACTAAAATCTAATCAGCTCTTCATATGGATGTAAAGAAGAGAAACACGAAAAAATTATAATTTTTGGAACGGTGGTATGGGAGTTATGCGATCCGAAAGAATCGACACACACACACACACACACGCGCGCACGCACACACGCACACACATACATACATACATACATACATACAGACATCATCGTAAAAATAGAAAAATCGTGCTCTAGGGACTCTAGAACGTGCTTATTCATTACAAACTCAACATCAAATTTTTTGACCAAAGACAATACCACAAAAAACAACAAATTCCGTTGAACTTGACAAAAATAACAAATTGTCCATATCACTCATGTCATCATTTAATAATTGCTCCCTAAAAATAAATTTAAAACATTATAATAAATTTTAAATAATCATTACTTAAACTCGAAATATTTGGCGTCGGTCGGGATCGAATCCATTTTAAATGGCACAAAATTGACCCCTGTGGTGTACTGTCCACGCCAGCAATGAGTGCCCGTGAGGTGACGTCTGGTAAACGCCCGCACGGTACAAATATGTCATCATCATCATTACCGATATCTACATACAAAGCGGATTGGCACACCCAGCAATGGGTAAAATGCCGTGATGATATATTTATTTATTACCTAAAACTCCAGCTCAATATCTTTAAAGTTATTGGTCATTTTCTTCAAATAACCAATGAACTAATAATATTATTAGCTCAACCTCTTGAGGTGACTAAGAATCGGGAAGGGGGAGGAATTATTCTCACTTCGGTCTCACTTTATCTCACTTCAGTCATGTCAAAAAGAACGGTCAAAATTAGTGAGGCAACTGAGGTGATTCCAGTTAAATAGTAATTTATTTTTACGTACAGATATGAAACATATATTTATTAATATATAATATTATCATTATTTAACCGTTTTCCTTATACATCTGTTTGCACAAACATATTACGTTTCAAAAGTAAAATATGTTAATCTATTTTTGTAAAATAAACAATAATTCGATAATAATTTTCAAATTGATGGTAAAAGTTCTTCCCATTAATATCTAATAATTTATGGTCTATTCTTTGAATGTTACTTGCATAAATGTCACAAAACAGATAAAAAAATAACTAATATCTCCTACTAGGAAACGCAATTCTTAAAAATCGCAATAGCCGTGAAACATGGCGCCGGCCGCCCACGTTTGCAGCAAATAACTGCAACCTTCGATTGTTAATCGATATTAGTTCAATTGTTTCCAGAGCCAAGTTGATTAAGAACTGTTATCAGTGAGTTTGAATGGTATATGTAGGTTTTTTATTAAATTCGGTAATTTGTGATAAGTATTTTTATTTTTAAAAAGCAGATGGTGAAAGTTTAGCCTTAACAAAGATATTTTAATTTGAGATATTAAATCGTAATTATCTATTCATCTATAGATGATCGTTAAAAAGTCGTTTGTGTTTTTTGTAATATTAATTGTAGAATGAAGAAATATCATTGTATGTAATTGTATATACAATGTACATATGTTACGAAACAACATATGTATTGTATAAATTCTAAAGAAAACTGTACTTAATACATTCTTATTAAATATTATACAGGGTATAAATGAAATAAGTGCATTAAATTTAACCAGTAATGTAACTCG
The DNA here is from genome assembly GCA_963082715.1 of Harpalus rubripes. Lineage (NCBI taxonomy): Eukaryota > Metazoa > Arthropoda > Insecta > Coleoptera > Carabidae > Harpalus > Harpalus rubripes. The sequence continues at coordinate 2,516,531 of OY720450.1, forward strand.
ACGAGAGCAACAATATTTCTTAATAACTTTTTCTCGAAATCGCATTTTTTTAGCATTTTTACCACCCCGTAAATTGACGAGTCGTTCCACGTATTTTTCTAATAATTGAATGCAGTAGCAATAGCTATGAAAATTTTTGTTTTAGTAATTGACAGTTTTGTCAGTTGTAGGAATTATATCTTGACATTAGTAATAAACATGTTTATCAGGTAAAATTCTGTCAAAATGCTTACGTTTACAAATAGCGAGATATATAACAGATATTGTAATTACTTATCTATGGTTTATTTATTTATTCGTATCTTTTGTGGGTGATATAAAAACAGTATTATAAAGTTGCCAACGCATTTAGACGGAGCGTTTCCAAATCATACTGTTCCTAATATTCGCACATTTGTTAATCTTGTACATCTTTATCACAATACGCAGTGTCACATATGACAATTTTAAATAAAGCAACAGTTGTATCCATATCATGTGCAAAAAGATCAATGTTTTCAGCAGACTTCAATTTTGGGAATGGCTCATAATGTTCATTAATGAGACTGAATTTACTTGGGAAGGTGTATTTTTTACACATTTCAATAGACGAAAATGCTGTAAAAAATTTCATTAAAAAATGTTTGTGCGGGAACAATAAATGGACGACTAATTATTGGTAATCATGTACCTCGTTTAAATGGACAAAAGTTTGTACTTACATTTTTTGAATAACGTATTTAAACTATTGTCGACGATAAATAATCATCTCATAACCTAATAACTATGCTTTTGCTCTTCCACCCCTCGTTCCTCCTTGTCTTCCCCTATTCACAGGTGATTAAAGCTTGGTTTAATACACAACTTTATAATTTTAGTATCCAAAATTTAAATTTCTTTATTTTAAAAATTGTACTATTACGAATTAATTAATAATAAATGTTATTTCCGTTGATTCGTTTATTAATTACTGTGACTGCAAGTGTAACCCATAACCTACAATTTTTGAGCTGTTTGTATCCCACTTGAATACGGCAGGCAGCCATTTGTTCTCCATGGGCGCGCGCCGAAATATGCAGCAAATATTTAAAGAATTTTAAATTAAAATCTAAAAGACTTAGAAAAAAGTTATTAAGAAATATTGTTGCTCTCGTCGAGTTACATTACTGGTTAAATTTAATGCACTTATTTCATTTACACCCTGTATATAAGCTCGTTTTAACAACTGTTCGATAGTCAAATTTTTTGTTGCCAAATTATCATTGGTTGTTTTTGTATTAAACCCCAGAATATTTTGGCTCGTGTGTGGTATTATAAACTTAAAAGATAGTTAAGCAATTGGCCACGGTTCGAAGCGGCGCTTCTAATCTTTTACCGTAAAGCGTAAAATATACCTACTTCTTTAAGCCTGAGGACGATGTGAACTCTAACCTCTAGCTAATAGCACAGACAAGAAAAACGAAAAAAATATTCTGTAATAAAATACAAGACCTAAAGATACAATTTAGCATTTTTCCACAACAGTATGGAGTCCTTTTTTCGCCTCGAACAAAATAGTTTGAATTTTAAATCTTGGGAAACATCTTAAAAATGTAAAACACTCTTTCCCAGAAATTCTAATAGCTGTAATATTCCAGTTCTATAATTAATATGGTTTCAAAATTCTCAAAACCTTTTTCAAACGCCATAGGGTGTCTTTCTTTATACCTGTCTTGTAGCTAGAACAAAGATTCACCTTCTAAAGATAATTATAGGGTCCTCCAGGTCCTAATGACAGGGTAGGACTCAGGATATTTTAAAGTGTCAGGGGAGGAGTCAGGAAATAACTTTTATGTGACGGTGATGTATTTTCAAATGTTTATTGAGAATAATAGCGTATTTCATTTATATATTTCATGCGAACTTTTTTGCACTAGTACAACCAATGTCCACAAAATAAAAATGGCATTCAAATCAATTTATATACCGCGTGTCTGTCTTAAAGGTGTACGTAGGAGATTAAGATGGGAAATCAGGTTTTTGCAATTTCCTGCTCGCCTAATTATTTTAAGCAAAAACGTGTCAAATGTCAACATGCTTGACGTTTTATCTGTCACATCGTACGTTAACTTATTTGACGTTTCTGACAATTTAATAAAACGTCAAGCATTTATTTATTTTTTGTTCAATTCCATGGCTGTCGATATTTTCAACGTAATTTTCGACATTTTCATAATTAATTTCTGTCGTTACAAAGCATGAAAAGGTAATTCTGTTTATTGCTTTAGATGCAGAATTTTATGCCCTAAAAATTTTATTTGACACGTTTTTGCTTAAAATAATTAGGCGAGCAGGAAATTGCAAAAAACTGATTTCCCATGTTAATCTCCTATGTACACCTTTAAGATAGATACACGGTATATATATGTAGGTGTTTCAAAGAAAGTGAAAAAAAAATTAAGGGCATATAGTACTGACCAAAATGAGTAAAAAAAGCTTAAGGTGAAACCTGACAGTCGTATGATGCAGTGCTGGTTGCAGCGATTAGGGAAACTTTAAAATCGAAATATTATTTTAATCTTATAATATTTTTAGTAAACTAAACTCAAATAAATTGTAAAATTATCAATATTATTAAAATTTGTCAAAATTTATTATAAAAATTTGTAGTTAATGTAATAAAATTGTAATTTTATTACAAAATCGTAAATTACACAAATTTCACCCTAGATATTTTTTTTAAAAAAACGTATATAATAGCAATTTATTCAGGGATTATACACAACAAATTTTAAAAATTTTGATCTTCTAAAAGGTATTGAAAATAAATAAAAAACTAAATTTTATTTATTTTCAATACCTTTTAGAAGATCAAAATTTTTAAAATTTGTTGTGTATAATCCATGAATAAATTGCTATTATATACGTTTTTTTAAAAAAAATATCTAGGGTGAAATTTGTGTAATTTACGATTTTGTAATAAAATTACAATTTTATTACATTAACTACAAATTTTTATAATAAATTTTGACAAATTTTAATAATATTGATAATTTTACAATTTATTTGAGTTTAGTTTACTAAAAATATTATAAGATTAAAATAATATTTCGATTTTAAAGTTTCCCTAATCGCTGCAACCAGCACTGCATCATACGACTGTCAGGTTTCACCTAGGTCTGATCTTCAATTGTTTCAGAGAAAAACGAAAAATCGAAGAAAAACTAACAAAGATAGTGACCAATATTTGTTCTATGTCAGTAAATAGACTACAAAAAAGAATAAAATTTTATATGAAACATTTTTTTCAATTTCTAATAGTTACGAAGTGATTTGAAAATTAAATATTATGGCCAAGGTCGCCGCAAAATTGAACTTAGTACAATTATTTGATTTTTTTTAAAAAATAAAATCATATCTAAGATTACCTCGGAGAGGTAAACAAAAAGTCTTGTTTAGTCAAAGTCGCAACTCTTATAGTTTTCGAGATAGCAGAGGTAAACCCCGTAAAAACTAATTTTTTACTGCCTTATATCTTGGAAACTATAGAAGATCGGACCCATGTTAATTAAGTTTTTTTTTTACATATTTTGGTCAGTACTATATGCCCTTTAAATTTTTTTACAGTATTTTTGAAACAGCCTGTTTATATGTACTTACTTTAAAATAGCAAAAAATGTATACAAAATAATTTATTTAAATAAATCATTTATTTTTGGCACATCCAGCATTGGGTAATAAGCCGTGATGATATATTTATTTATTTTTATTAAAGTCAAGCCAAGTTATGTGTACATAATATCCGATGGGTGATCGTTTTAAAACATTTAAAAACATTCCTGCAAATATTTTCGTATTTGTGAAATTTTTTCTTGCATAATTATAATCTACGTCTTTTGATTGGCCCAAATCAAAACAATCAAGAATCGATGACCCGGAGGTAAACACCTGCTGAAGACCAGGCACATGCTACTCGCAACATGCGCACGCGCAAGATTTTATCAATTTATGAATAATTTAGTTTGAATATTATAATGGAAAACGGTTTATAGAAAATTATCTGTAGATATTTTAAAATAGCAAGTAGGAGAAATATACTTTAGTTTTGAGTGGTATTTATGTTTGTTTGTCCAAGTAATTAAAACTTAGTTTTATGTTTTGTGCTAATTGGTTTTAAAACTATTAGCAGTTTATATGGTTTAGAACAGGCCTTGACCAATATAACTACATATATGCATATATGCATTTTAAGTATATTGTATAGTAAATTTTATGTTTTATTGCAATATAATCTAGATATGTATTTACATTTATCTACGTTCTAGTATAAATTGAAATAATATTAATTATTAATGACTTTATTAATAAATATGATCATACCTTTGCAATGAGCCGGTTTCACATTTATTAAAAATTATTTTAAATGAAAGATTATACAATATTTTCTATAGTAATAAAAAAAAATCTATAACGTGGCCAGCACATTACCTTCCGTCAGTTCTATGTATTTTGTACAAATTTCATACAGAAAGTTGCTTGGAAAAGATTCTATTTCTTGTACATTACCTTTCGGTTGTTGGATGTATTTTTACAAATTCGATACAGAAAATATTTAGCGAAAGATCCTATATTTCCAGTAAAATTATAAGACAAACACACTTATGTCAATTGCATTTTTCACTGACATCTTTCAATCAGAATTTTCTTAATATAGTAGCTGTTTCCATTGCTGTCTACTTTATGAAGTTTAATTTCTTTATAATTTTTTAACTATATCCATTTGATATTAAGTATAAAATGCAGTCAAATCGTATAGAGAATAAAATATTCTTTAAGATTTATAAAATAAATAAATATAAATATATCATCACGGCTTATTACCCATTGCTGGGTGTGCCAATCTGCTTTGTACACAGATATCGGTAATGATGAAATATTTGCACCGTGCGGACGCTTACCAAGCGTCACGTCACAGGCATTCATTGCTGGCGTGGAGAGTGCACCACAGGGGTTAATTTTGTGCCATTTAAAATTGGAAATATTTGGCGTCCTGACATTCAGGCACGCGGCCACGAGACCCCATAATATTTATAATAACATTAAATGTGAAAAAATGATATTTAACATAGTTGTTTCAAGAAAAACTGTTAAAATCTTCAAATAAGGGTACTTTCGGTTGACCAATTGTAACCAAAATCAAATCAGCTCTTCATATGGATGTAATGAAGAAGAATACGAAAGAATTATAATTTTTGAAATTGTAGTATTAGAGTTATCGCAGACGAAATTTTTGTTAAACACACACACACACACACACACACACACATATATATATATATATATATATATATATATATATATATATATATATATATATATATACAGACATCATCGCAAAAATAGTAAAATCGTATTCTAGGGACCCTAAAACGTGCTTATTGATTAAAAGCTCATCATCGAATTTTTTGAGCGAAGACAATACCTTCCTTACCTAAAGCTGACGGAAGGTAAAAATCTTATGTGGCTAGTACATGACCTTCCACCAATTTCATGTTTAAAATAGCAATAATTTTTAAATAAAGCATCACTGCCGATTGATCGTAAGTCAGTAATACGAAATTTTGGATTATATTTTGTCGTTAAGAACTCCGTCCATATCTTGTTCATCTTATACAGTCAAAATTTGATGTTTTTTCCTGTCATATAAATATGCGAGTTTTAAAAACCAAATTTGAGCAGTTTAGGATCATATTTTAATATATTTTTTCAAGAAAATCTGTTCTGAGCTTCTAATAAAGTATCACTTTCGGTTTATCAATTTTAGTAAAAAATTAATATGTCGGTCTCATTAATATAAAAGTCTTAAGTACTTACTAAATTGTTAACATTGGTTGTTCTTGCTTCACGCTACAAATATCATCCCACCTTCCGTCAAACTAAATTTGGACAAATCAAAACTGATTTGATCCTTCCAATCATTTTGATAAATGATCCAAATTTCATCTATTATTCGCTTATTAATCAAATTCGTTCCTATTTGCCGCTTCGCAATCATATTATACCTTACTACCAGGTAACAGCTAAGGTAACCAACAAAGACAGAACAAGGTTAGCAACAAGTGGCCGAAGGAGAGAGACAGAGATGGACAGATAGTCCATCTTGGGAGATAGAAAGAGATGGAGAAAGCATGGCTAGCTATGATATTAATCTTGGAGACTGCAACGTTAGGTTAAGAGAGAATGTGCTATATTGTCTTTCGATTTGGTAAGGTAGTTCTTGGAAGAACTATATTGTGTTTCGCGGAATTGAGAAATTGTACAGTGTACTAATGGATTTCATGGGAACAATATTAATTTCATTTTATGATTTTTCACTATAAAAATTATTATTATTTATTACTGTTGTTTACAGATGAAAACACGCTCAGCAAAAACGGTTTAGTACATTTTTTGAATTTGTGATAATCAAAGAAACTAGCTTTCTTAATTTTATAGATTTGTGTAAAAACATATTTACATGAAAAATTTTTTTTTTGGTTGCCAGATTTTCCAAAAAAACATGTCCATTTAAATGGATTCTATGCACAGCGAACATTTAAGAAAAGATACTGTGTTCAAATAGATATTGTATATTTATTGTTATAATTAATAATTATACACAATGACCCGGTTTCACGTTTTTACCTCTCGCTAAGAGAGGTATTGAATTCATGCAAAAAATCGCATATCCAGATTTTAGTGAATAAGCACGTTTTAAGGTCCCTAGAATCCGATTATAACATTTTTACGATGATGTCCGTATGTGTGTGTGGATGTGTGGATGTTGGATTCACGATTTCTCAAATACCATAAGACTTAAGACATTTTTAACTACGGATTCCTCAATTTTATAATAATGGGAAGAGTTGATTAGGTTTTGGTAACAATTGGACAACCAGAAGTAGCAGTTACAAATCTAAATATTATTTATCGAAAATTTATGTAAATACTAATATATAAAAAAACGTTAAATTCTTTATTCGATAAATATAAATTCATTATTATATCTTCTATAGATTTAGAGATAAAGAAATGCATATAAAATAATTTGATGTAAAAATTCTCAGATCAAAACTACTTCAAGGCAAGAAATTCAATTGTTTGCAATTGACACATAAATGTCACTGTCAAAAATATTTGTATGCCACTGTCAAAAATATTTGTACATCATTATGAAGATTATGAAAATAAAAAAAAGTCAACAACGCAAAAGAAAATACGTAAAAAAGAATATAAAAGGGATTTGCGAAAAAATGACGAATATAAAAAAAAAGAAAAGGAAAGTAGAAAAAGAAAATTTCAGGATATTGAATATAAAGAAAATGTATGTATTGTACATAATTTATATTAAAATATCCCATAGATTTTGCAAATATATGCGAGAATTATTTTGTAGTGAGACATGAATATATGTATTTGTATTTAAAAATATTTTTCGTTTTATGCGTACAACCAGGTAAAATATCTGGCGAGAGTTTATGTGCTGGTCACATCAGATTTTTTAAAAAATATTTTAAATGATAGTTTTTGAAACATTTTTCATAGTAGGTAATATAAAAAATAATAATAATTTATTTTTAAAATGATAAAAGCATAAACAAAAAATATTAATGCTAAAAAATTTTAAAGTGGATCATTTTTTTGGTTTTATATCAAAATAAATAAATTTAAGTATTTGATAAAAAAAAAACAAAGTTTCAATTCTTTCCCACGACATCTGTATTTACTATTTCTTATCATATCAATGTTCAATCTTAATACAACATAGCAGTATACTAGTTCTCATGATATCATCGTATATAACTATAATAACCATAAAATGTTTAGTGTACTTTCTATATTTAATAAAGAAATAATTTATTTTATTCTTTATTACAAGTATTGCAAAATTTATATACATGGTCATAATGGGATCCTGCACTCTGAGTTTTTAATTATTTTAAATGAAAATTCTTTTAATTTTGAAGCACTTCGTAGTATTAAAAAGTCTTAATCGTTTTTAGTTTAACTGCATTTGATTTTTAATCTCAATATGACGTCACGGCGACACCTATTGCTATATCTTTCTCTGGCACAAGATCTATAGTAGGCAGCGAGAGAAAGGTAGCACTAATGTGACGTCACAGTAACACTGATAATAAATCTCAAATATCTCGCAAAGTAATTATTAAAAAATTGTTTTTTTTCCTAATCGCTATTTATTTAATAATACTTTAAGTATAAAGTGTACATTTTTTTATATTTTGTTATGGTTACAAGCGAAATGTTCGAGCCTGTTTCACATTTTTCAAAAAGTATTTTGTTATTTGTTGTTATTTTCGTAAATAATTAAATACAAATATTGGCGCCTAAAATAGTAATGAAAAACAATCCCCCACTCCTGTATCGTAGAAGCACATACATTACGTCATTCACAGCCAATAGAAAAGCAGTTTTTCCATCACCTTCATTTATTTTTGTTATTTAGATAAATAAACGTAGGCGATAGTTTGTCACATGTTAACAACAAACTTCTAATTTGACGTTTGACGCTGACATTTTCCATTATAAATGAGTAATAATGGCTAATATAGAATACAATCAAGCTAAGTCGGACAGTTTACTGAAAATCGAAAGCTGGATGATGGCTAAATTTATATCAAAAAACGACTGTTTTACTGTTACCGAAATAAGGGGTGTTAAAGAGTTAAGGTAAAACAAAATGTAAAAACCCAACCATCAGCTCTTCGACCTACTGCTTCCAGCCACAATTTTCTTCTCTTCGCATCTTTTACTTTTTAACATACTTCTAATTTGACATTTGACGCTGACATTTTCCATTATAAATGAGTAATAAAGTAATAATGGCTAATACAGACTATACAGGACTACACTCAAGCTGAATTTATATCAGAAAACGATTGTTTTACTGTTGCCGATATTGTTGCCAGAATTAGCAAATATGTAGGTACCTATGTATTTAAATGACTATTTCACTCAAATATATAAACCAATCCAAATTCAAGATTCTACATAGTTACCAAGTTTCATTTCGACAAAACACCGTCACAAAAAATTTTTCGCACCCTTTAAGCCAATAAGATGTCGTATTTTTACAAGTAAGTGAGTTTTGATAAGCGAAAATTTTTTGACGTTTTAAAAACATATTGTTTACATACCTGTGAAAGTCTGTATATTTTCAGTGTTATCAGTATTTATTGAAAACAAGTCGATTCGAACAGGAATCTATTTAAAAAGTTGAAAAAGCAAACTGAAACATAATACCACTAAACACAATAAAACTTACAAAATTTTTGTCAAGAAAAAATTATACAAATGATTACCTGATTTTTATTTTGGAAATAGTCATCCGAATACCATTCGTGGTTAAATTTTATACTGGAAAAATTTTCCGATTGCTTTACTCGAGCCTGTTGCCAATTTATCTCGTGACATTGATCAAAAATCACTTGTTTGACAACTCGTGATTTTTTTGTCAATGTCACTCAATAAATTGCTAGGCAACCAGCTCTTGTAACAATCTGAAAATTTTTCTGGCAAAAATTTACCACTTATGATATTATATATGAATAAAAATTAAATGGCGAGAAGTATTGTGCTGGTCACATCTAGTTTTTCTACCTGTAATTAAAATCGAATTCTTTCGCCTGAAAATAAATCAAAATGTTTCCCTTGTTGAAGCACAAAGGCAAGTCAAGCACCCGATAACATCAAAAACAGTAGACTGACATTTTGTAGCTGTCATTCGCTTGGCTGTCCACCCTAAATCATTCTGTGGTATACACCTCACCCCCTGTAGCTAAGGGTGGGTGTAGTAGACCAGACGGCGCGACAAGGTTCACAGAAAACTTACAAAAATATATTTGGGCGATTGGTTGTCAGACAATATAAAAGAATGTTGCAGATTTTTATCAAAAATGGTCAAAATTTCAGTTTATCTTAGCTCACCAGATAAACTCAGTAAATTGTTGTTCTTTTTGAGCTAACTGAGCTGTTCGGCTTGTTTACATTTTCCACAAATTATAAAAAACTACACAAATGGTTAAAAAAAATTACAAAATTTTTTGGCTACTTTAAATATAGGCTTCAAAATTTTAAAAATCTGGTGTGGCCAACACGATACCTCCCGCCATTTACCGCCCGAATCACAAAAAAGATGAAGTTAATCCTTATTTTTGGATTAGCGAATTTTACTCTAGATACTTTTGACAGTTTATTTCTTAAAATATAGTTTAATCTAATCCAAATAACTACCTTTTTTTAAAACCCCTCAACAGGATTAAATCCCAATTACAGAGTGGGTTCACATTCACACACATCCATGCCTTAGTGGGATTCGAACCCAGAGCCCCGAGAGCACTCATGACATGAGGCGTTGCTCTAACCATTGCACCACTGGAGCTTTAATAAAATGAAGATTAAATTTTAAATACCGGGATAGAATTTACTAATCCAAAAATGAGGATTAGTTTAAACATTTTTGTGATTCGTTAATTTCTATTAATCTAAATACACACCTACATATTTACTTATGCTGGAAACTGTATTGAACTCCTTTTCTATTGTTCTATTTACTTTTTTCTTTTTAAAACGTTCCTAATATTATTTTGAAATGATTAGTTCTTTGACAGTGACATTTATCTGTCAGTTACATATATTTGAATAACTGAGTTGTGTTTGTTTAAAGCGTAGGCTCTGGGATTTAAATTACAGATAATTTTATAAATTTATCCATAAAATATATAGAAAAAGTATTAATGCAAATCTATAGAAAATTTAATATTCGAACCCAGAGCTCCGAGGACACTCATGACATGAGGCTTTGTTCTAACCATTGAGCCACCGGAGCTATAATAAAATGATTAAATTTTAAATACCGGAATAGAATAGAATTCACTAATCCAAAAATGAGGATTAGCTTAAACATTTTTGTGAATCGTTAATTTTTATTAATCTAAATACATACTTTCATATTTACTTATGCTGGAAACTGTATTGAATTCATTTTCTATTGTTCTATTTACTTTTTTCTTTTTAAAACGTTACTAATATTACTTTGAAATGATTAGTTCTTTGTCTGTCAATTACATACATTTGAATAACTGCGTTTTGTTTGTTTAAAGCGTAGTGACATTTCCGGTTATACGATTTTCACCAAAATTTAATGGGCTCTTTCCATTACAGAAAAAGTTCGAAATACAAGGTTTCAAAATTTTCTGAATGATAGTATTTGAGTGGAGGATCCACACACACATACATACACACAAACATCATTGTGAAAATGTTAAAATTGGATTCTAGGGACCTTAAAACGTGGTCATTTACCAAAATCTCGATATACGATTTTTAGCACGATCCCTATACCTCCCGTACAAGGGTAGCGGGAGGTAAAAACTGTGGACCAAATGACTGGTGAAAATAGTATGACCGGTATTTTAAGGGTCATCTTCTCTACAGTGTCTCACACTCTATGTTCAGTGTAGATGTGGAGTCTTATGAAATACCGGGTTACCATATTTACCTGTTGTCAGTCTACAAAATAGAAACAGCAAAATATATGCTCAAAAAGAGATGAAATATTCTGGGTACTTTATTGAATGTATTTATATATATATATATATATATATATATATATATATATATATATATATATATATATATATATATATATATATACCGTGTGTCTGTCTTAAAGGTGTACATAGGAGATTAACATGGGAAATCAGTTCTTTGCAATTTCCTGCTCGCCTAATTATTTTAAGCAAAAACGCGTCAAATAAAAGTTTTAGAGCATAAAATTCTGCATCTAAATCAATAAACAGAATTACCTTTACATGCTATGTAACGACAGAAATTAATTATGAAAATGTCGAAAATTACGTTGAAAATATCGACAGCCATGGAATTGAACAAAAAATAAATAAATGCTTGACGTTTTATCTGTCACAACGTAAGTTAACTCATTTAACGTTTCTGACAATTTGATAAAACGTCAAGCATTTATTTATTTTTTGTTCAATTCCATGGCTGTTGATATTTTCGACGTAATTTTCGACATTTTAATGTTTAATTTCTGTCGTTATAAAGCATGCAAAGTTAATTCTGTTTATTGATTTAGATGCAGAATTTTATGCTCTAAAACTTTTATTTGACGCGTATTTGCTTAAAATAATTAGGCGAGCAGGAAATTGCAAAAAACTGATTTCCCATGTTAATCTCCTATGTACACCTTTAAGATAGACACACGGTATTATATATATATATATATACGCATACAATGCCTAATAGAATTAAAACTGGTATTACTACTAAAGGCGATGTAACCCAATACTTAAATACCATATTAAGTTTGTATAAGTTCAAATCTATATTTTAAATTAGTGGAAAGAAATTTGTACACACCAAAATGTATCCACCCTAATCAAGCTACACCCTCAACCATCACTATCACAATCCTCCCGTTGTCCGCTCCCTGGTCATGGTGTTCCGAACCTCCTCCCACCTTTTCTTCTTGGACCAAGTTCTGTTCTGTTCAGTTTGTGTGTGTTAACGCTGGCGTTATGTTGCAGGACGGAGTGTGCTCGGAGTGTTGGTGCAATGCGGTGACGCTAACGACAGTGCCCCACCTGGCAACCATGTAACCAGCCATGGCCAGTGCGACGTTGCTCTTCGTGCTGCTTCTTCTGTCTTTCGTCGTATTCGCGCTGCAAGCAACTGTTTACGCCGAATCGGAGTTCGTCAAGGGAAAAAGTAAGGGATGATGATATACTCTCTTAGGTTTGGATGATATATTAAGTTGGATGGATACAAAAATATTGCAATGAAAAATTATTTTATTAAAAACAAACAGATTTCCCTAATTATTTCTTAAAATAAAAGTTGTAAAGCATAAAATTCTGCATCTGAATCAATTAGGCCCGAATCTACACTTCTAGTCACTGTCACTTTAACGTTGCTAGGAGCGGGCCTAAGTAAAACTAATTTTGCATGTTTTGAAATAAGGGATGAAAATGATAATCACCCCAAAAGTAGTGTTAGCCATGAAGCCATGGAATTAAAATAAAAATATTAATAAATGTTTAACGTCCGACTGGTATGTTATTATTATCATAACACACTTGCTTTCAGGGTAGTTATATACTAAATAATACCCTAGAGCGTGTTATGAGTTGTTGCTATGGTAATGTTGTAAATAAATAAATAATGATACTGGAATAAAGCCTAAAAAACAAGCAAAAGCATTCATAGCCTACCTACTCAGCAAATTTAATTAAAACTTTCTGATCCGTAATTCGTAGAATATTAAAAATTATAGTCGGACGTTAAACATTGAACGCACCACGGGAGTTAAAAGGACAATAATGCCTTCGGTCAACGTACATATCTCAGGCCAGAGGCCCTCGAAAAGTACACTGTTGACCTCAGGCGTTATTGTCTTTATAACACCCTTGATACGTTAATTACTATAACGGTTTATCTGTCAAGTTAGTTAGTGTAATTTTACAACTTTTATTTGAAGCTATTTACCTTTAATAAGGGAAGGAAACAGGAAATTACGTAAGTGTGGTTGTACTTGTCTAATGAAATTTTCTCCCAATGGACCTACGAAGTCCTTTTAAAGTCTATGAATTCTTCACCTGTCTCTTGTTTTAAAAGTATAGTATGACTAGCGAATGAAATTTGACGTTTAAATTATTTAATAGCTGTGGTTTCTTTTGAAAATTTATACCTATATTTGATTTGAAAGGAAACTAACCCTTATGTATTCCGTTACAGAAAGTTTAAAATTGTACTCAATACCAGGAGGTATTTAAAATGACCTTAGCAACAGGATTCAAGGATGTATTTATAAAATTTGTAAGTCTTACAGATCGGTAAATTTGTAAAAAACTGACATAAACGCATCTATTTTTGTTGATTAATATAAAATTATACATAAGAGTGGCAGCTTTCGTTGCTATTTTGTTTATTATTTACAGATTTACAGATCTGTAAGACTTACAGATTTGTTCAGAATTACAGCATTAATACCGCAAATTCTGGTTCGTTCGTCTCAGGTGTAAGCAAACCTCAAGTCGTAATTACTGTTAGAGAAAATCAAAAATAATCCTATTTTATAGAATTGCCAAACTAAATAAAGATCAAAATATGTTGTTATAATCAACATAAATGAAAAACGTTTAAATTATTTTAAACGCACCTCTGTTTTAATATTCAGGTACCCTAGCCGGCCATTTATTTTAAGCAAGACATAGTAATGTATTTCTGTGCTTTCATAGTCCAGTATTTAAATGGGTTCATGCAAAAATTTCATACCTGAATATTTTGTACAATTCTATTCTTCTCTAGGATTTCAAAAGAAACCACATCTATAAAATAATTTAAACGTCAACTTTCATTCGCTAGTCATACCATACTTCGTAGCACAAATGGTAGATCCTGGATTTAAATTCCAGAAAAGTCCATGAATTTTTCACAATATCTTCAGTTCTAAATAGGTCATTTTAAAAAAGAGCAACTCATAAATTCTATAGGAGTAGCATAGCAAAAAACTTTAATGCTCCATTTTTTGATAGTATTGATAGTTCTTGCGAAAAATTCATATGAATAAATTATTATTACCTAATCGCACTAATATTAATAATATACAGTTTTATTTATTGGCTAATGCAAACTACTGTCCGTTATTGCAATTGTTTCTTAATAAAAACACAATTTCCATAGTATACTATAGATTTAATTTAAATAAATTTAGACAAAAATGGTGAATAACTCCGAAATTATTGGTTTTAGGCATAAGATACCCTTAATAACATAGAAAGATAACATAAAAGAAACTTTACTAAATTATAAAATATAGGGTGTTCCATTTGAAAATAACGAGTTATAGTCATTTGAAATTGAGTAAATTTGATTGACTTTATTGAACAACCTGTATAATTATATTACAATATATATATATATATATGAGAACATAGAGTATAGTTATAGTTGTACAAAAAATAATTTTCTTAATTTTCACTATTAAAATAACTGTAGTATGCCTTTATAAAGCAATGCGTGTATTAGGTCATTTTTAAAGAAAAAACGGAATAACTTGACAACGCCGAGGAAAATTTAAAAAAATTATATTTGCGTATAGGTGAATAAAATACAATTCAAAATATATGAAAATATATAGGTGTTCCTTTTAAAAAAAGAGAAACAATTCTCGCCGAGCCGTAATGCAACACCTGTATATGTGAAAATAATTTTAGGTTATAATCCTTGAGTAGACGAATAAATTCTGTTAATAAATTTATGCTCTATTTCTAACGACAAAGAATATATTGAGGCCGGTCATTTCAAAGTCTCACCCTGTATAATGACTTTGCACTATGTTTAAAATATTCCATCCACTTCGTATCGTTTTCCCGCCTTTAATAATATATAAATCATCCAAATCTTCTAGAGAGTTCAACGCAACGTCAAGCAATGTTTCCTAATTGTCGTCATGGTTCGTGAACATACCGTACTGACCGTTAACTTGTGTTGTGTTCACCTAATCATTCTTTTACGTATTATGATCAACAATACAATAGTGTTTACACGGCCTACATACTCTAATAAATAATAATATTGATAAGTATGGTACGAACAAGAAATTAGGAAACATGGCGTTGACGTGAATATGTAAACTGTTTGTATAATCATTTTTATATTATTGTCAGTCTAAACAATGATAAAATGTATGTAATAAATGTAATAAGTAATTAAGGTATTATTATTGTTATGGGGTGGTACATTACATACAAGTATATTACTAATATGCAGAATGTTCTTATGTGTCAATACACAGACTTTGTCTGACTATATATAATAGCTCTGAATTTGCTCCCTTGATATACACAAAATGATCAAAAATGGCTGAAGGTCACATGACAACTTTTGTGGGTATGACAATTTCTTCTTTGAAGCATAGTTCACCTGAACGAAAATATATTCTTAGGATTATTTTTATGACAGCTAGCAAAATTCGAAAGGTACGCCCATGGAAATAGTAATGCAGTCATACTAAGTAAGCGGCAAATGTCAAAATCGTGTGGATCGGCAGGTTTCAGTCATGTTTGATCACTAAACTAAACTAAACTTTATTTCACCCAAGAAAATAGGTGCAGTTTGATCTTGTTGTTTGATTGGATAATCGGCCTTATTCTCGTGACCATTGTTAACTTTTTAACAATTGTTAATTAAGCTTTATTGTTAACAATATTTCTTAAAAATAGTATTCTGGTGTCTAACAATGATTGTTAACGAAACAATTAATTGTCAATCTCGACTGTACATCTATCGGCGAAAAAATGTGGCCGATTTGTATTTAATAATTGTTAATTTTGAAATTTGAAAATGTCGAACACAATTTTTTTGCTAATGTTAGAAAGCTTTCAAGACGAAGAAGAGTAACTAAGAATCGGGAAGGGGGGAGGAACTCTTCTCACTTCGGTCTCACTTTATCTCAACTCCGTTAGGATAAAAATCTGGTGTCGCACAACCTCCCGCCATTTACAAGTCACAAAAACTATTAAGCTGATCCTTATTTTTGGATTAGCGAATTTTACTCTAATTTTGGCAATTGATTTCTTAAAATTTAGTCTAATCTATTCTAGGATAGAATAAAATTCACTAATCCAAAAATGAGGATTAGCTTAAACTTTTTTATGAATCTTTAATTTCTACTTACATATTTACTTATGCTGGAAACTGTATTGATTTCCTTTCCTATTGTTCTATTTAATTTTTTCTTTTTAAAACTTTACTATAATTAATTTAAAATGATAAGTTCTTTGACGGTGACATTTATCTGTCAGTTACATACATTTGAGATAAGAACTGTGTAACCAAGGAGTTTTGTGTGTTTAAAGCGTAGAATCAGGGATTTAAATTATAGATAATTTTATAAATTTATTCATAAAATATGTACAAAAAGTATTAATGCAAATCTGTAGAAAATTTAATAATCTTTATAATAACATTAATCTCGAAAAAATAACATTTAAAGGTAGGTACTTTTCGAAGAAAAACTATTTTGAGCTTCAAGTAAAATGCCATTTAGATTTACACTAAAATCTAGTGAGCTCTTTTCATCATAGAAAAAAGTCGAAATACAAGGTTTCAAATTGAATGATAGTGTTTGAGTTAGAGTGGAGGATCCACACATACATACACACACACACACACACACACACACACACACACACACACACACACACATATGCATACGCACACCGGACACGCACACACACACACATGCATACGCACACCGCCCACACGCACTCACACACACACACACACATATGCATACGCACACCGCCCACACGCACTCACACACACACACACACACACACACACACACACACACACACACACACACACACACACACACACACTCACTCACACATGCACACAGACATCATCGTGAAAATTAGATTCTAGGGACCTTAAAACGTGTTCATTTACCAAAATCTCGATATGTGATTTTTATCAAGATCACTATACCTCCCTTACCAAGGGTAGCGGGAGGTAAAAAAGAACGGGCAAAATTATTGAGGGAACTGAGGTGAGCTGAGACGAACTGGGATTTCATGTAAAAAATGGTAAAAAGAACACAACTAATGTTGTGCATCTGCAAAAAACGTAATAAAAAGTGCGGTCAGTAAGTGCTCTTCTACCGGCATCGGATGTATTGGAGATTTTGACTTTCGACTTCACCTCGATCTCCAAAATCATCCTCAACCGGTAAGAAGCAAGTAATACTCTTAATACGTAAATAACTATTTCTGCATCAAAATAACACACATGTAGACAAGACCATTATTCTAGCCTTTCCGATAGATTTTCTTTGACATTGCCAAAAAGAAATTAAGTAGGTACTTGAATAATTTATCTTATCAAGAATCATACACTTTTTACAATTTATGTTAATGTACGAATCTCGGATTCTGAAATCTGCAGAAAATGCAATAGATTCTTTGATTTTAATCTCTCAAATATTCGTATTACAAATCTGTTATACGAGTACACGCTATTTTATTCTCTCATTTCTCCATTTTTCTTTCTTATGTACTTGATGTTATATCATCTCATCTTCATCTATTCTTCTCTTCTTTTCTTTTTTTCTTGTCAAGTCAAGGCCATGTTGATGCTATCTTGTGACAGCTGCATCTAGGTTCAAATCTGAAGGTACTATGAGGTATATCTTATGCTCACGACTTCAACGTAAGACAACTTATCATGTTCTATGCCTGACTGGATAAACGAGAATATGATACTGCATGCCTAGTTTTATTGTTGGGAAAGATAGTAAGGAATCTAAGTTTTAAAAATGTAGTGGTGTGTGTGAATATGCATTTATATATACAGGGTGTAAATGAAATAAGTGCATTAAATTTAACCAGTAATGTAACTCGATGAGAGCAACAATATTTTAGATTTTGAGTTAAAATTCTTTAAAGATTTACTGCATATTTCGGCGCGCGCCCATGGAGAACAAATGCCTGCTGTCGTAATCAAGTGAGATACAAACAGCTCAAAAATTGTCGGTTATCGGTTACACTTGCAGTCACAGTAATTAATAAACGAATCAACGGAAATAACATTTATTATTTATTAATTCGTAATAGTGCAAGTTTGAAAATAAAGAAATATAATTTTGGATAACAAAATTATAAAGTTGTGTATTAAACCAGGCTTCCTGTGAATAGTGGTAGACAAAGAGGGGCGAGGCAACGAGAGGAAGATCAAAAGCGTTATTAGGTTATGAGATGATTATTTATCGTCGATAAATCATAATAGTTTAAATACGTTATTCAAAAAATGTAAGTACAAACTTTTGTCCATTTAAAAGTGGTACATGAGTACCAATAATTAGTCGTCCATTTATTGTTCCCGCTCAAATATGTTTTAATGAAAATTTTTACAGCATTTTCGTCTGTCGAGATGCATAATAAATACACCTTTCCAAGTAAATTCAGTCTCATTAATGAACATTATGAGCCATTCCCAAAATTGAAGTCTGTTATGTGCTGAAAACAGAATTTTTGCACATGTTATGGATATAACTGTTGCTTTTTTTAAAATTGTCATATGTGACACTCCATATTAAGATGTGATAAAGATGTACAAGATTAACAAATGTGTGAATATTAAGAACAGAATGATTTGGTGATGATTTGGAAACGCTCCGTGTAAATGAGTTGGCAACTCCATGACACTGTCTTTATGTCAACCGTGATGTCAAGTAAAATATAGTACAGATACGAGTAAAAAAATAAATAAATAAACCATAGGTAAGTAATTACAATGTCTGTGTACTCGCATTTTGACAGAATTTTATCTTATAAATAAGTTTATTACTAATGTCAAAATTTAATTGCAACAATTGACAGGACTGTCAATTGCTAAAACAAAATTTTTCATACCTATTGCTACTGCATTCAATTATCACAAAAATATTTGGAACGACTCGTCAATTTACGGGGTGGTAAAAATGCTAAAAAAATATGCGATTTCAAGTTATTAAGAAGTTATTAAGAAATATTGTTGCTCTCGCCGAGTTATATTACTGGTTAAATTTAATGCACTTATTTCATTTACACCCTGTATATATATATATATATATATATATATATATATATATATATATATATATATATATATATATATATATACAGGGTGTAAATGAAATAAGTGCATTAAATTTAACCAGTAATGTAACTCGACGAGAGCAACAATATTTCTTAATAACTTTTTTTTCTAAGTCTTTTAGATTTTGAGTTAAAATTCTTTAAAGATTTGCTGCATATTTCGGCGCGCGCCCATGGAGAACAAATGGCTTGTCGTCAGCTGTCATATTCAAGTGGGATACAGACAGCTAAAAAATTATCGGTTATCGGTTACACTTGCAGTCACAGTAATTAATAAACGAATCAACGGAAATAACATTTATTATTAATTAATTCGTAATAGTACAATTTTTAAAATAAAGAAATTTAAATTTTGGATAACAAAATTATAAAGTTCTGAATTAAACCAGGCTTTTTCACCTGTGAATAGTGGAAGACAAGGAGGAACGAGGGGTAGTAAGAGGTATCGATGAAGAGCAGAAGCATAGTTATTAGGTTATGAGATGATTATTTATATTCGACAAATCATAATAGTTTAAATACGTTTTTCAAAAAATGTGAGTACAAACTTTTGTCCATTTAAACGAGGTACATGAGTACCAATAATTAGTGGTCCATTTATTGTTCCCGCTCAAACGTTTTTTAATGAAAATTTTTACAGCATTTTCGTCTGTTGAAATGTGTATTTTGCATAAGAAAGACACTTTCCCAAGTAAATTCAGTCTCATTAATGAACATTATGAGCCATTCCCAAAATCGAAGTCTGCTGAAAACATTGATATTTTTGCACATGATATGAATACAACTGTTGCTTTATTTAAAATTGTCATATGTGACACTTCGTATTGTGATAAAGATGTACAAGATGAACAAATGTGCGAATATTAGGAACAGTATGATTTGGAAACGCTCCGTCTAAATGCGTTGGCAACATTATAATACTGTCTTCATATCAACCACAAATTAGAATGTAGTAAAGATACGAATAAATAAATAAACCATAGGTAAGTAATTACAATATCTGTGTACTCGCTATTTGTAAACATATGCATTTTGACAGAATTTTACCTGATAAACAAGTTTATTACTGTCAAAATATTATTGCAACAACAGACAAAACTGTCAATTGCTAAAACAAAATTTTTCAGAGCTATTGTTACTGCATTCAATTATTAGAAAAATACGTGGAACGACTCGTCAATTTACGGGGTGGTAAAAATGCTAAAAAAATATGCGATTTCGAGAAAAAGTTATTAAGAAATATTGTTGCTCTCGTCGAGTTACATTACTGGTTAAATTTAATGCACTTATTTCATTTACACCCTGTATATATATATATATATATATATATATATATATATATATATATATATATATATATATATATATATATATATATATATATACATCTCTCTATCAATTTGAGTTCCATACAAAGAAACATTAATTTGGCGTCTATGGGAAATACTGGTCCTAGGGGCTTAATTTTTCATGTATATAGAATCATTTGCCTTACCTAATAATGTGGGCATAAGGAAATTTGGAAAAATTTATATTTAAAGAAAACGATATACACGAACAATTTGGCGTCCGTACTTAATCCGTGTTTTTGCCGTCCGGCGTATATTTTTATAGGTCTTACCGACAATTTGGCGTCAAAAATAAATATACATTTACAAACAGCTATCAATCGGGCATCCTACACTGTTGCCATATATTTTTTCAAATGCACCGACATGGAATATCATTAACATGTGTTACAAAAAATTTCGGGAAAAAATTAAATGGATGATACTGTCGCTTTACTTATTTAAGTATTAAGGTCAGTAAGTGCTTCCTACCGGTTGAGGATGATTTTGGAGATCGAGACAAGTCAAGACCTTTAATACATCCGATACCAGTAGAAGAGCACTTACTGGCCGCAATGCTTATTACGTTTTTTGCATGATCGATGTACATAACAACATTTTAAAAATTAGATTTAAAAATTATTTTGACACTAAAAATTTTAGTTGTAAGATTTAACCATTGTTTTTTTTACCATCGCCTCCGCCTCCTGAAAAGCAATTCTTGAAAAATGAGATGTTAGTGAGATTTGACAGAAGTGATAAAAACGTCACGTGACTTACATGTCACGTAGTGAGATTTTTTTGTTTAATTCTTGAAATAATTTTGTCGTCTCACTACTTCACATTTCATCTCACTACGTGGAAAATTATCTCTCCACAAATTTGATGGTGAGAATCAATGTCACTCGCTAATGTCAAATGGAAATTTACTTAATACTCAATTATATTATTATTATTAATTAATATTACAAATAAAATTATAACAAATATCATAGTTGACGAAACAGGAGTAGGTGCTGCTTTAATGCATTTGGAAAATACAGAAATTACTTTTCGAACCAAATTTTTGAAATATTTCGGCTGAATAAAAATTTAGTGGATCACTTGGGTGACAATTTAAACCAACCAACCAACTCATAGATCAGCATTAGGGATTAAAAAAAATAACTAAATACTTTACGTTTTTTGATTTGTGGGTATCCAGCTTGGTGTTGGAAATGATATACATTTAGCTATTATAACTACAACCTATAAATATTTTACATGTACTTATACAATACAAATACGTTTATACGTAATAAGACACATTTTATTTGTAGTTGTTCGATAATGGCAATAATAATAATAAATAGTTAATATAGAAAATTTAGCTATACGTTAGTCACTCGTAAGTATAAGGGCGGAAAAAATTAGACCCACGGTCTGCCTACCACAGATCACTACGCTACGCACAAGGACTAGGGACTCAAAATTCAATAAATCTAGAAAAAGTAGTTACGAATGGCAACATTACCAATACCAGCTAAAATAAAAATAAGAATATCACGGCAAATATATAAAGGCGATCAAAGAAGAGTGCAATGTCAATGTCAAAAATTACACTTTTATGTCAAATTTTTCACTTGCTAAATCATGGCCATTTAAATTAAATTAAAAAAGTGAGAAAATATGAAATGAGATGAGAGTGAGATGAAATTTTATGTCACCTTGTGAGAAAATTCTCATATTTCAAGAATCGGTATTCTGGTCCGTAAGTGATTCACATCACTTACGAATTAGTAATTTGTAAATAAAACTTACTGCCTTGGAAATCCTATCGGTAAATATAAAAAAAACACCGATCGTGCAAATAGTTATTTGCTACAAGGGATGTAGACCATTTACCATTCGACGACGATTTTGCGCCCGAGTGATAGTGGTTTTTCCACTCCCGAAGATTTATTTTTTAACTGTTTATTTTTAATGCCAGATATGTCAATGAATACCATTGAATATTGACACACTGAAAAAAAGAATCAGAAAATTTCAGGAAAAAAACGCTGTGTCACATTTAACACATCAATGGTAACCTTTAAATGGAAATAATTATGAAATGAGGCAAATTTGAAAGAAATTAAATTCAAAATCATAAATTATAAGAATGAACAAATAATATTTGACACGTCTAAAATATCTAACCGTTAATATTTAACAAAGAGAGAGGTAATGCCAGCTGCGCAGGGAAGTAAGGACAATACTTACATTACATCGCTAACATAACTTGTTTCTAAAATAACCATACATCCCTACAAACAATGTCCTATATAGCTTACTTACGATATCGGTAGTGGGAAAAAGTATATTGAACCTGCTTATGAATTCTATAATTAACATTGATTAATCTTTAACATTCATGTCCAATATAGAGCTAGTGCCCCATTTTCATCTATACAACGAAAATTGAAACAATGAAGGAACAAGATGTTTCAAAATTAACGCGAAATAAACTTCGAAACTTGCAACGACTCATGAGACAAGGCTGTACTAAACTTCGTTGTATGGAAGAAAACAGGTTACTAGCTCTATATCAAATATAAATTTTTAAAGCTTAAACTACGTTAATTGTTGTAGCAATAAGAAGATACAATTTAATTTCCTTAATCCACAGTATCTTCCATTCCAAATTTTTCCGAAAACTTATGTGACATGTTATAGTCGTCTAACATGGAAACAGAATTGTTCTTTTCATAGCTGTTAAAATGAAGTAAGCAAATGAAGAAAATGCTAGATAAGCAAACGAAACTTGTTCATTAGTACATTGAACGGTTTGCTACTTATAACCACAAAATATCAAGCACAACTGTCATCCAGAAATTTATACGGCTGTCAAATATAACATTGTGTATATTAGGTGTAACAAAATATTTTAAATTTAATAAAGTTATAAACACCCATTACAAAATTTTCAAATCCTTTTTGACATGTGGTTGACATAAACGCACCATAAAATAAGATAGAAACAATACAACTTACCTGAATGTATCTATGATTTGTATTTCCCGCCATTATTTTTGTAAGTTAGCAAGACAAGAGTCAGAACGCCGAGGACCCCGAAGATACACGATGTCTTCCGGGTGGAAAATTAGACTCATTTTTTAAGATTTTTTTTTATCCTGGCAAAAACTACACCTAACTCTCAAAACTCAAGTCCTTATACTTGTTTTTTAAACTTATTTAAAAA
Organism: Harpalus rubripes; assembly: GCA_963082715.1. Classification (NCBI taxonomy): domain Eukaryota; kingdom Metazoa; phylum Arthropoda; class Insecta; order Coleoptera; family Carabidae; genus Harpalus; species Harpalus rubripes. Next base: position 2,540,758 of record OY720450.1, read on the forward strand.
ACTAATATAGCGACCCGAGTTTTACGGGCGCTTGGAACATATTTTGTGCTGCTTCGGCGTTTTGACGACTAGGCTCTTCTGTTAGCAAGACAAGCGAGAAATTTGTTGCTTAAGATAGTTGCGAGCAAATTAAATAAATGCTAGGCTTATTGAACATAATGTCAAATAACGGATATATTTGATGGGTTTATATTTTATGAGGTAATTGATATATTTAATAATCTAAACGTAGAAAAGTAAACAAAATTTTATTCTTTTTATAATTTTACAAAATATCTTCGATACAAAAATATATAAACTGAAAGCAACATGAAATAGCCGAAATTACATTGGGTAAACTTTTCTCTTGTCTTTAATTTCAGCCAGTCAGAGATGTCAAAACTATTCCTTATGCTCCGCAATACTGAATAGCTTAAATGGAACAGGGCTTAGGTTCCATACCTAAAAATTATTATCAAGTACAGGTGTATTAACTTATATCTACTAAATATAAAGCATTTACAGGTAAATTACTATTATATTTTTTAATCAGATTAACTATTTGACTTGAATTATCTATGCATGAATAAAAACAGATTTTATAATAAAAAGTATGGGTGACTAGAACATAAACATACGTCGGCGGCGACGGTCACCATAATCTCCGACATATGTACAATATTTATATTGAACTTCAAATATGAATATAATGCATTAAATCCTCGAGCTACTTATTAACTTACTAATTTTTTTCTTATAAACAATTAAAGCTGTTGTATTTTTGAATATTTTATTATTGGTACCTAATGATTTATTAATGAACTGCATCGAAACAAGTAAAATTAATATCAGCGTGCTCCTTCCAAAAGTAATTATCAATGTATGTATGTGATCTAATTTTTTAGATATTTATAAAATCATTGCAGTAACAGGTGTATATTTATATATAATTTAATTAAATGTTGATTGTATATGTATTATGTATATTTAAAATGTCACATATATTTTTATTATATAAAAGATGTTTATTTTACTTTACAGTTGCACTTAAACAACCAAAATCATTACTGCATTACAATAAACATTTATGTTTTGTATTTATTATTAAATTCACAAAATAATGTGAAGAGTTAAAAAAGAATAATATTTATGATTTTGTTCAATAATGGTTGCAGAATAAATCTTTCAAGATAATTTCCAATTCAATATTATACATAAATTTTAAATACTTACCCAATAACGACATTATTTTCTCCGATCTTGCCATTATCACAATTTGTCACCCGTATTCTTCAAATGTTTCACGTAAAATAAATTCCGTATAATACGCTTACGCTGATACCCACAACATACACTCGAGCTGCACATGCCCCGTTGCCAAATGTAAGGACGCCAAATTGTTGGTGATTTTTTGTTTTCAATATACGATAGCGTATATGAAAGTGCGACGACAACGCCACACATGGAATTTCGATGAACTAAATATACGGATGTTAACAAAAAAACAGTCATTTGACGTCCAAAATTAAAATTTGCAGGTAGACATCCCCCATCACGTAGATGCTAAAACTGTGGGAAAAACTGATTTGTAATTTGGCGTCCATATTCGGACGTCAATTTACGAAGGACGTCAAATTGTTGGGGATCTGGCAATGTACGGACGTTCGGTTGTTAGACTGATGTATATATATATATATATATATATATATATATATATATATATATATATATATATATATATATATATATATATATATGTGGAAAGCGTTATTTTTACATGTGTCTGAGTGTCTTGTCGCGAATTTGGGGACGAGGGTTCCATCCCAACCACGCTAAAATATTTAGAATTTTAAAAGGCACAAAAGTGACCCTGCGGTGAACTCTCCACACCAGTAACAAATGCCCGTGTGGTAACACATAATAAACGCTCGCACGGTACAAATATATGATCTTTACCAATGTTTATGTACAAAGCAGATTGGCACACTCAGCAATGGGTAATTTGCCGTGATGATATATTTGTTTTAATGATAAGAATTTGGAATAGAGTACATCAAAACTTTGATAGTTCTTGCCATGTTTTAAGGTCTAGTTTTCTTACCTTCCTTGAGTTTTTAATCAATAAGAATGTTTTAGGGTCCCTAGAATACGATTTTACTATTTTTACGATGATGAGTGTGCGTGCGCGCGCGCGCGTGTGTGTGTGTGTGTGTGTGTGTGTGTGTGTGTGTGACAAAAATTTGCCCTGCGATAACTCTAATACTACAATTTCAAAAATTATAATTCTTTCGTATTTCTCTTCGTTACATCCATATGAAGATCTGATTAGATTTGGTTATAATTGGTCAACCGGAAGTACCCACATTTGAAAATTTTACAGATTTTCTTGAAAAAGCAATGTTAAATATCATTTAGCGTTATTATAAATATTAAAGCATATTTTATTCTCTATACGATTTAACTGCATTTTATACTTCATATTAAATGGATATAGAGTTAAAAAATTATAAAGAAATTAAATTTCATAAATTAGCCAGATATGCTGGGAGTAGGCTATGAACAAAGAAAAGTATGTTAATTTAAAAATATTTAATTTAATGTCAATTTGACAGATATGTTAGAAATGAAAACAAATTAGAAAACTATGAATGTCAATATGGTATGTCCTTCTTTATTGTCTTTTCTCCTTAAAATTACATTTCAAGATCAATTTTGACATCTTGACATCAGACATACGTTTCTCTGTACATAGCCTACTACGAGTTAGGAATTTTATTGAACACACTGTATAACTATGAAAACAGCTACTATATTAAGGGCCAGTTTTATAAAGAAATTTAATCTTCACTTAAAATTTAGTTGTCAAGTAAATTTAATGGAATGAACAAATTCGAATCAGTTTCCCTATTCTTATGACATTTAAATCATTGCTGTCAAAAACTCGTATTGGTATTGCATTTTTTCTTTTCATTAAATTTACTATGGAAGTAAATTTAAGTGAAGATTCAATTTCTTTATAAAACCGGCCCTAAGAAAATTATTATTGAAAGATGTCAGTGTCAAGTGCAATTGACATAATATGTTTATGTTACTGGAAATATAGGATATTTTGCTAGAAACTTTCTATATGGAATTTGTATAAAATACATACAACTGCCAGAAGGTAATGTACAAGAAGTAGAATCTTTTGCAAGGAGCTTTATGTATGAAATTTGTACAAAATACATAGAACTGACGGAAGGTAATGTGCTGGCCACTTTATATTTTTTTAGTAATTAAGAGAACTCTCTTCTTCTTACAGTTTGCCTTTGTTTTGTCTAACAATAAGGAAACATTTCAAAGAATCCAACATCTTTCACGTATGCAAAACATTTATTTTGTTTCTGCACTTGACTATCTCTGTTCTGAGCTTTCAAGAAGGTTTTTGTTTCATGCACGATAATTCGCACTTAAAATGCTTTTAACGAAGAATGCTAATTGTGCATGGTATTCACAGACACGCGTAAAAAATACACCTTTGTCAAGAAGAAGTTTATTTTATAAGGTGTGGTGGTTTTCCATTTTCAACGATTCACATTATTTTGCCGAACGTGACTTTACTCGAAATTATTTCGCATGCAGAAAATATTATCAAGAATATGATTCAATGAATTTAAAAATTCTCATGCAGCAGTGGTTGAATGGTGAAATAAATATCGAAAGGACAAGAAGAGAATTTGCTAAAGATTTGGCCCGAGATAGCGTAAAGCTTCATTCACAGCTACTTTTTTAATGCATAACGTTAATAAATAATGCTAATAGATAATCAGATAATGTGTAACGAACGCACAGGACCATTCACAGCTAGTTTAAATATTAACGCATAATGCATAAACACAATGCAAAGCAACAAATGTTTGCAAACTCCAAACTTTTATGCATAACGCATTATGCAATAAGTAAATTTGTGACAGCTGTCAAAATAAATTTTGCGAGAAATCTTAAAATCTTCAATTTCGAAGAAAATAAATAACTTTATCTAATGCAACATATGTAATACCATGTGTTCAAATAAAATTAAACAAGGAAATACGCTTCAGCAATCCTTTCCTGCCATGATAAACTTCAATTTTGACAGGTAATTTGATTAAATACAGATGTCAACTATCAATTAAATTTTGTTGCAGAGAATGCTGTTTTTCTTAATGTTACGCATTAGCACTATGTATTATAGTTATGTCTTATGCATTATCATTACGCATTAAAAAAAGTAGCTGTGAATGTAGCTAAAGTCCTATAAGATTTGCGACAAATTTCAACAATTTTTTTTTGTAATATAAAATGCGTTTACTTAATAATTAATTATTGTTTTATAAGCAACAAAATTATGATTCAATTTCTTGTACATTACTTTCCGGCAGTTGTATGTATTTTATACAAATTCCATACAAAAAATTTCTAGCAAAAGATCCTATATTTCCAGTAAAATTATAAGCCAAACACACATGCCATTTGCACTTGACACTGACATCTTTCAAACAGAATTTTCTTAATATATACTGCATCTGATTTAAGATTGCGGTGGTGGGAGGAGCGGTTTACGCAGCAACATTTTAAGGTTAAATACGATTCTAAGATTTATTTCGATAAAATTAAAATATTACAATAATCGAAACTTTCAGACAAATCATTTATAGGTGGGACATCTTTAGGTATAAAATGCAGTCAAATCGTATAGAGAATAAAATATTCTTTAATATTTATAAATAAATAAATAAATATATCATCACGGCATATTATCCATTGCTGGGTGTGCCAATCTGCTTTGTACGCAGATATCGGTAATGATGATGACATATTCGTATCATGCGGGCGTTTACCAGGCGTCACCTCACGGGCACTCATTGCTGGCGTGGAGAGTGCACCACAGGGGTTAATTTTGTGCCATTTAAAATATATAAATATATATTATAATAATATAATATATATATATTTATATATATATATATATATATATATATATATATATATATATATATATATATATATATTTAATATTTTACTTCTTTTATTAAATTATAAGTTGTTACATTTTCTTGATGGTACATTTTAAATATTTATTTATAATAACATTAAATGTGAAAAAATGATATTTAACATCGTTTTTTCAAGAAAAACTGTTAAAATCTTCAAATCAGGGTACTTCCGGTTGACCGGTTGTAACCAAAATCTAATCAGCTCTTCATATGCATGCAACGAAGACGAATACGAAAGAATTATAATTCTTGAAATTGTAGTAGATGAAATTTTTGTTACACACATACACACACGCACGCACGCACACACACACACACACACACACACACACACACACACACACACACACACACGCACACACACGCACGCACGCCCGCACGGACGCACGCACGCACGCCCGCACGCACACACACGCCCGCACGCACGCACACACACGCACACACACACGCACACACACACGCACACTCGCACACACACTCACACACACACACACACACACACACACACACACACACACACACACACACACACACACACACACACACACACACACACAAACACTCACACACACACCATCATGAAAATGTTAAAATTGGATTCTAGGGACCTTAAGACGTGGTCATTTACCAAAATCTCGATATGCGATTTTTAGCACGATCCCTATACCTCCCTTACCAAGGGTAGCGGTTGTTATTTCATACGGCTCACAATATTTTTTCCGGTTCTCAAAAATAAAGGAGACATTGAAAGGACAACATTTTGCGACCAAAGAGAAGACAAAGGTAAAATCACTGAAGAAGCTAAAGGCTTTACCATAAATTTCCCAAATGTTTTGCATACTGGAAACAATGTTATGATAAGTACATTATATCTAATGTAAAATACTTTCAAGGTACAAATACATCTTATTTCTCTTTTGAGAATTCAGAAAATATATCTTTCCCATAATATTATCTTCTTTTTCGCAAGCAAATTGTCCTGATTAAGTAACCAGATCTTCAAAGAAGATAAGATCTTTGCTGTGTTATATTTCATGCTGCGAAAAATCTTAAATCTTTCTGCTAAATTATGTTCATATTCGTTGTGGTTTTTCTGTTGGGTAAATGATTTTTTTTTGTGTGTGATTAAAGAGTTTTGATGTTCACACGGTGGCCCGTGACTCACCTAAGGTCAGGAAGATTACGTGATGCAGGCATCTTCACAGAAGAAGAATGTTGCTGATTCTATATTAATTATTTGAATAATTTATAAATAAATATTTATTAACATTAAGATTGAGTATCATTGGTGCTCTAATCTATAGATTTCTAGCTGGTAAAATTTCTGTGGCTGTTTGTGGAACCATTCTCAAACAGCAAACTCTAAATCTGTGTCCGAATTTAACCGCTGTCCTTTTAGCGATCGTTTTAATAATAAACATTTGAGAGAGTTTAATGCGCCTATTAACGTATGTCCTATAGCAATAGGGGGTTACAGCTCAATCGAATTAAGAGTAATTAGTAAAAAATCTGATGTGCCAGCACATTACCTTCCGTCAGTTATATGAAGCATTTACAAAAATTCTACCGGTGAGCTGTTACCGGTAAACAGCTGTTTATCAGGTTATAGCTACCGGAATCGATATTTTAAGAACGCAAGTAGTAAAGAGGGTAGATCCATAACCTATAAAAAAAATAAAATTTGAAATAGGTTAGAAATTTGATATAGTTAACAAAGTTTTACCGCGCGCGCTTCGCTTTGCATCACTACCTTTTTTGAGATTAGATTCTTCATGAATCCGGTAGATGGATCTGGTAGATATTGTACAATTTTCGAACACGGTAACTTTTTACCACTCGTATTTTCGAACACAGTCAGTAGATGCGGTATCTACCGGTAGAATTTTCGTAAATGCCTATGTATTTTCTATAAAATCCAAATAGAAAGTTGCTTACAAAAGTTTCTAAATTTCTTGTTCTTCGACAGTTGTATGTATTTTATACAAATTCCATACAGAAAGTTTCGAGCAAAAATTTCGTATAATTCGAGTAAAATTAATATACTACGAATATGTCAATTGCATTTGACACTGACATCTTTCAATCAGAATTTTCTTAATATAGTAGCTGTTTCTAGCATAGCTGGCTAATTTATGAAATTTAATTTCTTTATAATTTTATAAATCTATATCCATTTAATATGAAGTATAAAATGCAGTCAAACCGTATAGAGAATACAATGTTCTTTAATATTTATAATAACATTAAATTTGAAAAAATGATATTTAACATTGTTTTTTCAAGAAAAACTGTTAAAGTCTTCAAATAAGGGTACTTCCGGTTGACCAATTATAACCAAAATTTAATCAGCTCTTCATATGGATGCAACGAAGAGGAATACAAAAGAATTATAATTTTTGGAATTGTAGTATTAGAGTTATCGTAGGCGAAAATTTTGTTACACACACACACACACACACACACACACACACATACACACACACACACACACACACACACATACACACACACACACATACACACACACACACACACACACATACATCACCGTAAAAATAGTAAAATCGTATTCTAGGGACCTTAAAACGTGCTTATTTATTAAAAACTCACCACCGAATTTTTTGACCAAAGACAATAACTTCCTTACCTAAAGGCGACGGAAGGTAAAAATAGTATATGCTTAATAGTGGCCAGATCTTAATACAGTTTCCGCAATAACTAAATATGTAAGTATGTATATTTAAATTAATAAAAATTAAATATGAATGATTGTGTCAATGTGTAGTAAAATCTTTGAATAATTATTTAAACGTTTCATACCAAACCAATTATAGTACACTGACCCAGTAAATTGCTGTATATAGTCGTAATTCTTTATTTCCAGGTACAAGTTAATACTCTAATTGTCAATAATTACAATTGTTTACACGGAAGTACTGAGCAAAAAAGACATATTTCTTACTTATTAAATAATATTTAACTATTTTCAATTCTCAGATTCTGAGGTACTGAATTACATTGTCTTGAAATTACTGTACTAATGTTACTTTTTGTTTCGAACAAAAACAAAACACTAAAAAGAAAGTACCATGAACAGTTGAACAGTAATTTGAAAGACATTTGCACACAATGCAAGAATTACTAATTTGAGAAATAAATTTTGTTTGACAAAAATGACAAATTAGAAATTAGAGTGGTTCTCAAACTTTATTTATTTAAACAAAAACTCTATTGAATTATAATCTATTTAAAAAACATTAAACTCTTTCTGTAGCAATTGCCGCTTAATCAGAGCACTCTGTTTTGCACGAATTGCAAATTTAAATTAAGCGAAAACGATTCGCGGAATTCTCCGTCGGTTTTCTTCGTGTTAAGTCGGCAATGTTCGCAGCAGGAGTAATTTAAATTCAACGCGCGTTCGGGCAGTCATTTAAAAGTGTAGTAGTTTTATGTATGATACACAATGTAGTATGCGACATGATATGTATTGTTAATTGTGGTTATGTTATTTTAATTAGGGTAATTAAAATTTGACCAAGACTTTGAATGCATATCAATTTATCGTCACACGTTCTACGAGGATTGTTCAATAGAAACACGTTTGGTCTGCGCAAACCAGTACCGGCCTGAGACTTAGCGCCCTAGGCGAAAATTGTATATTGCGCCCCTTATTTATTACAATTTTGTTTAGATTATATAGGTACAAAAATTCGAAAAGAGGCGATTTGTATCCATAACCCCCGAACAATCACAGAATCTTAATCTGAATGAAATTTTTTTGAAAATATTTTGGATATTTAAAATACAGAGATTTTTTTCTTTTGGGTTCAACAGAGTCGCGTTATTTGGGTCTAATACCATATACAGGATTAGTCACGGGAGAGTTACTTTCAAAGTCCGTTTGTGTGCAACCCGAAATACAATTTACAACAGCGTCTAGCTTACTCTCTTAAAGAAATAGAATATTTAATTCAAGATTGCTATATGCCTGTCTAGTGATGGTTCTGTCTTTTTTATATTAAACAATTAAATATGGTCTGTTGTCATTAGTGTTTTGGGTTGCAAACAAACGTACTTTCAAAATAACTCTTCCGTGACTAGTTAGTCTGCATATAGGGAAAGAAAAAATATTTCTCAGTGTAGGTATAAGTCTAGGTATAAATACTTTTCGTTATTTTGCAATTCGGAAAATCTAATTTAACTCTTTAACGGTTCATCCTAGGTAAAAAATATAAGAATCTTGTTTTGCATAATATTTCGATACAGATCACCGTTTTCAAGAAAAATGGCAAAAACCTAAATATGTTGCCTCCAAATTGGCGAGGGGCTGTTGCATCAGTGTATTTTTCTATATATATATATATATATATATATATATATATATATATATATATATATATATATATATATATATATATATATATATATAGAAAAGTGAAATTCACAGGTAAGCAGTCAGGATGATGATTAATTTGAATAAAACTCTTTTAAGTTATTATCAAGCTTTCGGAATACTTTATTCCATCCTCAGGATAACTACAAAAACGGTTACAATGATCATAAACCACATGTTAAAAAATGTGCACAGTAAGTACTTACTACTTTTTGAGGTTATAATTTAAACAAAGCAGTCGTAAGAACAAAAAATGGTTATATATATATATATATATATATATATATATATATATATATATATATATATATATATTCCGTATAAAAGCCCTTGTTGCAATTTTTTTTGTTGGGGGTACTTTTCAGTAGATTTCCTGAACAACAATTAGTTCTTCAGTATTTGATATGACAATGTTTTTAATTGATATAATCGCCAACGAATTTAACCTTTCTTCTTTCTTAGTATAACGTAAAAAAATCTGATGTGGCCAGCACATTACCTTCCGTCAGTTCTATGTATGTTGTACAAATTTCATACGGAAAGTTCCTTGCTAAATTAAATATTCTATTTCTTGTACATTACCTTCCGGCAGTTGCATGTATTTTATGCAAATTTCATACAGAAAATTATTATTTTGTGACGTTTTCTATATACAGTGTAATGTATCTGCAGAAATAAAAGATTTATTATTATTATTTCTTGTACATTACCTTAAAGCAGTTGTATGTATTTTATACAAATTCCATACAGAAAGCAAAAGGTCCTATATTTCCAGTAAAATTATAAGACACTATGTCAATTTCACTTGACACTGACATCTTTCAATCAGAATTTTCTTAATATAGTAACTGTTTCCAGAGCTATGGCTACTTTATGAAATTTAATTTCTTTATAATTTTTTAACTCTATATCCATTTAATATTAAGTATAAAATGCAATGAAATCGTATAGATAATAAAATATTCTTTAATATTTATAATAACATCAAATGTGAAAAAATTATATTTAACATAGTTTTTTCAAGAAAAACTGTTAAAATCTTCAAATGATGGTACTTCCGGTTGACCAATTGTAACCAAAATCTAATCAGCTCTTCATATGGATGTAACGAAGAAGTATACGAAAAAATTATAATTTTTGTAACTGTAGTATTAAAGTTATCGCAGACGAAAATTTTGTTACACACACACACACACACACACATCCACACACACACACATCCACACACACGCACACACACACACACATACAGACATCATCGTAAAAATAGTAAATTCGTATTCTAGGGACCCTAAAACGTGCTTATTGTTTAAAAACTCATCATCGAATTTTTTGACCAAAGACAATACCTTCCTTACCTAAAGGTGACGGAAGGTAAAAATATAAATAGAATTTGCTGCAACTGGAATTGTCAGCATTATGATTAAAGCTATACACTGGACGAGTCAATAAACTTATAATAGTGATGCACGCGAGGCGAGACGAGAAGAGAAATATAAAATATCGATCTCGTCTCGTTTTCGGATGTGTAATCTCGATCTCGCTCTCGTTCTCGCACATTTTTTTGGGTCTCATCTCGTTCTCGCACGAGAGTCTCGCTATAAAAATAAGCGCTTCCGCACTACGTATTTGCGTAACTGTTTAACTACAAGAGACAAGTTCGCACCAATAACACCGTCTTCCATGTGTTTGAAATCGTATAACTATAATAAAGAGACGAAACACTAAATTCTGGTCACCAAATTATTTCAATACGAACATAATGTTTATTCATTACGATCACCAGAAAATGTGATAAGTTAGTAAATAATTTAATTTACCTCGAAAATATACAATTTATCATCAAATTGTGATCTCTAAACTATTTCAATACGAACATCTGTTAACACATTCTGTCATTTTTTTGTAACTAAAAGTACCTACACTTTTTCATTAAATACATGCCACTGTTTAAATAAGATTAAATCATAAAAAACCGCTACACTGGTAACCCGTCGGCAACCAATCACTCCGCTTCTCTCCCTGTTGGCTTCCATCGACGCTTAATATAAACATCCTTTACTTTTCAAGGGCGACAATAGTTTTATTAACCGTGGTTTTAACTGGGGTGAATTAGGGGATGAAATATTGGAGAAAACTAGCTCTATTGGATGCAATACCGATTTTGTCTTTAGTTTTACATTTCCTCGCTCTGGGAATGATACTAGTCGAATCGACTCTAGATAGACTCAAAAATACAGTGAATTAATATAATTTTCACATTTACGTGTTCTATGCATGAATTAGCGTTGACTCCACTCCTTGTACGGTGCATTTTTCATTGAATTTATGAATCAAAGCTATAAAGTTGCAAATACTTTTTATTGCGAGAATTTCGTGAGATTTCTCGTTTCTCGCAGTTGTTATTGATCTCGCCTCGAATATTAAACTGCAATCTCGCTCTCGTTCTCGTCTCGCATAATGCAACGAGACGAGACGAAATGCGAGAGTACTAACTCCCTAAAACCAATTTCGCCCCAGGCGATCGCCTGGCTTGCCTGTAGCTTGGGCCACCCCTAAAGTGGTTACATATAAATTTTAAAAAATGTGCAGGCTATAATTCCGCTTAATATTAATATTTGACCGTGCCTAAATGCACCTAATTATTCCTCATTTAAATAACATTGGGTGTCGATACAATTGCCCTTTTGTTTATTAAAAAACATTATTGATTACAATAAAGAAAATTTGATAACAACAATGAAAATACCTTAATTTGCTGATAAATCAATAATTATACCAGCCCGCCAATGAATCAGGGGGGGATTCATGTTGCATAGTGCGAGCCGGCACCTAAATTTTTACCAACCTCGTACAACACTGAGTAAAATGATAAAGAGCGTAGAGTGAACTCTTGGTCAGATAGAAGAAAAGAATTCTCATTCCAATTGGAGTTAATCTCAAAAGAGATTCCTATAGTGGTTTATTTGTGTTTTGTTATTAATTATGATGACGTAGCAGTCACGTGTAGATTGTAATTAAGATCTGTTGATGAGGCCGGCTCGAAATTGCGGGCCTGCTATTAAATCAGATGCTTATCTTCCGAGGTAGAGAAGTAATGAAGAAGTAATACTGGCGGTCAGCATCAGCAACATCATTACAACGTGTTCAAGTAATGAGGATGGCCCCACAGAAAATGTCATAGCACACTACGTCATATATTACATGAAGAATTGAAAGTAGTAAATTAGTGACTGTTTGCAATGTGTTGGTGGATGGAGTGAAACTGGAGCAAGTGAATGCGTATGTATATTTGGGTAGCATTATGTCAAGGGATGGTCGAATTGATAGAGAAATAGAAAGGAGTGTGAGTGCGAGGTGTAAGGTAATGGGTGCTCTGGGTACGTTTGCTCGAAACGTAAACGTATCTAGAGAAGCTCGTTTAAGTGTGTATAATGGAGTGCTATTGCCTGCTGTGATGTATGGAATCGAATGTTGGGCATGGACGGGAAAGCATAAAAAGAGAGTGACTGCCGTGGAAATAAGATATTTACGTGGTGGATATGTAAGACGGGATCGCGTGAGGAATAATTTGTTGTCTGAAAAATGTATGGTTAGGAAGAATTTTGTTAAGAGAGTAGGAATGAGCCAGTTGAGATGGTTTGGTCATGTGGAGAAAAAGAGAGTGACTGCCGTGGAAATGAGGTATTTACGTGGTGTATGTGGATATGTAAGACGGGATCATGTGAGGAATAATTTGTTGTCTGAAAAATGTATGATTAGGAAGGATGTTGTTAAGAGAATAGGAATGAGCCAGTTGAGATGGTTTGGTCATGTGGAGAAAATGAAGAGTGAACGGCTTGTAAAGCGTATATATCTTGGTGAAATTGAGGGTGTTCGATTGCGTGGCCGGATGTGATTGATAATGTGCTAAAAGATAGAAAGTTTCCGAGTGAGAAGAGAAGAAGAGCGTGTATGAATGCGATTATGAATGTGGACGAGGCGAAAGAAGTGTGCTTAGACAGGAATGTGTGGCGAAGGATAATTGTTTCGTAACTGTTATTGTGGTCCGGTTGCGGTATTTCGCTATCGAAAATCGATCACTATAATATGTTAAGAGTGAGGAATATTTGTTGTATGATGTCAGGTTAGTAAGAATGTTGTTGAAAGAGAGAGTGATTATTTTTGTGATTGATATTATTATTCTTTCGGGTTTGTGTTAACCCACTAAGTGGGAAATGCGTGATTTTATGTATGTATGTATGTATGTATGTATGTGTGTATGTATGTATGTATGTAAGAATTGTGCACGACCGAGGTGAATATGCAGTCGAATGAACAAATTTTTAACTTTTGATGATACTTGGATCTACCACTATTCTTCTGGTACAAGGAAACAATAAAAACATTGGTGAACCTGCTCCGAACAAGTTTTTTTTATTTTCAAAGCAAGACACCACCTATTTTTTGGATGGGTTAAAGATGCTGAAAAATAAAACTGAATTTGTTCGAAAAAATACTTGTTTTTATGTTAGGCTGAAAACATCAATACGCCCTTGTATAAAGAAGAAAGGAATGAAAAAGATCAAAATAAAAGTTAAAATTCAGGACTCAACACTCGCATTTTGTTAAATAAACAGCCAGCAAAGTCGTTCAAAAATGGAATATATGTTGTCCCACATGTTTAACGAATGTACGTGATCAAATATTCCTAATGACTTGAGCTGAGCTGAGAGTCGTATACCAATACCAGGAATTGTCTGTTTGATCGGGTAATATTTGTGAAAGTTTCTCGCAGCAAATGTATTGATATTACATCTTGTAAGCCAAGATAACTTTCAAATTTTGTACAGCACTATATTTATTTAAATAAGACAATAAGTATACATCTATTATTTACCAAATAAGACAATAAATTGACAGTAAAATATGAAACTTCAACATTGGAAGCGACCTGTAAGATCTAGAATATATTTTTTTAAATATTTTATTTGCAGTCTCGTGGTCGCCTGCCTAATAGGCCAATTCTGAGCAAATCTGTAAAGGTGCATTCACAAATGAAAATTAGGTTTATGGTTTTTGTTTAGGTTTAAGTAAGTCATTCATAAATGGAAGTTTAAATTACCTGCAAATTAGTTTTGATATGTACAGACATATGTGTAAATGCTTCAAAAACAAGATTAAAATATCGGTAGAGAAGTACTCAACAAGACACCTGTGCACCGTGAAACTGTCATTCGCTTGGCATTATTGGTTATATTTCAGCAATTATGTTATGACAGTCTCCATGTTCTTCTCGCATTTGTATAAAAAGCCGAATCCACCAAGTGGATACTAAATAAAGATGGGTGTATATATCTATATCATTTCAGACTCGTTCTCACTGGTGAAGTTTGTGACGTCAAACTAAATCATAAACCTAAAGTTTGGACCTTGCTTTATGATTTGGATTTAAGGTACATTCACAAATAAAAATTAGGTTTATGGTTTTTGTTTAGGTTTAAGTATGTTATTCATAAATGTAAGTTTAAATTAACTGTAATTTAGTTTTAGTATGTACAGACATCTATGTATTTGCTTCAAAAACAAGATTAAAATATCGGTAGAGCAGTATGTAACAGATACCCGTGCGCCGTGAAATTATATTTCGCTTGGCATTATTGGTTATATTTCAGCAATTAAGTTTTGACAGTCTCCATGTTCTTCTCGCATTTGTTTAAAAAGCCGAATCCACCAAGTGAATATTAAATAAAGATGGGTGTATACATATATCTATATCGTTCCAGACTTGTTCTCATTGGTGAAGTTTGTGACGTCAAACTAAATCATAAACCTAAAGTTTGGACCTTGCAATGTTTGGCTTTATGATTTGGATTTAGAGACACTAAATTCTGAAGTGTGAATGGAGTCATTACATAATATGCGGCCAAAGTCTTTAAATCTAAAGTATAAACCATAAAAATAAATTTGTGAATGTACCTTTACAGATTTATTGTAGCTTACAGATTTACGAATTTACAGATGAATGTTCAGAATTGACCAGAAATGACTGGTCGCGAATCTGAGGAACCGGGTTCGATCCCGACCGACATCAAAAGATATATTTTTAAATTTTAAACACAAAATTGATCCTTGTGATGCACTCCACGCCAGCAATGAGTGCCCGTGAGGTGACGCCTGGTAAACACATGCACGATACAAATATGTTATTATCATTATCGAAATCTGTGTACAAAGCAGTTTGGCACACCTAGCAATGGGTAATATGTCGTGATTATATATTTATAATGTATCTATTTTAATACGTATTCTATGACGAAGGTGTTATGCGCATCTTTGTTTATGATTTTATTAATCTTGTTAGACTTTAACGCTTCATAAAGCGACGAACCTGTTTCAGTATTACCAACCTGCAGGAAAATATCCTGCAAATGGCGATATTAAAAAGCAACGGTTTAAAATGCGGAAAAAACTCTTACGATCTTTTGAAAATTGATTATGTAGATTGTGGAATAGATGCTGGAAGAATGTCCGAGTATGAGCAACATCAGGTTTGCCTTGAAATGCATTTATGGCGCTTAACGGAAGAAATCTTGCCCGAGAAATAACCATGAAACACAGCAGGCACATTCAAGGAACATTCTAGGCGCACGGTAAAGTTTGGAAGATGACGATATTTGTTTTTAAATAACAATTTTATGATTTATTATTATTTCGAATTTTAAAGGGCAAAAATGTGGTAATTTGGATAATATTTTGAAAAAGTCACGTGATCTGAAACAGAATGTGACGTCACAACACATACATCTTCATCGGCTCCAATTGGTCCCTTATAGTGTCAATTATTTGTGTTTCGTTACAAGTGTTATACTAAATATATTGTCAAAGTTGTCAAACAAGTGTCAAATTTTTGAGTTTGATTCGTGTTAGATAATACAAAATTTAATATAAAATGATTAATTTACAGTATAGTATTGTGTTGCAAAAATGCGCTAGGAACAAACCTACTAATGAATTTATAAATACGCCAAAAGATGCGAAGAAAAGAAAATTGTGGCTGGAAGCAGTAGGTCGAAGAGCTTATGGTTGGGTTTTTACATTTTATTTAACCTTAACTCTTTACCACACCTTATTTCGGTAACAGTAAAACAGTCGTTTTCTGATATAAATTCAGCCATTATCCAGGTTTCGATTTTCTGTAAACTGTTCGATTTGAGTGTATTCGGTACTAGCCATTATTACCAATTATGACTCATTTATAATGCAAAATGTCAGCGTCAACTGTCAAATTAGAAGTTTGTTATTAACATGTGACAAACTATCGCCTACCTTAATTTAACAAAATAACAAAAATAAATGTAGGTGATGGAAAAACTGTTTTTCTATTGGCTATGAATGACGTAATGTATGTGCTGCTACGACACAGGACTGGGAGGTTGTTTTTCATGACTATTTTTGGCGCCAATATTCGTATTTAATTACTTATGAAAATAACAACAAATTATTAAAAAAAATTATTATTAATAAGAAAAATATTGCATAAACTTTCATTTAAAATACTTTTTGAAAAATGTGAAACAGGCTCATTGTTGCTGCGTCGAATTTATTACCTAATTTTATCGTTAATATTGAAATCATTAAATTTCGTTGTCAAGAAAAAATAGTAAACAAATATACTTGTTTAGTAAATATGTATAAAATAGTGCGAAAGACTTTTTGTATAAATGCATCAATTATTAAGATGTTATTAAAGAAATTACCAGTATTTCTTTATTTATTTCTTCTTGGAGTTGTGTGGATTTTGTTCTGTCCGTTGTGTGTCTGTTTGTTCTTCTTATTCCCATTCCGAGAAGACAAACAAGTGAAGCACGCGCGTGTGTATTTGTACAGTTGTTAGGCAAGAATTTCCACTTCAACTGCTGAGATGGTATTTACTTTCAACAAGAATTTCAAACGACTTTGGACTCATATTTTTATGGGGAAACAATTAGTTCTTTTTCTCAAACATACCAAAGGAGATAGGAGAAGATTTTGTACGAGATTTTTTACTCCAAGAGAAATGCTAATAGTAACAGAAAATTGTCAGAATTTCAAGAGAAAACCATCAGACAGACAGAAGAAATAGTATTGCAAGAGATGTTGATATACATACATATCATCACGGCATATTACCCATTGCTGGATGTACAAATCTGCTCATGGAATAAAAAAAAAATGATAAAGTCTGGTAAATCTCTTTTGTGGAAAAATTATAATTATTAAAATTTGTGTGCATGACATAAGTTTCCATATGTTTACTTTATCAAGCGGCATAATAAATAATACGAAACAATGGGTATCATTTCCTAGAAGTAACAATAATAGATTTTACGACTGCAGTTAAGTAATTCTGCATTCCTTATTTGTTACTATCGCCTACTTCGCGCGATACATGTATCTGCAAACAGTGGCGTCCACATTAAAATATTTCAAAGGGATCTAAATATCAAATTTTTTAAGTATGTATGGCTTTTCTACTCTATTGCGCTTATTAACTTGTCTGGCTCCAGTGCTTGAATGTTGTCCTTAAATCTTTGAATAAGCCAGGAATTATTGACTTATACCGAATCCTTTAGGTAGTCCTGCAGCAAAATCTGATGTGGCCAACACCAAACCTCCCGCTATTTAATGTTTATTAATTTTATTATACATACTTACATATTTAGTTATGCTAGAAATAGGGGATTACAGCTCAATCGAATTAAGAGAAATTAGTAAAAAATAGTGAAAGTATATGCTTAATAATGAATATTAATAAAGAAATAAAATGATATAATTGAAATACTTCGGAAATAAGGGGTTTTTTGTTACAGCAGCTCGTCACTCATATCAAATCCATATATATATATATTATTTTGATTGGCGACTCAAAGACCACCTATAAATATATAACGAATACCGAGTGAGGGGCGAAGCCTACTACCAATGGAAGTAGAGAAATTCAAATAGCGAAGGCGTGGCTATCAGTCCAGTAGTGCAATTCTCAAACAATTTTTATTTGAATATAAATATTTTGCATTAAACTTAATAATTTAAATACATTTCCAATTATAAATCATGTCGACTTGTACAGTATAATAATATTCATTTATATTTATAAATATAATTTAGAAATAGCATATATTTCAAGAACATTTAGGTCCACGAAGAAAATAGTTTGATATACAAACTTATATACGTGACGTCACATCTATATTTTCAAATTTCGGAGGACTATAACTCGCTTATTAATAGGAATTTTTACACCGGATTTTCACCGACAGTCTTACTTTTACTTATACGCTCAGATGAAATTATAAAAAAATGGTGGAATCCCCTATTGTATTAAGATCCATTTCATATAACTATTGTTCTATTTACTATTTTCTTTTTAAAACGTAACTATTATTAATTTGAAATGATTAGTTCTTTGACAGTAACCTTTATCTGTCAGTTACATACATTTGAGATAAGAACTTTGTAACCAAGGAGTTTTGTTTGTTCAAAGCGTAGGATCCAGGATTAAAATAATGGATAATTTTATTAATTTATCCATAAAATATATAGAAAAAGTATTTATGCAAATCTGTAGAAAATTTAATAATCTTTAATTTTTATAATAACACAAATCTTGAAAAGATAACATTTGAAGGTATTTTTCGAAGAAAACTATTTTGAGCTCCAAGTAAAGTACCATTTCCGATCTGATATACACCAAAATCTAATGGCCTCTTCCCATATTAGAATAAGGTAGAAATACAAAGTTTCAAAATTTTCTGAACGATTGTATTTGAATTAGAGTGGTGGATACATACACACGCACGCACACACACACACACACACACACACACACACGCACACACACACACACACACACACACACACACACACACACACACACACACACACACACACACACACACACACGCACACATCATCGTGAAAATGTTAAAATTTGATTCTAGGGACCTTAAAACGTGGTCATTTACCAAAATCTCGATATGCGATTTTTAGCACGATCCCTATACCTCTCTTACCAAGGGTAGCGGGAGGTAAAAAGTCTGGTATTGTCAAACCAGGCGAACATGGAGGTCAATAGAAATGTGTATATGCTAGCTCCAGTGCTTGAATGTTGTCCTGAAACTTCTGGATAGTCCTGGCATTTTGGACATACAACCGATCCTTCAGATAGTCCCAAAGAAAACAATGCGAGTATGGTGTTGTCAAATTAGGCGAACGTGGAGGCCAATTAAAATTTGTATTTTGGGAAATACTTCGTTTTCCACCGCAAGACGCAAAAAAATTACGGCATTGCTCTACATCGGTCGTAATTTTATTGCCATTTCTCCACAATACAATAATGCCCGATTACGTTTTCGAACGTTACTTCCGTTATTGTGAATTTAGCTTTCAAAGATTTTTCGGTTTGCTGAGTAGTCTGAGGAATAACTATTTAAAATCTGAACAAAAATTTAAAAAAAAATCTGGTAGAAGACTATTAGTACCCCATTATTTTTCTATCTCCAGCGATGATAGTCGAAATCCATTTGTAATTATTCCCCGCTGTTAGTGAAGTATGTCCATTGGTATGCTTGTATACGAATAGGAAAATATGTAATAAGCATCCTAGCGAGATCCGAGATCGATTATTAAAAGCTAGTGGAACAAAAGCCAAGCGGCTATTGATATATGAGAGGAGGATGATGCAGCGAGTTGCTAGGCAACGCTAACAACAACCCAACTTGATTGCTTTCCTTTGTCTACTCACAAAACAACAACAAAATCAAAAACAACATATACGTAATAATTTACTAAAGTATGGGGAATCTTTACTTCCATATATGAGCGGCCTTGAGATATCGAATGGTATATTGCTTCATCCTTGTCCTTAGTTCAGTTTTTCATACAAAATCTTTTGCATCATCATCTTCTTTACGCTTATTCGTTCAAAGAAATTTTTGAAAATACAATGTTGTGCAAGTACTTAGGGGACATAACGTATGGTCCTAAAGTTTTGAGAAATTTTTTAGATATACTGATAACTTTTTTTAAAACCTTTTACTTTTTAAACTAATTATTACAATAATTAACAATACGTATAACAATTAATATTTAACATTTAAATTATTGATAATGGACTATTATCTTCAATGGCCCTTAATTTTCTTCTGACTTGCCCCATCATTCTCTGGACAACATCTAGATCGATTTCTCGAATCTTTTGGTAAATGCGACGTCGTAATTGTTCATTTGCAGCTTCCCATCCCTTGTCGTACAATTTTCTGGTCAATATTGACCAAAATTCTTCTATTGGTCGAGTTTGAGATACATTGGGAGGATTATCTAATTTCGGAACAAAGTCTACGTTGCTTCGTTATACTAGTCTCTAGTTATTCTGGCGTATGGCGTATTGGCATGAAGTTAGATCAGGCCAAAACATTATATCATTGGCGTGATGTGTATTTAAAAATTGAAGCAATTTAGAGAGGCATCTTTGCATATAAAGTTGTGACGTTAAGGCTTCTCCTCGAACACGACCAATATATGGCTGCGAGATATATCCGGCTTCAGAAATGGCACATCATACTAAAACTTTATCCTCAAATTTAGATTTATCTTTGAACTTGACATTGTCTGGTGTGTTTTCCATTTATTGAGAAAATGAATGCGCCTTAACGCACAACATCTAGGGATTCTTTTTTTGGGCCACGATATATTTTGGTGCCTTTCTTCCTTTTCGAAACACCACGTCATTTCAAGAAAGTGTTCTAAAAACAGTCATTTGAAGAAAGTGTTCTAAAAACAGTGATCTTCGAAACATCGAATCTTTTGGCTACAGTTCGTTGTGACACTCCAACTTTGTCTTTAACGGCTGCAATTAATCTTTGTTCTCTCATGTGGCTCAAAATTTTTGGTCGACCACTTTTGGGCAAATTAATACAGGGTATAGCTTCTTCGCAATTTTTTATTGTTTGATAAATTGTTGCCACAGAGATATTGTGCTCGCGATAAACTGCAACAATATCACACTTAGGCATTCGCCCAACAAGATTGTAAATTTCTTTACCGGTTTCAGGATATTATTCCATTGTTTACATGTAGAAAAGTAGGCTGGTAACTAAATAATAACTGTATCTGTATGGTAATATTATTACCATACTGACTTGTCAACAACGGTCTACAAAATGAAAATAAAATAAAATGAAAATACAATGATCTTCATTAATACATACAGATAACGTTAGCCTATCGTTCTAAATACGGTCTACTTTATTCTAAAGTAATAAACATGTGGAACAAAGTACATAATTTAAATATTTGTCATATTGACATATGTCAAAATAATTGTTCTGTTAACCATAGCAATCTGAAAGTAGCATTAATGAGAGAATTTCAAAAAATGGTATTTATCAATAATGTCTTAATTTTCTGAAACCGATAAACTATTGAACAAACCACGGATGTTATTAATCATAACAAGCCTTAGATGTCTTAAAATCCTCGCTCTACGAGCTCGGATTTTAATCTTACATCTTCGGCAGTTATGATGTGCATAACATTCCTAGGTATGTTAATAGCTATTACCAATATCTAACTTATATGACATTTTGCTGCTTCAAATCTAAAACACTAAACTGTCAAAATGATTAATTGTGATATTTTGTTTCCAGCAACAATTTGATTATACGTTATTTGGTATAAATACAAAACATCTAAAAATTTTCTCAAAACTTTAGGACCATACGTTATGCAATGTGAGTTTAAAAACATACTATGTACGAACAGTGGCGTAGCGAGCATAATTGGCGCCTGGGGTATAATACCTTTCGCCCCTTTCCCGCAAGAATTTTTTTCATAAAATAATCTTTAAATGTCATTTTAGGGTATTTTACTACAAATATTGGACCAAAAAACGGGTATATAAATACAAATATATTGTATAGATATTTTAAAGAAATTTTAATTTCTTACTCCAGCATTTAGAAAAAAGTTTTTAGTTTTATTAATTTTATTTCGATAATAGAGTGTAGTACCTACCTAAAATACTGTATAATACATTATGAATAGTCACTACCTAAGTGCGCGTCTACAACACACTATAGGTACTATTTTTCAGGACAAATACGGACACAAGTTCAAGCTAGACTTTAAATTTCATATACAAAAATAAATTGCCAGGTCACGGAACATTTTAGAAAAGAGAATATATTTAACGGATTGTTGACTTAAATAAAAATAATACTTATACATATAATTTAATATGTTCTTACTCATAAATTAAAATAAAAATATCCCAAAACCCACACGTTTCGTAAGCACAGTACCAGTACCACAGACTTACACACAATTGTGAAAACGCATGCCGCACGTACACATTGCAAACTACCTTAATTTACAATTTGCGCAGAAACGCACTTACTTTAAAATGCAAGAATTAAGAATTAAAATTAGAATATATAAAACAATTAAAAATTTATTAATGAAATAAATATATCAGTCGATAGATGATATAAGTAATAAATTTGGTGTCGGGTATTAAAACCGGGACAATCACGTATCCCGAAGATGTTCATCGGGACACCGGGACATACAACTCAAAACAGGGACGAATCCCTGCAAACCGGGACATCTGGTCACCCTACTCCAGCCCACTGAATGCAATGTGTCAATTTATAGTTGGAAGTAGTTGCCTGGTTGTTGCCGCAGCGGAACAGCGAATTCGCGAATAAAATCACCGGTGGCGGCGCTGTTATCAACCAAGATGTCGGATGATTGTCGTACTATCATTTTCAAACGTGCTTGTTTACATGTTATAAACGCAGTTTTCGAGAGTCTTTTATTCTATTATTAAAATATTTAGGCAGGTTTTATTTTACTGACTGATAATTTTGAAGATTACGTTTCAATGTTATTATTTCAATTTTGTGCATGGACGTTTCAAAATTTGTTTATTTGCAGATAAATATGACAATGTTCTTGGGAAATAATCTTCACCTCCTATAAAGAGAATTATTTAAATTTTTAAATTCCAATAATTCTTCAAGGAATTTTAAGTAGAAAATTGAGTAAATGAAGAAAAAATCAGGAAACTAACAGTCTTTAAATAGGAAAGTGTAAAACAGGTTAAGGATGAAACACATTTAAACTGGAAAGTAGTCTTCAAAAAGTCTGATTTTAGTCAATACCTATGTATTGAAGTAGTGAATGAGCACGTAAAATAGAAATAATAAAACAAAAGCTTACTGTTCACAAACAACAACCAAATAAAATAACACTAGCCCAAATAGCGTTTTCAGTGAAGTACGACAACAAATAGTTCTTATTTTGCCACTAGATGGCTACGGCTTAATTTTATTCGCGAATACAGCTAGATAGCCAACTTTTAGCTCCTAGACTGACGTCACATGCGCAGTAACGTGTTTTGGCCATTGTCATAGCAACCGCCCTGGAATGGCCGGTTGTTTACAGTTGAAGGAAGGCAGTATCGTTCCCGAAACTCAAATATTATTTCCGAATCAAAATAAAAATTGAAATTTTCCGGAAAATCTTGTTTGTCCTAAGGACAATTTAGCGCCCCTGCGAGTGGCGCCTGGGGCACAATAGCCCCCTTTACCCCCCCCCCCCCCCATCACTACGCCACTATGTACGAATTATTTTTTGTGCCGATCTTAAGATGACCTTAATGATGAAACTTTAAAAACGAAATGAATTAATAAATTAATACACGAGTGGAATTGTATGCTTATAATATCATAATCTTGTCTCTCTTCGAAATTAATTACAAAACTAATTAACAATCCACACCCATCAACCTTCTGCTTTGATTTTCTTCATTCTTCTTTTTCTCCGTCTGTTTTTGCCGACTGCTATGAGCTTATGATTCGCATTATGCCAGCGATTTTAATTAATAACCTCTGCTTATGATATATTGACGAGGCATGCACAGGAACGCTGACGACCAAACATTTGAATTGAATGGCAGGCAAAAAGAATTCTGCATTTGCTTATCGCTGCGCTAGCAGTATCGTCTTAATATACAAGTAAATTCTTCTTTATCTATAGTGTAATAAAAGTTATCAAGAAGACAAGATACATAGAGTGTTGTAATGGAAGTGGAAGACATAAGAGATAAGACGTAGTTGACAAAGAAAGAAATATACAAGAACAAGACACAGAATTCTTGATGAATTTCTTCGAGAAGTAAAAATATGGTAAAATGTGGGAAATTTCACGACAGTGGTATGGATAAAACATCATTTCGTACAACACGGACGTATCGGTGCACACTTCCACCGTCTTCAGGGTCTAACTGCTTTGGATTTACCTTCGTTGTACTTTTTAAATATTTTCTTGCACCGTTCCACACGATGTTGCTTTTGAGCAGCATTTAAATTATGTGGTATTCAACGGCAAAAACTTTCCGGACTTGTAGATGATCGTGTAAAATTTTATTTTTATATTTTGCGTTCATAATGAAGTCATTACGATACGCAATTGCGTATCGTAATGACCTTCATTTCGATACGCAATTTTTTGTTTTAGACGGTTGGTACTAGATGACGTTTCTTTAACCCATTTTTACCTAATTTATTTTTAGTTAATTGACAATTCATTTTAATAATATAATGTCGTTATTATTATTATTTTTTATTTAGGGAAGATTATTTACATGAAAATGTACAAATATAATCACAAATTGAGTAAGTAAATGTTAATATAATGTTCGAATTAGTCCACATAGATGGACCTAGTAGTACTAAAAATTTGTAGATTGAACCTTTGAACGATAGCAAGTTTTAATTCAAATATAAGAAAAAATAAAAATTTCCTGTACACTGAGGCTGAAAGGGTTAAATTGTCAAACGTCAAAGCTGGAAGATAAGAAATTTCAATATAACCTCAAAATTTCTTTTACTTAATTAATCACTTTATTTAATGAATATAATAATAATAATAATAATAATAATAATAATAATAATAATAATAATACATATTTTCGTCTTACTTTGCATTTCAAAATAAGCAATCAAAACATTCTCTGTTACGCCTTTGACATTATTTTCTTTACACCATGTGTCAAATTCGCAAATTCTTTCTCATAAATCTCGCGCGATTTTTTAGGAAGTAGATTATTTCCTGTAGTCTGAGCTATATTACGTAGCTCAGGTGGAGTGCAACTGATTTCATCTTCCATGATTACACTAAATTCACTTAAATTTGTTCGTAAATATTGAAATGACATGAACTTTCAAATAATAATTGAATGTGGTCAATTCAATGTTACCAACTACAACATTTCACTTACAAATTTCCCTAAATCAACTCGGTTTAATATTAACAGTTTTTTAAAAATATTTTTGTTTGTAGAAGGTGCAAAATATAAAAAATAGTATAAAGAACTCATTTTATAAGACTTTTTTTCGCACTTGTCAATTAGAAAACTCGCTGACGCTCGTTTTCTAAATTTTGACGCGTGCGAAAAAAACATGTCTTATAAAACACGTTCTTTAATATACTATTATAGCAGCCATTCCAATGCCCAAAGTAGCTCGTATAATTCTGTATGTAACACGGTTATTTTTTCTAATCATAGTACGAATAGCAGCTATGTTTTCATCCGTAACTGCAGAAATTAGCCGATCTTCGCGTAAATCATTACTCAAAAACTCTTAAATTCGTTGTATGGTATGTAAGACTAGCGAATAAAAGTTGACGTTTACCCATTTAAATACTGGACTAGAAAAGCACAGAAATACATTATTATGTCTGGCTGAAAATAGGTGGCTGACTAGGGTAAATGAATATCAAAATAGGGGTGCGTTTAAAATATTTTAAATATTTTTCGTTTGTGTTGATTATTATTTAGTTAATTCTATGAAATAGGATTATTTTTAATTTCCTCTAACAGTAATTTCGACTCGAGGGTTGCTTACACCTGAGACGAACGAACTAGAATTTGCGATATAATTTTTTTTAAATACATCCCTGAATCCTGAAAGTCGTTTTAAATGCCTCCTGGTATTGAGTACAATTCTAATCTTCAGTAACGGTATACATAAGGGCCAGTTTCCTTTCAAATCAAATATAGGAAAATGTTTTCAAAAGAAACCATATCTATTAAATAATCTAAACACCAACTTTCATTCGCTAGTCATACTGTACCAGCTGTGAACAGACCTGATACTAGGTGCTTTATTTCCAAAGGCAGACCGAAGCCTTTAAGCATTGTTTTGGCGAGAGCGAACTTTTAAAATCGTAAAATATCATTGCTCAGAAATAATTTTCTCTTGTTAACTGCATTTTCAGTACGACTTAAATAAATAAATATATCATCACGGCATATTACCCATTGCTGGGTGTGCCAATCTGCTTTGTACACAGATTTCGGTAATGATGATGACATATTTTTTCTAAATGTAAAATTATGTCTTATGCCATGAAGCACAGTCAGATTATTGTCCCTTACTGGATGGAGGGTGAGTGTCTAGAAAGAGTGAATAAACGTAGGGATTTGGGAGTTGTATTTGATCTGAAATTACAGTTTGATTTGCATTATAATTATATTGTAAATGCTTCTTATAAAAGCTTGGGTTTTATAATACGCAACTCGCAATTTTTCAAAAATCAAGCAACTCTTAAATCCCTCTATTACTCGCTTGTTTGATCTCGACTTGAGTACTGTCTTATTGTTTAGAATCCAATATACGACTTGCACAGTACTAACATCGAATGGGTGCAAAGAAAATTTGTACGATATTGTGCACGAAAAATTTCAATAAATTTTAATCCCCTGAACTATAGTTATACTGCTGCCCTACTACATCTCAATATGTTTACATTGGAGTCCAGGCGTAAGATGTACTCCTGTCTGTATCTACATAAATTATTATCAAACAAAATCGACGACACTACTGGCTTAAATAATGTTTACATTTATATTCCGCGCCTTTCATCCAGAATACATACGAGCATTACATTTTATATTCACCTAAGGAGAAATTATTTTCTAAAACGTCCAATTACCCGACAGTTTCATTTAAAATGATATTGTAAAGAAAATAGATATTGTGGTTGACATTTTTAACATAAATTACGTTGCTTTTAAAAATATTTTGAATTATAATTTACGTACATTTTGATATAAATAGAATAAATCTTATTCATATATATTTTTTCCTTCTATTGTGTATTATTTTTTATTTTTATTAATTTTTATGTATGTATATTGTGTTTCACATTTTGTCTTTGTCTACGACAAACATGTTTTTCGGGTTTTTGCTAATTTGTGTATCTCTGACTCCCTTGTAATTGGGATATTATATCCCGTAAGGAGGTCAATAATAAATAAATAATAATAAAAAAAAATTGTACCGTGCGGGCGTTTACCAGGCGTCACCTCACGGGCATTCATTGTTGGCGTGGAGAGAGCACCACAGGGGTCAATTTTGTGCCATTTAAAATTGTAAATAATTGGCGTCGGTCGGGACTTTAAAACTGCTTAGAAAATTACTGATAACAGATAACGAATTGTAACAAGAACTGTCAAACAGCATAAGGATGTACGTTTGTTTTTGTGATGCATTTATTTTTCATAGCTACCTTGGTTATATTTGTTTGCAGAAACTTTCGGTGCTACCCTTATACATGATATTAACAATCTCTAAGATCTTACTGTAAGTGTGATTTGAATTGTTAACACATTATGATAAAATATTTATTTATAAGTATTGCCATATACGAGTACACTTATTTTACTTATAGAAGTAAGGAAATAGACAGCAAGTATGTTTCTAAATGTTTGTTTGTGTGTGTGTGTATGGTTATAATAGTAATTTTATGAATGAAGTTGTTGTAGTGAATAAATTATGCGAATATTTATTTAGTGTGTTGTGCTGCCCAACCCACACCCAGTTACGTAGTAATGCCAGTGGGTTCGCGGCGCAACTCTCTATTCAAATCTCCGTATTCGATGGCTAATTTTAACACACAAGGCTGCACACAACATTCATGCACTTAAATACGGAATTTAAACACCTATACTCCATAACAACAACTAGATATAAACTACGTATATGAGGGGGTATTATTAGCCTAATAATAACATAGTTGTTATTTGTTTTTTAAATGATATAATAATATAGTCTCCTAACAGTGCAATTTATTTAGTCCAATGATGTTTCAATAGGTTTACAGCGTATTTGACTTCATTCACTTGAAAATCTCTGTCCCATTTAGAAATTTTTAGCTTAGAGAATAAATGAGAATCGGAAGGAACCAAATCGGCAAATAAGTTGGGTGTGGAAGCAAAACATATATTATTTCCTTGATTTTAGCCCAATTGCTGTAACACTAGAATATTTTATTCTCTATATGATTTAATTACATTTCATACTTCATATTCAATGGATGTAGAGTTAACAAATTATAGAGAAATTAAATTTCATGAAGCAGCTAGCTATGCTATAACGACGGAAACCACTACTATATTAAGAAAATTACAGATGTCAGTGTCAATTACAATTGACATGTTTGTGTTATAATTTTACTGGAAATATACAATCTCTTAGGTACACGAAACTTTCTGTATGGAATTTGTACAAAATACATAGAACTGACGGAAGGTAATTTGCTGGCCACATCAGATTTTTTTATAATTTGAATCGTTTTTACCTTCCGTCACCTTTAGGTAAGTAAGGTATTGTTGAGGGTATTGTCTTTGGTCAAAAAATTCGGTGATGAGTTTTCGATGAATAAGCACGTTTTAGGGTCCCTATACGATTTTACTATTTTTACGAAGTCTATATATATATATATATATATATATATATATATATATATATATATATATATATATATATATATATATATGTGTGTGTGTGTGTGTGTGTGTGTGTGTGTGTGTGTGTGTGTGTGTGTGTGTGTGTTTGTTTGTGTGTGTGTGTGTGTGTGTGTGTTTGTGTGTGTGTGTGTGTGTGTGTGTGTGTGTGTGTGTGTGTGTGTGTGACAAAATTTTCTAATGCGATAACTCTAATACTACAATTCCAAAAATTATAATTCTTTCGTAATTCTCTTCGTTACATCCATGTGAAGAGCTGATTAGATTTTGGTTATAATTGGTCAACCGGAAGTACCCTCATTTGAAGATTTTAACAGTTTTTCTTGAGAAAACGATGTTAAATATCATATTTTCACATTTAATGTTATTATAAATATTAAAGAATTATTTATTCTCTATACGATTTGAATGCATTTTGTACTTCATATTAAATGGACATAGAGTTAAAAAATTATAAAGAAATTAAATATCATATATATTAGTCAGCTTTGCTATAACTCTGGAAACAGCTGCTACATTAAGAAAATTCTGATTGAAAGGTGTCAGTGTCAAGTGCAGTTGACAGTATGTTTATGTTATAATTTTACTGGAAATATAGGATCTTTTGTTAGAAACTTTCTGTTTGGAATTTGTATAAAATACATACAACTGCCTTAAGGTAATGTACAAGAAATATAATCTTTTGCAAGGAACTTTCTGTATGACATTTATACAAAATACATAGAACTGACGGAAGGTAATGTGCTGGCCACATCAGATTTTTTAAGATGAAGTAATTTAAATTAACAAACATTTAAAATCATAATTCAAAATTATTTCCTCAACCGTTATAAGTATTTCTCAATCTTCCACCTGTTCAAAATTTAAAAACCATGTGACTCACTTCTTTCTCGTGGGCGTTACAACCGAGTCTTCACAACTATGTTCTTCCAGGTGTGTATTCTACTTCTTGTAAATGGTAATGTAAGTGAGTCGTTGTCTGGTCCACTACCAGATGCAGTAAGTCCTTCAAGTAGTAACACATGTTCAAATGCAAATGATGGGTGTTAATTATTTTGACGACAGTAAAGTCGAGAGTAGAAGTGTGCGCGTACAAGAGAAAGAGAGGTGTGAGAAGATTTTGCGTGGGAGGATTTCGTTTCGTCACTCTTACTTATGCGGAGATGTGTAGAGAGAGTTTTAACAAGATGTACTAAAGGACAAATTAGAACATCGTTCAATTATATTAAAACCCTGTCTTATCTAGAGAAAATTCTACGAGTAATTTATTTATTTATTATGAGTACTCAACAGGAACAAATGTTCCCAATTACAGAGTACTATTT
Organism: Harpalus rubripes; assembly: GCA_963082715.1. Classification (NCBI taxonomy): domain Eukaryota; kingdom Metazoa; phylum Arthropoda; class Insecta; order Coleoptera; family Carabidae; genus Harpalus; species Harpalus rubripes. Next base: position 2,571,304 of record OY720450.1, read on the forward strand.
AGATTACATATACAATAGTACATAAACAGTAATGAGTAGAATCATATTTTAATTAATTAACAATGATTTGTAAAATATTCCAATATCTTATATCTAAAGGTTGACATCGAATCAGAAAAAATATCAATTTCTACAGGATTATTATAAAATTGTTTGAATAATAAACAGGTACGACGTAAAGGACTTTTGAATTCATAATTTGTCCTAGGAGTTTTATATGAAAAAATTATCCTGTAACGAGGATGATGTGACCGTGGAACAAAAATGTTTAGTTGAGATAAAAGACTGGAATCTATTATAATGTTATTTGGCAATTTGTAAATAAACAAGAAAGATTGTGAGATACGTCTGTTTTCAAGTGAAATCATTTTAAAAGTAGATAAAGCCGAACTATAATGAAAATCAGAATAAATAGCAATTTGTTTAAGTTTATACCAACAATATCTGGTAAATTTACGTTGTATTGCTTCAATCGGTCTAACAGAGTTTTTGTATAAAGGATTCCAGATAAGAAAGCAGTATTCCAATTTTGCTCGCACAAAGCAATTAAAACGGGATTTACCTAAGGGTTGCTAAGTTCTGAATATCACGAGAATTGCGTACAATAAATCCAAGGTTTTTATAACTACATGAAACAGTGTCATTGATGTGAGGAGAAAAATCGAATTTTGGATCAAATAGAAACCCAAGATCCCTTTTTACGGCAACTCTAGATAACTCAGAACTATCCATTACATAATTGTGGATGATAGGAGACTTTTTCATCGAAAATGTCATAATATCACATTTGGATGTATTAAATAATAATTTTGCCTTGAATGACCAAGTTAAAAGATTATTAATATCATTTTGGAGTTTTAAACAATCGTCAACTGTATTAACTACTGCATAGAGTTTTAAGTCATCAGCATAGAGCAGGCATTGAGAGTAATTTATGCAAGTAACTATGTCATTAATAAATAAATTGAACAACAGAGGACCAAGATTAGAACCCTGAGGTATACCAGCGGCGGCAATAAATGGCTGTGAATAGAAACCATTATAGGAGACACGTAAATTTCTGGCGGTTAAGTATGATGACAGTAATGTAGCTAAGTTAAAAGAAACATCAAAATTGTTGACTAATTTCTCTATAAGAATTTGATGATTAACTCTATCGAATGCCTTAGCGAAGTCTGTGTAAACAACATCAACTTGTAAATTTACATAAAGAGCATTTATTGAGAATTCCGTAAAATTCAATAAATTAGTTGTAGCTGACATAAAACCATGCTGGGAATCTGTAATTTTATTGTGAATGGAGACGTAAATTTGATTAAATATAATTTTTTCAAAGATTTTAGTGATGTTAGACAAAATAGCTATGGGACGGTAATTAGAGATGTGGATATCACCTGATTTGTGGATTGGGGTAATGTGGTGGTAGGTACTCTATATTGAGGTATTTGTAAATATGTGGATATATAGAGAGTAAAAATGTGGTTCGCCTGTACTGTATTTAGTCCTGTTTGTGTTGTTATGTGTCTGTATAAGGCAGAAAGTTGCTCGGGCGCCATGGACCCGTTTCTAACGGGAGATCTGGTCGCGAACACTATCTCTCTACCCCGCACACACACATACGCACATACATACGTGAAGAAAGTCAACATAAGGACATACATTGTCGTCATATGTATGTACAACTTCTTCAAATAATAGTTCTTCCTTTACGGCTTAAGAAAGAAAAAAATACTGACAATAAGAAAAAGAATAAGAAATGAAACATGTACTCATAGTTAACATATGTCCCAAAAGTTTTGTCACAAATTTGTTTAAAACATTTCAAAAAGTAATAATGGTATTACGGCAATTTTTCAGAACAGATATAATTAACAGCTTTATAAACAGAAATTTTTATTTTAAATTAAATGTAAAGGTCCATAGTCTTCAACAATACGCAGTCTTCTGGAAACATCTCGCATCAAGCCTTGGACCGTTACATCAATCTCGAATTTTTTTAAAAATCCACCGTCTTAATTGTTGTTCGTTTTCGGCTTCCCAACCTCCATCATACACTTTTCGAGACAAAATGGCCCAGAAATCTTCAATTGGCCGAGCCTGCGGTAAATTTGGAGGGTTGTCGTTTTTTGACACAAAAGGTATGTTGTGAGCATTCAGCCAGTTTTGAGTTTCGCGTGCATAATGGCAGGAAGTCAAGTCCGGCCAAAACATAATATCATCTTGAGCATGATTCTGGTGGATAAAATTAATCAATTTTGTTAAGCAATTGTTAATATAACTTTGACTGTCCACAGCTTCATCTCTAACTCGCCCTATATAAAGTCTGGAAATCCCACCAATTGATATCTTGCACCAATCTAAAACTTTATCAGCAAATTTGGCCTTTGGCTTGTATTTTATATTGTCTGGACATTCTTCTACAGTGCCCGTGTAAAAGCCGTCGTTTCCTTTAATTTCGGAATTACTTAGAGTAAAGTACTTTTCATCATCTATGACGATGACTTTATTATTTGCAAAATGAGTGCGCCTTAAAGCACGGCAACATCTTGGTATACTAGCTAACTGATTTGGCGTATATTTAGGACATTTCTTTCTTTTGCGATATTCTATACCTTCTCTCTTCAGTTCTCTGGATATTGTATTCTTGGAAACACCGTAACGCCGTGAAAGTATTCTCAATGACTGTCCAATTTTATTCTTGGCACTTTCGACTAATTGGTTTGCTCTATGTTCAGTTAACACTTTAGGACTTTCACTTTTCGGAAGATTTACGCATTGTATACCTTGCTCACATTCTGCTATCGCACGATATATGGTTTTCCGCGACACATTTTGATTTTCAAAAAGTCGGACTATTTGAACTTTAGGCATCTGCCCAACTAAATTATAAACGCGTTTTCTAACATCTAATTTATAAGTCATTACAACGCAATCGATTTCGGTAACTGAATTGTCATTAAAACGACAAATCATTGAATTACTTTTGTTTGCAAAGCCAACCCGATATTTTGATATTTTTTATCTTTTCATAGAGTTGTATTTTGGATCAAAACTTTTGGGACATACGTTACCATAGGCATGCGTATGATGAGTGCCTAATATATTAATACGAGGCCTGTTTTCTTTCCACTGAGCCTATCTAGCAGGCTTTGATATTTTGAAACAAATTTTGTTTGACATTTTAATCTAGTAGTTTATTAGGTTAGTAATTGAATGTTGTTTAAATACATCATTTTGAAGTAGTTAATCCTTTCCCCAAGAAATCATGGAATTGAGCAAAGAGCATTATTGAGATGTGATTTTTTACAATTTCAAGCGTGAATTAAGCCTTCAAGAATATTTTTTGAGAAAATCCATCGAGTGTGTGGTGATAAGTCGTGGTCCTTAGGTATCGTAAAGCGGTGGCCGACTTTCCTTAGATGACAGTTTTCGAGCTCCTAAGCCAAAAACGGCAGTTACCGAATAGAATATTGTTCTTATTCAGAACATGATTAAAGAGGACCGGCATGTTACTGTCAGGAATATTCAAGCTTTGTTCTCGTTGGATTCCCCACAATTTGACTCCAGTCAAAAAAAAACATTCGTTTGAGATGGTGTAGATCTACACTAGATCGCTTTGACAATGGATCGTTTCATTTGGTGTACAACTTCATTAGAGGTGACTAAACATAGGTATACTGCTATGATCTCGAATAAAAGCAACAGTCCGCAGTTTCGGTCTTTGAGAATGAGTCGGCTCCAACAAAAGTTATTCGCGAAAAATCCGAAACAAAAATATGGTTGTCACATTTTTTGGAATTATTGGACATGTTTGCACTGTATCACTGGAGGATCGTCGTACTGTTAATGTTGAATGGTACACTACCGTTTGTTTGCCTCAAGTTCTCCAATATGTTCTCGAAAAACATCAACGGAGGTTTATTTTGTATCAAGACAACGCTCGGCCGCACATTGCTGCTCGAACGACTGATTATTTGAATGCCCAAAACATTGAAATAATGGGTCATTCGCCGTATAGTCTAGTTTAAAAATGAAATAAAGGAACAAACGCAGAAAGATGGAGAAAATGCTTTGGAGATTGGTTTTCACGGATGCAAAAATGTATTGATTGTGGAGGGGAATGCCTTGAAAAATTATAAATAAATGTGTTTTGCAAGTAAATTGTGTATTACTTTACTAGGCTCAGCGGAAAGAGAATAACCGACGTAATATTGAAAATATTAAGTTTTTATATTATTATTTTGTTCATGTTGCTATAATGTATATTTTATTTATTATTTTTTCTCGATATTTTAAAGTAATAATGGTAAAATAAATGATTTCATTTGCATTTATTACTTTATTTATAATGATAATTATACATATTCATTTTGGCAGCCACAAAAGTAAAGTTCTGCGCACGGCTATGGCAGTTACATAAGGGATGAATATTTTTCAGAAGGGTCACAATAGATTATTGAAAATAAGACATATGGTTCATATTTTTTTAAAAAAATATTTTAAATATAGTTCTTATACTAAACTATGTCTTTCTTTCCAGTATGCATCGGCACGAACGGCCGGATGTCAGTCCCCAGCAACCGCGAACACCACTACCGCAATCTTCGGGACCGGTACACCAACTGCACCTACGTAGACGGCAACCTAGAACTCACTTGGTTAGAGGACGAAAAACTGGACCTTTCTTTTCTGCACAACATAAGGGAGGTCACAGGATATGTCCTCATTTCACACGTGCATGTGAGGAGGGTTGTTCTTCCTAAGCTGCAGATCATAAGAGGGAGAACGCTGTTTAAACTTAATGTGAGAGATGAGGAATTCGCACTGTTTGTGACACTGAGTAAGATGCATAATTTGGAGATGCCGGCGTTGAGAGATACTCTACAAGGTAAGAGATAAATTTACCTATTATTAAAGGTAGAACAATTTGTAACTAATAACGACTAGTGCCCAGTTGCACAGCTTATAGTTAAATTTTAACTGGTGGTTAAAGTTGACAATATCGTATCGAAACGAAATGTCAAATGAGTTATTAAATATTACTGTCAAAATTTCGATACGCACTTTTTTCGTCAACTTGTAGTTAAGAAGATGGTGAAAATGGCCATAGGACCGTCTCAAAGCATTAGGCAGCTCAGATATTGCTTTGTTTTTTCCATAGTACTCTTTTTATAGTCATATTTAAATAAAAATGATACATTATCAATTTTGCATTTTTCTCAAATATTTTGCAATAATAGAGTATTACATATGAATATCGTTGAATTCAGTAAAAAATACTCAATTGAATAAGCAAATAAAACAAAATCTGGTGTGGCCAGCACAATACCTCCCGCCATTTACAGCCCGAGTCGAAAAAATATTAAGTTAATCTTTATTTTAGGATTAGCGAATTTTACTCTAATTTTGACAGTTTATTTCTTAAAATATAGTCTGGTCTAATCCAAGTAACTACCTTTTTTAAACCCCTCAACAGGATTAAATCCTAATTACAGAGTGGGTTCACATTCATACACATCTATGCCTTAGTGGGATTCGAACCCAGAGCCCCGAGGGCACTCATGACATAAGGCGTTGTTCTAACCATTGAGCCACCGGAACTATAATAAAATGCAGATTAAATTTCAAATACCGGGATAAAATAGAATTCACCCGTGGAATTCACTAATCCAAAAATGAGGATTAGCTTAAACATTTTTGTGAATCGTTAATTTTTAATAATATAAATACTTACCTACATATTTACTGTATTGAATTCCTTTCCTATTTTTATATTTACTTTTTTTTTAAACGTTACTAATATCATTTTGAAATGATTAGTTCTTTGATAGTGATAGTCAGTTACATACATTTGAATAACTGCGTTTTGTATGTTTAAACCCTAGGCTCTGGGATTTAAATTATAGATAATTTATCCATAAAATATATAGAAAAAGTATTAATGCAAATCTATAGAAAATTTAATAATCTTTAATTTTTATAATAACAATCTCGAAAAAATAACATTTAAAGGTATTTTTTGAAGAAAAACTATTTTGAGCTTCTAGTAAAGTGCCATTTCCGGTTATCCGATTTTCACCAAAATCTAATGGGCTCTTTCCATTACAGAATAAGTTCGAAATACAAGGTTTCAAAATTTTCTGAATGATAGTATTTGAGTTAGAGTGAAGGATGCACACATACATATACACACATACACACATACACACACACACACACACACACACACACACACACACACACACACACACACACACACACATACACACATACACATATACACACATACACACAGACATCATCGTGAAAATGTTAAAATTGGATTCTAGGGACCTTAAAACGTAGTCATTTACCAAAATCGCGATATGTGATTTTTAGCACGTTCCCTATACCTCCCGCTACCCTTGGTAAAAATACGTTGCCATTTAAAATAAGAAAGTAGCACGCCGTATTTTCAGAACCACTGGTCTAAAAAAATTATTCTTTTGCTCGTTAAAACAGTCTTATGAAATAGAAATTATTTGCTGACTTAACCGACTTCGTAGCTCTTCTCGGGATAGCAATAGTGTACCACTTAAAATGAACACGCTGTATATATATATATATATATATATATATATATATATATATATATATATATATATATATATATATATATATATATATATATATATATATATATATATATATATAAGTCGGATTTGAACTTGAATTTTTTAAATGTAAATGAAGTATTGTATAATCAATTAATGAATGAATATAGAAATTACTAATTTAATTTTTATAAATGTTGGTTTTTTCGTAAGAGGAGATTAGTATTATTTAATAGTCCGTAGTGAGTGGTGTGTTGTGTTATATTCTTGTATTTATATTTTGTGAAAGTTTTCATTGAAAAAGGTAATAACTTTTATTGTATTATAAAAATATTTCCAAATGTACCACGATTTTATTTGTTTTGCTTAACATTCTGAATACAAATTTTTATTGCGGAAAAATGAAGAAACAAAACATTTACAAATATTTAACATTATATGAAATATCCGGGAAACAGTAAAAGTAATGTAGGTTTTTAGGTCATTCGAATTCTATAACGCTTTTTATTTCTATTAAATCCAATGATTTAATTTATTATTATATTACCAATATTTTTGAAATATTAGTTTCTCTTTTTGTAAATCTATTTTAAATGCATATTTTGGCTTCTATGTATTCATGAAATTTTAGTAAGATATACAGGCTGTCTCACAACTCGCGCCCCAGAGCGAATGAGGACACACGAGACTGCATTCGGATGTGTAATTTCGAAGAAAAAAAAATCTGATGTGGCCAACACACGACTTCCTTGTACGCAAGACTAATATGAAGTATAGACTCAATTATAAAATTGCACGTATTTGACGTAATTTGACATTAACATCTATTTTTATTTTTTTGTTATTTTTTGGTCCTAATCCATAGCAAGCTTCATTACAAAAACCAAAAAGTATATAAGTTTTAAATTTACATATCTCGCTTATACAAAGGGCTAATTTAATAATACTTGATGTGCTAGACGCAGAATTTAATTCTCTAAAACTCTTATTTGAAGCATTTATTTCTAAAATCAAAATGAAACCATTTTTTTCAAGAAAAACTGTTAACAACTTCAGGTAATATATCACTTCCGGTTAGCCTGTTTTAACCAAAATCTGCTATGTTATTCCAATTGACATAAAAGTCTTATATACTAAATTTGAAAAGTTTTGGATTATATTTTAATATAGTTTTTCATTATAATCTATTATAGGCTTCAAATAAAATACCATTTCTGGAAATTATGTAATGACCAAAAAGGGAGGTGCACAACTAGATGTTATAGAAGTCCTAAATACAAAATTTCAACTTTCTACGGCTTACCGTTTTTGAGTTATGCGAGATACATACGCACGTACGTACGTACGTACAGACGTCACGACGAAATTAGTCAAAATGGATTCAGGGATGGTCAAAATGAATATTTCCGTTGAAATCTGGAAACCGAAATTTTTCGCGATTACAATACTTCCTTTACTTCGTACAAGGAAGTAAAAATCTAGCTTGAAAAATATTCGAGAAAAGACGTCTTAAAATTGACCAATCAAAGACCTACACCTTTAACGTGTGTTTGCCGTAATTTTACGTTACTAGGGTTTTATACAAATCAAATCTTCTTTAAAATGTGTGGGCGATTGTAGTTTTCAAAAAATATCAGTGTCAAATTAAATTTGACTAGGTGAATAAAAAAAGGCAAATTCTTACCATGTATTCAGCCGCTGATTACTTAGAAATGTTTATAATTTTCGGAGAATGTGGACGTAACGGCAGAGAGGCAGCACGAGTCTATTCGGAACGTTTTCCGGATAGAAATCTTGTGGATCATAAATTTGTTGACAATGAAAAGTCAACTTTAAAATGTCAAAATTACAGTAAGTCAAACAAATTTTGTAACTCAATAGTAGTATTTTTAAAACCTAACAACCAGTTTTATTTTGTAATAATATCATCACACCTCAAGATATCCTTCCGAGATTGGTGGATTAAAAAGTCTTGTAACTCCGTTATGCAAGCAGCCGCAAATTATTTTCTTCTATTTGTTGGCAACCTATTGTCGTCGGCAAGTGTCAGTTTCGTCTGGGGCGCGAGTTGTGAGACACCCTGTATGAGCAACTTGATAAAATTATTATTTATCACATAGGTATTAACAAACATACTCGAACATACTAACAACAAAGCAAAATATATAAAAGTTCACATAGACTAGACAGTCTAGTATTATAGATACACAATATTACGTCCACTATTGGACATGGAGAATATAATTTGTAGTTGAATTAAGAAGAAGAAACTTTCATTCATGATTTTATTTATTATTTTATTTGGTTGCTATCGAATTTCAGCTTGAACCGTATAAGGTTTAAGCTGACTTTCAATTCGAACCCGAAGAGCGCCAGATTAAAATTTTCGTTATAAATGGCTACAAGCGAGGCCAAACGAGAATACAGGCCTGAATGTTTATCCCTGCTCAATGCGTCACGCCTAGCTAAGAGTGCTAGTCTAGCCTTCTACAAACAGTCGACTTATAGCAATCAGCGGGATCGGACGCACGACACAACGTGGGTCGGAACGTCAAATTTCTATTATTTCTCGTTGTAGGAAACTATACAAATGGTTTTCAAATGCTGTGTTCCAAAGTCCACAAGCAATTACAGTAACACAAATAAATTCATCAATGTTTTTAATTTCCACGCGATAGTGGGGGCTGTCCTTAAATTACGTAACGCTTCAAGGGGAGGATGGGGGTCAAGAGTAGCGTTACGCAGTGTTACGAGGAGGTGGGGGAGGGTTAATGTGTGCGTTATGTAACGATAAAATATAAAAAATATTACTAAACTTGCTTTAATAGTTTTGAAACATTCAAATTTCGCGGTGCTAATTCGTATAGGGCGCGAGCAGACACGTGACTCGAGCGACCTTGACTGGCTTGGAATCGGCTGATTTGTGTGCGCATGTCATTTTGACAAGAACATCGTCAATTTGACAAGACCAATGTTTTGACTTATTTTGATTTTGGATTGCTAAAATGTTAATATTTTATAATTTTTACGCAGTAAAACACATGTAGCTAAAAATAATAACATTTTAGCAGTTAAAAATCAAAATAAATCAAAACATTGGTCTTGTCAACATGACATTGTTCTTGTCAAAATGACATGCGCACACAAATCAGCTGATTCTAAGCATGTCAAGGTCTCTCGAGTCACATGTCTGCTCGCGCCCTATATGCAGGCAGTCGTTTGTTTTCAATAACAGTCAACATAACAACAACATAAGTAGTCTTTCATTCGTGCAATGCAATTCATATTAAAACATGAATTCAGGTAGTGTTGATAAGGAAAAACTTTTCAATAGTTTGTTAAAAGCATATGGAAATGCATATGCTTTTAATTTCTGTGCTGTTATTTTTTCATCTTTATGTACATTAATTTAATTAGTTTCTTTCAAATTTTAACTGAATATAAAGGCCATATATTTTATATACAGTAAAAAAATTGTGGTGACAAGCCGTAGGACAAGAGTAGTACATTATTTTTTTATCTTTATGTACATTAATTGAAATAGTTTCTGTTCTGTTCTGTTATTTTTCATCTTTATATACATTCATTTAGATAGTTTCTGTTTCAAATTTTAACTGAATATTAAGGAGGCCATATACTTTTATATCTAGTAAAGAAATTGGGGTGACAAGCCGTAGGGCAAGAGTAGTACATTATTTTTCATCTTTATGTACATTAATTTAAATAGTTTCTGTTCTGTTCTGTTATTTTTCATATTTATATACATTCATTTAAATAGTTTCTGTTTCAAATTTTAACTGATTATTAAGGAGGCCATATACTTTTATATCCAGTAAAAAAATGGGGGGGGTCAAGTACTGCGTTACGTAATATATGGGGGGGTTTCATGTTTGCGTTACGGGTTAATGTTACAAAGGGGGGGGAGAGGGTATCAAAAATTTCCTAATTTTGCGTTACGTAATTTAAGGACAGCCAGTCAAATGCAATACATCGACCAAATTATAAGATCAAAAATTCCTCAGCTGTTTGCATTTTGAGGAAAAATGTATTATTCGTGATCTCGAAATTTTGACGGTTGGCGCAATACCCACTATATTTAAAATCCAGCCCTCAATTTTATCTGAACTGTATGTATCCCGCAAGAGAAAAAATACAGATAAAATTACTGATTTTCATGACCTTCTCGCAAATTATGAAACATAGTTAAAATGTGTAAATGATTTCATATTTAAAAAGGTAGATAACCATTTAACAATATTTAAGATAAAATTGTCTAACAATATTCCCTGAATATATATCCCTCTAACAATAATGAAAAATCTGAAATAGGGATATTCAGCAACATATTACTTAATAATTATAGAAAGAACTGCAAAGAACAAATTTCTGTTAAAAAGCAGTTTAACAAAATAAAAATAAATAAATAAGCAAGCACCTAAATGTCTTTCATTCATCATTTTTAGTTTCATTATTATCATTTTCATATTGTTCTGTGTTATATAATTTTCATTCGTTTTTTTTTTTACCTTCCGTCACCTTTAGGTAAGGAAGGTATTGTCTTTGGTCAAAAAATTTGATGATGAGTTTTTTATCAATAAGCACGTCTGCGATAACTCTAATACTACAGTTACAAAAATTATATTTTTTTCGTCTACTTCTTCGTTACATCCATATGAAGAGCCGATTAGATTTTGGTTACAATTGGTCAACCGGAAGTACCATCATTTGAAGATTTTAACAGTTTTTCTTGAAAAAACTATGTTAAATATAATTTTTTCACATTTGATGTTATTATAAATATTAAAGAATATTTTATTCTCTATACGATTTGATTGCATTGTATACTTAATATTAAATGGTTATAGAGTTAAAAAATTATAAAGAAATTAAATATCATATAGTAGCCATAGCTATGGAAACAGCTACTATATTAAGAAAATTCTGATTGAAAGATGTCAGTGTCAAGTGAAATTGACATAGTGTGTTTGTCTTATAATTTTACTGGAAATATAGGATGTTTTGCTTTCTGTATGGAATTTGTATAAAATACATACAACTGCTTTAAGGTAATGTACAAGAAATAATAATAAATCTTTTATTTCTGCAGATACATTACAGTGTATATAGAAAACGTCACAAAATAATAATTTTCTGTATGAAATTTGCATAAAATACATGCAACTGCCGGAAGGTAATGTACAAGAAATAGAATATTTAATTTAGCAAGGAACTTTCCATATGAAATTTATACAAAATACATAGAACTGACGGAAGGTAATGTGCTGGCCACAACAGATTTTTTTCTTGTAGAATTGGAACAAAAATAAATAATTTAAAGTGAAACATGAGTTTATTCGTATATACAGGCCATTTCTAACTTATTTCTTATTTAATTAGTTTAGTTATGAATATGAAATAGGTAATACATAATATTTAAATAATTATTTAGGAGTTGTATATTTTTATAAATCACATTCTCCAATCCTATTTATTTAAAATTTCGTATATTTTCTATGCTTGCAATGCTAGCGTACATGGCGTGGCGTGACAGCAAGAGGCTCGCTGTGACGTCACGAACTGAGTATTCAGGCCCGTATTCTCGTTTGGCCTCGCTACAAGGTTATAATTTTAAGCCAGCTTGATATTTTGTTCAGATTTAATTATGAATACACTATCATTCTATTTTTTTTTTCTTCCTTACAGGAAGCATCGGCCTATACAACAACTTCAACCTCTGCCACGTCAAAACCATCAACTGGTCCGAAATCATCTCCGACCCTAAAGGGGGCTACGTCTACATCTACAATTTCACCTCCCCAGAACGTGAGTGCCCCCCTTGCGACAGCTCTTGTGACGCCGGCTGTTGGGGCGAAGGCGCCGAGAATTGCCAAAAATTCAGCAAAGAAAACTGCAGTCCACAATGTTACCAGGGAAGGTGTTTCGGACCCAAACCACGAGAGTGCTGCCATCTATTTTGCGCGGGAGGGTGCAAAGGACCCAAGCAGAGTGATTGTTTGGCCTGTAGGAATTTTTATGATGATGGGGTTTGCAAGCAAGAATGTCCGCCTATGCAAAGGTAAGAAAATAGAAAATATTGTTCTCATTACCAAAAAGTCGTCAATTGCTACTACAGAGTAAGGTTACAAGGCGCGTAGCCAGTGCAGGCTTAACGGGGCTTTTGAGGTCTATAGCCCCCGCCGGTAAATACGTAAAGGGCACTACACCGAGCAGAGTACGTTCTTAAATTATTTTAAATAAAAAATTTAATTAAAGCATTTTAAGAGCCAGGGGAAAAAGAATGAATGTCCATTTTCTAGCAAAATGAGATGATTGGTACTTATAGATTGAAGGTAGGCGCTTTTAAATAGTATGTGTAAAGGAGGCAAAACGGTAACAATCTTAAGATATGGGTCTCAGAAATTGTAAGACAAGATCTAAAAAGGATGACGGTCCAATTGTCAGGGTATAAAAAGATGAATGTTCGACAGCGATATGCATAAATTATAACTTGGTCAGCCTATTTCTGTTCAGTACGAAGCTAAGAGCGGTGTCAGTGGCTATCTGATGAGATTCGTAACTCAGTAGTTAATTTATAGCAACTGGTTAAAAATGTAACCAATGTTGACAATGAAACAATTGCGTAGGCTTTCAGAGCTCAACGTTTCGCCCGCAGTCGTATGGGGCACCTTCAGGAGCAAGGAGGATAGTACTGTTTTAGACACAATCTAGTGTGAACACTCCTTCCTGTTTCACCTATGTATAATGTGCTGCAAGAACAAGGAATGCAAGGAAAGAGTGTTCACACTAGATTGTCAGAACACAAACGCTGTCTGCGTAATGGTATGGTATTAACATCTGCGGTCGCAGAACACCAACACAACACAGGACATAACATCTTATTTGAAAATTCCCGCATTTTAGCTCCTGTCCCTGAGTTTTATAGACGTAAATACAGGGAAACTTTAGAAATATGGAAACATCCTAATAACATCAATCGGGATGATGGCTATTTCTTGAGCCACATGTGGAAACCGGTGATTCTCGGAACACGACACGCCCAATCTACCATTACGAACTCGATTTCCATTGGTCCTCATTAGCTTTGCTCATCTACCGTATCTTTAGATTAGTATATAACTGTCTTCTCGGCCTTCCTTTCGGCACTTTGTTTATTGGGCCTCTAGCGTGGTTTTACGTCGGGTAACCTTGTAAACTGAGTCTCCCCCTCTTGTTGCTTAAACTCGGCCTCTAGCGTGGTTGACACGTCGGGTAACCTTGTTTAAGACAGTACTATCCCCCTTGCTCCTGAAGATGCCCCATACGACTGCGGGCGAAACGTTGAGCTCTGACTCAAAATATGATACAGTCCAATCCCGGAAAACGAATATTTCTAATGTTGACAATATAGCAAACAATTGGATACGATTTTTAAACAGTTGCTAAAAATTAACCACTGAATTACACAATTAATAAAACCACCAAACGACGCAAAAAGTTTGGACGAGTGACTGATGCAGCGAGAAAGCTCCGACTGCAAAGTCTTGGAACATTTAAAATGTTCTATTAACCAACGTTTCAGAACCAATTCCAATAACTTGTCATTGAATTTCAAAATTATGGGAGTTCGTGGACTTTTACAATTTCTACCTATAGTCTATTCCACGAGACCTTTCATTAAACCAGGACTTCGAACCAGAGCTGAATCGAAAACCGTAAACCGGCAAAAATAACGGAGAAATTCTGTTAGGGCCCACATAAGTTGAAACTTGACCCATAATTTTAAAAAATGACCAGTCTGAGTTTCGAAATAAGATTAATGCACTTTGTCATTCCAAAAGCATTAGATGGGGTTTCAAACTTTAAAATTCGCGTAATGAAAAGACAAAATTTGTAACATTTATCTTTTTTTCCCTGGCTCTTGGCAGTTTGATGTCGGAAAAACGATTTTTTCTTTGTTGAGAAAGGCGGTTTTTAAAAATTAGCCCCGGGCGACAAAATGTCTTAAGTCGGTACTGCGCGTAGCTCTCACGGGGAGATTTTTTATTCAAAATTGGTACCACTGCTAGCTCCCCAATACACAACAGTGGTACTTTGAAAAAAACCTGCGAATGCTATGCGCATTGTAACGTTCCTTTCCATCGACCCCTCGCACATTCGTCAAATATATTTATTTAGAACTTATATTTTTTTATATCAAACCAAAACTTCTTTCCAGATATAACTCAATAACGTATTCTTGGGAACCCAACCCCAACGGAAAATACGCGTATGGAGCCACATGCGTGAAGAACTGCCCCGAACACCTCCTCAAAGACAACGGCGCATGCGTTCGCTCCTGTCCCCCAAACAAAAAAGCCGAAAGAGGCGAATGCGTCTTATGCAATGGTCCTTGTCCAAAAACATGCCCAAACCCAGAAAACACAATACATAGTGGTAACATCGATGACTTCAAAGACTGCACAATAATCGAAGGGAACATCAGCATTTTGGACCAAAGTTTCACTGGTTTTCAACAAGTCTTCAGTAATTACAGTTTTGGAGCCAGATACGAATCTATGGATCCAGATAGATTGCAAGTTTTTAAAACTTTGAAAGAAGTTACTGGGTATATTGACATTCAAGCCTTCCACGACAAATTCGTAAATTTGTCGTGCTTTGAAAACTTGGAAGTCATCGGGGGAAGATCCTCCTCAGAGTTCTTCAGCTCTTTGTACATTGTCAAGACCTCGCTGACATCTTTAGGGCTTAAATCTTTGAGGACCATTAATGCCGGACAAGTTACAATTCTTGAAAATAAAGATTTGTGTTTTGCGGATAATATTAACTGGGGGAAAATAAAGAAAAGTTTGGAAAACAACTCGCAGAATATTCATAATAACAAGAAGAAGAACGCATGTAGAGAAGATGGGTTAGTGTGTGATGCACAATGTTCGAGCGATGGATGTTGGGGACCAGGACCAGATCAATGTCTTAGTTGCGCAAATTATAAGACTGTTAATAATACTTGCGTGGCTAACTGCAAAGTACAAACTAGGTAAGTGATTATTTTATTATTTTTTTTTCTCTTTTACTTAGACCTGCATAATTCATTAGCGTACCCATAGGCGCCAAACGCAGGGGTGCTCTGGGTGCGTAAGCACCCATACCAAATTTGTAATGGGTGCAGAGCACACATATAAATTACTCAGTTATTAATGTTTTTACTTCCTTGTACGAAGTAAAGGAAGTATTGTAATCGCGAAAAATTTCGGTTTTGAGATTTCAACGGAAATATCCATTTTGACCATCCCTGAATACATTTTGACTAATTTCGTCGTGACGTCTGTACGTACGAACGTACGTGCGTATGTATCTCGCATAACTGAAAAACGGTAAGCCGTAGAAAGTTGAAATTTTGTATTTAGGACTGCATAACATCTAGTTGTGCACCTCCCTTTTTGGTCATTACATAATTTCTAGAAATGGTACTTTATTTGAAGCCTATAATAGATTTTAATGAAAAACTATCTTAAAATATAATCTAACACTTTACAAATTTGGTATATAAGACTTTTATGGTGTGGTGTCCACATCAGATTTTTTTATTAAAAATTACTATTTAAACGTAATTTCTGAGTTACCGAGTTAAAGATGAAAAAACTCAAATACCAATTGTTATTTTTAAACCTTACAATGACCATATGCATTATTTGTTAGGAATTTGCAATAAACCCCTATTTAGTCGCAGCTTGTGTCTATCCCTAGATAGAAAAAAATGTTTCAGACAAATATTGTAATAGAAAGTTTATGGATTTTAAAAATGTTTTATTTTCGAAAATCGATGGGGTGGTTTTCAAAATATCTTGTTTTGAAATTTTTGATTGGTCGCCATTTTGTTATTTGATGAAATAGAAAATAATTGTAAATACAAGTGTTTTAAAGAACCGAAAGCAAATGCTGAAAGTTTTTGTATTATATAAATATTTTTCGAAAAACAAGAGAACGCCAATAAATATGAACTGGGGCTCCAAATCAAAAATTTGAGCTAAGAAAAGTTGTTTGTTTTAATGAGTTCTATCTACCATTTTCGGACGCCGGCGCCTATAAGCGTACCCAATGTATATATATATATATATATATATATATATATATATATATATATATATATATATATATACAGGGTGGTGGCGGTTAGGGGTGAACATAGGGATTTAACATGGGATTTTAGTTTTTTGCAATTTCCTGCTCTCCTGTTCATTTTACGGCAAAAACTGTAGAGTACAAAATTGTTCAGAATTAAAAATTGCATATAAAAATGTATTTACATTTATTATTATCTTTTTGGTTTCTTCACAATTTTAAAAAGAAATTTCAAAATTTCTGTTAATTTGTAGCAATAGCCATGACGTATAACTCAAATGTTTAAACATAATAATGTCATTCAATTTCTGTCAAATTTTCGAAATTTTCTCTAATAAAAAGTTAATTTAATAATGAATGTTTATTCGAATAAGGAACGAGTTTTCGTTATAAAAAATTATTATGGTGGAAATAGTTTTAGAAGAATACGTAATTTGTTTTCCATAAAGTACGAAAATACACCTATTATAGCAACAATTTCTAAACTTGTTAAAAAATTTGAGAACACAGCTAGTGTAGCTGTGAACGAAGGTAATGAAGGAAATATGTAATAATAATGATGATAATAATAATAGAAGACGTCATAACGAAGTGAATTTTTAAGTTAGATTAACGCATGGTTGACGTTTATAAATAATTTTTGACAACCAGAAAAAAATAAATTCCATGGCTATTGCTACAAAATAACAGAAATTTTAAAATTTCTTTTTAAAATTGTGAAGAAACCAAAAACATAATAATAAATGTAAATAAATTTTTATATGCAATTTGTAATTCTGAACAATTTTGTACTCTACGGTTTTTGCCGTAAAATGAACAGGAGAGCAGGAAATTGCAAAAAACTAAAATCCCATGTTAAATCCCTATGTTCACCCCTAACCGCCACCACCCTGTATATATATATATATATATATATATATATATATATATATATATATATATATATATATATATATATATTATTTAAATCTTTATTGCAGTCTTTATTTGGAGCACCCAAACATTTGCAAACCGTGCCACCACCAATGTGGTTCAACTTGCCATGGTCCCAGGGCAGACCAATGCGACAGTTGCCGTTATCTCAAAGATGGCCCTTTCTGTGTCGATGTTTGCCCGACCACAAAATACAACGACTCTGGAGAATGCAAATCTTGCCATGACAACTGCGTTGATGGATGTACCGGGCCTCTGAATCGAATTGGATTCGGGGGTTGTACCAGCTGCGAAAAAGCCATAATCGATGGAGACATGGGATTGGAGATGTGCCTGAGAAAGAACGAATCGTGCCCAGATGGGTAAGTGATTTAATTTTCATAATTATTTGAAATTTTGTAAAGTTTAAAATTCAATAAAATTTTAAATAAAACGTTTAAATATTTTCGTGACTAGTCAGGGAAATACAACTTTCGCATTTTTGGGGCTATTGGCGAAAAAATTCAAAGTGGGTGACGTCTGGTGGCAGATTTGTGAACTAGAGGAATAAGGAAACGTTGATAGCATACATTGAAACGTATGTAATTTTAAACAGGTTTAATTTATATTTGTTGTACATTTTCAGGTTTAAATAATGATCGGTAAATGCCATAGATACTGCTCAGTGCCACAATACAGTAATTACAAGTCAGAAAGTGTAAGTTTACACTATATCCAAAGTGACAAAATATGATCTTGAAATTTTCTTCCCTCTAGTCGGTTCTATTTTTTCTTTTTTAAAATATGATGGCAAAATTCTTCTAATTTTATAGCCAAACTGTTTATCATCATTTTTAACAAGTTTTCCCCTTACTTGTTCCAAACCGGTACAATTAATATTTCTATTTCTTCTGCTCTGTAATATACAAACCCATAAACAAATAAATTAATAGCATAATAATAACTTTTGTTGTAAAACAATAAATATAGTTTTGATTTTTACTAACGTGTTTATATGCAACAAAACTGTAACAATATGTTTGAATTTGCCTCCCAATTCTGCTCTACAACTAAATTTTGCTGTCCTATAATTTATATTCTCATTTAATAAAATTTAAATCGTATGAGAATCTCTACTCAAATGACTGGTTTTTAAACAAGATCCCAGTATTGTACCTGATCCATCATCTTTTATTCCACAAAGCAATACATGCCCTGCCTTAAAAACTGCTTCGCCTTCCTTTAGAGAACGTGCAGAAGCAATTTATTCAAAAATATCACCTAACTTTATGTTAATTTTCTCCATATTAAATACTTTGCATTTTGAAATGCATATTGCCAGCAATAAGGAATGAGAGAACTCTCCTTATTCCTCCGCCATCTTGCTACCGTCCGCCCTGCCACCTATAGTTCAGTTTTTTCGCCAATATTGTTCTTTTGCTCCGGCTTCAGGAAAAAATATTTTTATTATAACATGTTTTTTCTCTCCCTTACAGCTACTACTACGAGTGGGTAGGTCCCCAAGAACAGGGCCGGTTAAAACCTTTAGCCGGTAAAGGCATCTGCAGAAAATGCCACCCTAGGTGCAAAAAATGCACCCAATATGGTTTCCACGAACAAGTGTGCAAAGTTTGCACAAACTACAAACGCGGTGAACAATGCGAGGACGAATGTCCTTCGGACCATTATCCTGATGAAAAAAGTCAGGAGTGCGTTCAGTGCGATACAGAATGCAGAGAATGCACAGGACCTGGTCCAGAAAATTGCATGTCTTGCCATAACTACAAAATATATCTAGATGGTAACCCTGGTGACAACACTACATCGTTTAGATGTACAAATAATTGCCCCCCAGATCTCCCGCATAAGATATTTTCCGCTGATAACGAACCATATTGTTCGGACCAAATTGGTACTTCATACCCTTTGGGACCGAATCCAAAAACGCCTTTAATACTGGGAGGTGTTTTGATATTCTGTTTGATACTTGTAATATTTTTGGGAATACTAGTTTATCAATACTGCAAAAAGGTTAAAGTAAAAGAAAACACTGTCAAAATGTCGATGGTTCTAACGGGACTAGAAGACAACGAACCTTTTTGTCCTACAAATGTCAAACCAAATTTGGCAAAATTACGAATAGTCAAAGAAGGTGAAATGCGACGAGGTGGTATATTAGGTTACGGTGCGTTTGGGACTGTGTATAAAGGAGTTTGGGTTCCTGAAGGAGAAAGCAAAAAAATCCCTGTTGCTATTAAAGTTTTGAACGAAGGTACTGGGGCAAGCAGCAGCAAAGACTTTTTAGAAGAAGCATACATAATGGCTACAGTTGAACATCCCAATTTGTTACAACTTTTAGCTGTTTGTATGGCATCACAAATGATGCTCATAACCCAACTAATGCCCCTGGGATGCTTGCTAGATTACGTACGAAACAACCGAGAACGAATCGGCTCTAAAGACTTCTTAAAATGGTGCACACAAATCGCCAGAGGGATGAGCTATTTAGAAGAAAAACGTCTGGTCCATCGCGATTTAGCCGCGCGAAATGTTTTAGTCCAAACGCCTCATTGCGTCAAAATAACCGATTTTGGACTTGCCAAACTATTAGACATAAACGAAGACGAATACAAGGCCGCTGGAGGAAAAATGCCAATCAAATGGTTGGCCCTAGAATGCATCCAACATAGAATATTCACCCACAAAAGCGATGTTTGGGCTTTCGGCGTAACAGTTTGGGAACTGTTAACCTACGGCGGAAGACCTTACGAAAATGTTCCGGCGAGAGAAGTACCAGAATTATTGGAAAAAGGCGAAAGACTTAACCAACCAAATATTTGTACCATAGAAGTTTATATGATCATGATTAAATGCTGGATGTTAGATGCGGAGTCCAGACCAGGGTTCAAGGAGTTGGCGGACGAGTTTGCCAAAATGGCCAGAGATCCTGGGAGGTATTTGGTCATCCCTGGGGATAAGTTTATGAGGTTGCCGCCTTACTCCCTTCAAGTACAAAAGGTAAGAACCACTTTTGACTTTTTTTCTTTATAAAAAAATAGTAAACAGGTAATTTTGTTTGTTCATACGATAACCCATTTCACAAAATAAATAAACTTATTTGGGGACTCTCACGAGTATAAACAAGATAGGGTCAACCAAATGCACAGATTAATTGTCAATTTCAGAAAGACTGCGTAGCTTTAAAACTTATTTAGGCAACTAATTATATCTTGTATTACGCAATATAAATTAACTGTATTTCATGTGGAACGTATATGATGCCTGTCTTAAAAAGAATTCGACCTTCGACTGCGTACCTGACGGGGTTGGGACCCTTAAATCCCTTCAAAGTTGGCCCATTGCGTCTCCAATATTTAGCCCACCAATTCTTTCACTGCTGGAAATACCTTTGGAAGCCTTCTTTTGGCAATTTTCTGCAGCTCCGCGCCGGTCGCGTTCCGCATTATCTTTTCTCTCAAAACGGGATCCTTTTAGTAAATAATACAGAGTGTGGCAGAACCAATTGAGCAGTTTGGAGGGGCAGGTGTTCGGGCGGTGAAGGGGGTAGGCAGCTGCACTAGGCCTCCTTTTGTTCTGTCGGTATCCCCATTTTAGTACCCAACATGGTTTGGACCGGAGTACATCTGGCTTTGCCGTGCGTGCGTTTTATGAAAACAACCGATCCGTGATGGCAACGTTAAGAGCTTTTCAGCGACGGTTCAACATTCTGCGAAATAATGCTGTTCCTACTGCGAACACAACTCGGTCCTGGATTCGACAGTTGGAGGAAACTGGTAGCACACACTAACGGTGTGGTGTGCCGCATTACAATTTGACGTTATAGGCCAGTACTTTTTTGAAGAGGGAGGCGTGACCGTGACCGTGAATTCCGGGTATGTTTCAATGTTGCAAAATTTTCTGCAGCCCCGATTGGAAGTGGTTATTGAAAAAGAGGGATTAGGGGACTTTTGGTTCCAACAGAATGGAGCTACAGCCCGAAATTCTCTAAACGCTTTAAGAGAAATGTTTCCTGGACGTCTAGTGTCTTTGTGAGGTGACGTGGGGTTGCCTGCCGGATCGCCCGATTTAAGCATATGCAACTTCTTTCTTTAAGGATATCTAAAGGCAAAAATGTTTAAACGTCGCCCCCAAAACCTGCTAGAGTTAAGGGAGCAGATGGCTGAAGAAGTAAACGCGATACCCCGCGAAATGTGTCAACGGGCTGTTCAAAACTTCAAAAATCGGCTCCAGCAATGTATTGCAGCTAACGGCCGCCATCTTAGACATTATTTTTAAAAATTAATGAGTATAAAATGGTAAGTCTTACTGATTTAAAAAATAAAAACATTTTTTTCATATATACCCCCTGGTTCCTTTTTTGTAACTCTTCAAAACTGGGTGTGCCAATCAGCTTTCATAATACGCTAAGAATATCTAAACTAAATTTTGACATTTATAACTTAAATAGATAAACAGAGTTAATATACAGGGTGCGGCAGAACCAATTGAGCAGTTTTGAAGAGTTATAAAAAAGAAATCAGGGTATATATGAAAAAAATGTAGGACTTACCATTTTATACTCATTAATTATTAAAAATAATGT
Organism: Harpalus rubripes; assembly: GCA_963082715.1. Classification (NCBI taxonomy): domain Eukaryota; kingdom Metazoa; phylum Arthropoda; class Insecta; order Coleoptera; family Carabidae; genus Harpalus; species Harpalus rubripes. The sequence goes on from OY720450.1 coordinate 2,593,531, forward strand.
CTTTGAGATGGCGGCCGTTAGATACAATACATTTCTGGACCCGATATCTGAAGTTTTGAACAGCCTGTTGACTCATTTCGCGGGGTATCGCGTTTACTTCTTCAACAATCTGCTCCCTTAGGTCTAGCAGGTTTTGGGGCGACGTTTAAACACTTTTTCGTTTAGATATCCCCAAAGAAAGAAGTCGCATATGCCTAAATCGGGCGATTGCGCAGGCCACCCCACGTCACCTGTCAAAGACGCTAGACGTCCAGGAAACATTTCTCTTAAAGCGTTTAGAGAATTTCGGGCTGTGTAGGCTGTAGCCCCATTCTGTTGGAACCAAAAGTCCCCGAATCCCTCTTCTTCAACAACCACTTCCAATCGGGTCTGCAGAAAATTTTGCAACATTGAAACATAACGCCCGGAATTCACGGTCACGGGATCGCTGCAAGAATTTCCTCACACAGATTTTGGCGGTTGGCGTAGTCTGCTGGGTTCAATTCCTGAACCATCATTATTTTGAAGGGATGGAAATTCAAATCTAACTGCAGTCTGAAACCCCCAATGCAATAGCGTGCCTTCGAGCAGAATGTCTTGGCGATTGTTCGACTGCTGCTCTCACTAGCTACACATTTTCTGGTGTTCTGATGTATCTTCGTCGGATATGTGTACCTATTCTTAGTGTGCTACCAGTTTCCTCCAACTGCCGAATCCAGGACCGAATTGTGTTCGCAATAGGAACAGCATTATTTCGCGGAATGTTGAACCGTCGCCGAAAAGCTCTTTGCGTCGCAATCATAGATAGGTTGTTTTTATAAAACGCACGCACGGCAAAGCCACGATGTACTCCGGTCCAAACCATGTTGGGTACTAAAATGGAAATGTCCACAGAACAAAAGGAGACCTAGTGCAGCTGCCTACCCCTGCCATCGCCTGAACACCTGCTTTTCCAAATTGCCCAATTGGTTCTGCCGTACCCTGTATAATTACTGAAACTATAATTTAGAAAAGTTTATAAAAAGTTATTTATTTGTTATTGCGCTTACCCTCGTCTTGTCACACCGTCATGGGCGTCCGCAGACTTTTTTACAAGGTAGGTCGATATTTTTGCTGTAAGAAAAAATGTGCCGCAGGCGAATTTTTAATAATTTTCAAGGTCAAACGTGTTTTAATGCAAAGTAAGATAATATAGAGTTCTTTACAGTGAAGCAAATTTAACAAATTCTTAAAAAATTAAAATCAATATTTTATGACGAAAATGCGTATGTACGCTCTAATAGCGTAGAATTACCCCTTCTACTAGGCTTTATGATGCGAGATGCGACATAAGCAATAACTACACAAACAGACAATCTGAAAATACAATAAATTAAAATATTATATTGCTGAGTAACAATATAATTATTCTATTGAACTGCTCAAAATAAAATGTATAATAATTAAATGTTATGAGAAATATTCATTTTCCGGGAATGGACTGTGTCATATTTTGAGTCAGAGCTCAACGTTTCGCCCGCAGTCGTATGGGGCATCTTCAGGAGCAAGGGGGATAGTACTGTCTTAAACAAGGTTACCCGACGTGTCAACCACGCTAGAGGCCGAGTTTAAGCAACAACACTTGGTTTATTTGGCCTCTAGCGTGGTTTACACGTCGGGTAACCTTGTAAACTGAGTCTCCCCCCTTTTTGTTGCTTAAACTCGGCCTCTAGCGTGGTTGACACGTCGGGTAACCTTGTTTAAGACAGTACTACCCCCCCCCGCTCCTGAAGATGCCCCATACGACTGCGGGCGAAACGTTGAGCTCTGACTCAAAATATGACAGTCCATTCCCGGAAAACAAATATTTCTCATGACTCAGACTGTGGAAGCCTACGCAATTATTTCAATTAAATGTTAATTAAATCGCGCTCCTCACAATATACGGCAACCCTAATCATACGTAGGTACTTTTAATATAAATAAATATGCAATGTCTATTCATTATTTACTTTTCTATTTCTTTATTTCTATATAACAGTAAAATCGATAATTGTGAAAGTTTTGAGAAGAACGTGATCATAAAATGATTAGAATAAACTACGGCATATTAAAGAAAATACAACACCGAAGATAATGTAATATAATGTAAAAATAATTGCAATACACATTTAACAGTACATAACATAATTTACTGCAAGTATATGCAACAAAATTTGCAGCATCATGACCTTCCGCTGAAATAATGTAATAAATGTAATAAATATTTGATTAAAATATAAGAAAATATTACCAATAATTATTAAAAAATACAATGATACATTGAAATGAAAAAATATATAATTTTATTTTTAAAAATGGATACAGTCCATAAATGAAAGGGGGGTCAGTTGACCCTTTCGACCCCCCCCCCTGTGGGCGCCTATGCACACCGTGTATATTTGACAGTGATTCGTGCTAACATTCTTTCCATAGTCCTTTGATCGTATCTTTTCGCATTCCACATCTTTACAATTAGACTATTTAATTCCAGGACGAAAAAGACCTCCTTAGAAGTTTAGGCACCACCCAAGAGACATCCTCCACAGATCCTGACGAATACCTCCAGCCCAAATCACGTGTTCCTGGAACCTCCACGGCATCTGGTTCCACATCTCCAACTGCCTTAAAAGTTTTATGGCCCGCCGGGTCTTCTGTAGGTTCCGATGGTACCTGCACCCCTCAAAACCAACTCAACTGGAATCAAGAATTGTTAAGATATGCGGCCGCTGCAGGTTTAACAGCCCAAGACATAACAGGAGGGACACATAGTTCAGATTGTTCAAACACCAGATATTGCTCAGATCCATTGAAGATGTTAGGAAAAGAAGATGATTATGATATTACAAAAAGTCAAGCGGAAGTTGGAGGTTTAAAACTGGAATTGCCATTAGATGAAGATGACTATTTGATGCCGACTCCTCAAAATAATCAACCAGCTACCGCTTATGTAGATTTGATCGGGGATTCGAAACATTCCGACCATGTTCCATCTTCTTCGGGTTACAGACAATATCCAGACTTCTTACCGCATGCTGGACAGACAAATATAGACAATCCAGAGTATATAATGAGTCAAGAAAACGTTCCAAGTCAAACTATAGGAATACCAACGGAACAACAACAACAAAATGGCGAACCTGGAAAAAAATATCTTCCGCAACGATCGAGCGAAGAGGAGTCCGACCATGAATATTATAACGATTTTGACAGACTGCAAAGAGAATTGCAACCCCTAAGAAAAAGTGAAACTACTGTGTGATGGCCGTGTACTTCAAACGCGAATAATAGAAAAGAAAGACTGCTGTGTTGGTCCGAAAGGTTAGAATCGAAATTTTTATAAATTTTTACAACGTTTATGTTTGTTGAATGTTTATACTGTTGAACGACATATGTGTAAGGGAATGCGCCGTGAAATGCGTAATACACAACGAGAGAGAGAGAGAGAGAGAATCGACTTCCTTGTACAAAGTAAAGGAAGTATTGTATTCGCGAAAATTTTTCGGTTTTCAGATTTCAACGGAAATATCCATTTTGACCATCCCTGAATCCATTTTGACTAATTTCGTTGTGACGTCTGTATGTACGTACGTATCTCGCATAACTCAAAAACGGTAAGCCGTAGACAGTTGAAATTTTGTATTTAGGACTGCTATAACATCTGGTTGTGCACCTCCATTTTTGGTCATTACACAATTTTCAGAAATGGTAGTTTATTTGAAGCTTATAATAGATTTTATTGAAAATTTATTTTAAAATATAATCCAAAACTTTTCAAATTTGGTATATAAGACATTTATGTCAATTGGAAGAACATAGTAGATTTTGGTTAAAGCAGGCTAACTGGAAGTGATTTATTACCTGAAGTTGTTAACAGTTTTTCGTGAATAAAATGATTTCATTTTGATTTTAGAAATAAATGCTTTAAATAAGAGTTTTAGAGTATTAAATTCTGCGTCTAGCACATCAAGTATAATTAAATTAGCCCTTTGTATAAGCGAGATATATAAATTTAAAACGTATATACTTTTTGGTTTTTGTGTCAAATTACGTCAAATACGTGCAATTTTATAATTGTATCTATACTTCATACTGGCCTTACGTACAAGGAAGTCGTGTGGTGCCCACATCAGATGTTTTTTAAGTAATTGCAGTAGGTAACTGTTTTTAATATTTAAATTTGACAGCACAGTCAATATATTCGAATTTTATATACATTTGTTGAATTACTCGTAGAAAAAGTATAGTGTTTAATACATGCATTGGTACATACTTTTTAAACGAAAAACCACCTGTTGCAAGCTTAACGCCACTTTTAAAATTGTATATCATATTAGTTATGCTAGAAATAGAGGATACCTCTGACCTTGAATATTCTATAGTTCGTTTTGCGTAAGAAAACAGCGTTGGTTTAGATAGGGAAATAAATCCTGCCCTCTGATTGGTCGGAATGCACACCTAGTTCACAAAAGCGAAAAAATATCACTTGTCAGTTTTCAGTTATCAAATAAAATCTACAGAATTAAAGGTGCATTCACAAATAAATATTAGGTTTAGATTTATGGTTTATACTTTAAATTTCAAGACTTTGGCCGCATATTATGTAATGACTCCATTCACACTTCAGAATTTAGGGTCTTTAAATCCAAATCATAAAGCTAAACATTGCAAGGTCCAAACTTTAGGTTTATGATTTAGTTTGACGTCACAAACTTCACCAATGAGAACGAGTCTGAAATGATATAGATATATACACCCATCTTTATTTAGTATCCACTTGGTGGATTCGGCTTTTCAAACAAATACGAAAAGAACATGGGGACTGTCATAACTTAATTGCAGAAATATAACAAAAAATGCCAAGCGAATGACAGTTTCACGGCGCACAGGTGTCTTGTTGAGTATTGTTCTACCGATATTTTAATCTTGTTTTTGAAGCATTTACACAGATGTCTGTACATATCAAAACTAATTTTCAGGTAATTTAAACTTGCATTTATGAATGATTTACTTAAACCTAAACAAAAACCATAAACCTAATTTTCATTTGTGAATGCACCTTAAAGGCGATTTCGGGCGACAACCGTTCACTTGCGGTATGTTGCGTTCAGGTACGTTCACACATTCGGGCGCTAGGAACAACATACCCGGTATGCTTGGATCAGTGCTCACAGCTGAACGGGTCTGCGAGTCGGGTCAGCTCTCTGTTCACTATTTCTATCTCTTTTTATCATGTATTTTTTGAAATATCAAAATCAAAACAGTCGGAGTCGTGGTCTTATGTCAAACAGGGTGACATTATTTTCGTTGACTCTTTTTTGGACAAATATGGAAAAAACTATCTTTCTCCGTTAATGCATTTTAATTGTCAGACACTATTTTTGACAGTTTTAAATGACGCTGAATATACATAACCACCAAGCACGGTGTCAACAAGTGAACCAACGATTTTTGGCGCCACCATTAACCATATCATACCATAACTAACCGTAAGTAATCCGAAGAAGTGAACGGGTATGTCGCCCGAAATCGCCTTAAGTGATATTGCGACATAATTTATTATATTCATATTTTGACATTGACATATTGGGTTATTACAATTTTATTTATTTAAATTTTACACAGAATGTAAGGCGTATCTGCAAGTGCGTAAAGGATGGAACGATCTCTTGTACCTATCTCTCTCGTCCTGTCGTATTACTACGAGAATCTGGCGTCATGACGCATTCCCTTATACATACATTATAATGATTTTTTAAACACTTCTTTTCTATATTTGCGAACTAGAGCGAAAACTCGTACGAACTTTACTTAACTAGATTAGGTGTAAATAGTGTAAATTTGCTCTGAATTTCGCGAACTTAATTTCTGTTGCCATTCCGCGAATTTGGAGAGTTATCTGTGATAATATAGTTTGCCAATTAGATTAGGATAAGAAATAAATCTCAATAGTGATAGTTAAATTATTATTAACTACCATTATCTTTTATAACAACAATTATTACATTCTATTCGCGACAGAAATGACATATAGTATATTTCACGTAAGAATAGCATTGCGCAATAATATTTCGTTTATACGTAGTTCAAATCGCTCTATAATCTGTCGATGTTTTTTTGCTTTATCGATCACGTATAAGTGCGGCAGAACAGCGTCCCTAATTTTTAAGGTGAATAAAAAATAAATACTCGAGATAAAAAAATATTTTTACATCCTGAACTTACAACATAGAATGTTTTATTTCGGGTAGTTTTGAAAAAACGGCCAAGTGGTGTCCGTTATTGTCCACTGTAGAAAAATGCTAAAATACACGCCAATGTTTACGAATTATGTTGACAGTTCCAAATTATATTCTGAACAGAGTTACGACATACATCACCTTATACAGATTCGATAACCAGTGTCGCAAAAAAAATACTTCAATTATACATACAGGCTGAATATGGGCAGACGCCCCCCCCCCTTAACTATTTTATTATAAGTAATAGAAAAAAATGGCTCATATAAATTTTTTATTATTTTACATATACTATTTGATGGCAGATGTAGATATTTTTTATAAAGTCAGGTTACAAGATACAACTATCAACTTTTATTTTTCAAATGGCAACCTATAATTATTTTAATAAAATAGAAACCGCCATTTTTTTCTCTCTTCAACGATGTATTATTTTTTATTAATGTATTTGAAAAATTTCGAGAAAAATGTGAATTTAGAAATATTAGAAATAATTTCGTTCTTCGTAAACATTTCAAAATGTTTTTTTTTTGTTTACAAAATAAGTTAAATTAAGTAACAAACAAATGTATATTTTTTGACATTAATTTAATTGTTTTACATTGTTACGTTTTGTTTATTTTCACATAGCCACCTATAATATTTGTTTAAAAATTATTTCTCAATTATCTCATTTTTCTCGAAATTTTTCAAATACATTAATAAAAAATAATACATCGTTGAAAAGAGAAAAAAATGGCGGTTTCTATTTTATTAAAATAATTATAGGTTGCCATTTGAAAAATAATAGTTGATAGTCGTATCTTGTAAACCTGACTTTATAAAAAATATCTACATATGCCATCAAATAGTATATGTAAAATAATAAAACTTTTATATGAGTCATTTTTTTCTATTACTTATAATAAAAAAGTTAAAGGGGGAGGGGCGTCTTCCCAGACTCACTCTGTATAATGTCGCCAAAAGTCATACTTTTTATTGTGCAGTGCCACTCTTATATGGAGCATTCTATATTTTTGTTACCTTTGTCGGGAACAGAATGTCTATTCTCTGATCTTATGCCTTTTACCGTTTTTAACTGTGTACATAAAATGTTTCTATAGTGTATGTATATTTTTATGAGACGTATAGAGCTTTCATTATTCCATAGTAGTGCCATTGAAGTTGTGCCTTCGAAATTTCCACATTTGATACTATTTTATAGTCGACTATGAAAGAAATCATAACAATATTACAAACCTCTGTTATCTTTGAACAACTTTATATTTATTTAGAAATTGTTATGTAAATTGTTGTAAAATTGTTATGAACAATTCTGTAACTTACAGTAGATGGTTATGGAAACATGTACCTTAAATAAAATGTAATAAAGTACTTTAAATAAAAGGGTAAATAAACATAAATAATAAATTCGAGAACTGTCTACACGTATAAAATATGGCCGCTAGTATAAACAACTGATTTTATCCCTGTCTTCATTTATGGATTATTCAAGTCGCTCTGCCTACCTGGTCTGTATCATATTTCTGGGTTTGAATTATGGGATGGGTGAGGTATATAGCTTGTTCGAAGATATTTCGTTATGGCCCTCTCAGCGGGTCTATTGTTAGGGATTTAAGCTTGATTTATAGGGGTGAAAGGACAGGTATGTATTCAATATTTCCCAATTTAATATAATTTTTAATAATGAAACAGAGAATTTTGTACAAATATTATTAATGATAATGAAGCAAAAAAAATTTTGAAGCGCCATTCGCGTATTCTTCGACACTTCATTATTGTTTGCCGTATATATATATATATATATATATATATATATATATATATATATATATATATATATATATATATATATATATATATATATATATATATATTTGAAACGAAAACCGATTTTATGGAGAACTGAATGCAGAGTAGCCGAAGAACAATTTATTTCACATTTATCGTCTTTGAGTCTCTGATGCAATATGCGAATAGACGGCAACATTTTTTCGGCATACATTGTATATATTTTGCGTCGGGGTCGGATTGTATCTTCTTGAAAAGAATTCATTGTTATATTATTATAAAAGTATTGTACGGCACTTTCGTCATTTCTGATGTTTTTATGAGTCGAAATTCACCTTCACTATTTTTTTCTTTTAAATAGTTATATTCATCTGAAACTATTTCTTTCGCTTCTTGCGGCAAAAACGTCCGTTTAATTTTATCACAATTTTCAACTGGTAAAACATCAGTATTGTCTTCTTCAAATGGTCGCCACATATTAAATACGTATATTGTTGACCCCAGTACGAAAGTTATTACTACTGATTTTAAATTTTTGAAAACTCATTTATATACCTACTCACTAGGTATGCCTTTGGTATCTTATTTTCCCTAATATGCATTAATACCGGCCAAGGACGATTCTTCTCATCTTATATTTCTAATAATAGTCAAAGACTTAATTTAATTTTGCGAATTCATTATTATTTCAAGTAAATCTGAAATACGTAATGCGCACAGAGATTAGAGATTTCCGAATTTAAATATTTTGCAATCCTACCCTGAGCGCCAACAGGTACAATCTCTTGCTGTGTGCGGTTCACCACGGGCTTAGTAAGTTAAAGCCATAACGAAATATTTTCGAACAAGCTATACCAGGTCATTATTACAGGATTATCCCCAATTTAAGCAGGTAGAAACACAGAGACGTATTCAAAACTAATTTTTCAAAACCAGTATATTTAAAACTAGAATATTCAAAACCAGAATATGCATCATTCAATTCCCAAATATATACGAAAGCGTATCAAATCAAACTAAAGCTAGCATTCAATGACCTTTACTTGGCCACGTCCACTTATTCGGTTTTTGAATAATGGACCTATTAAATTAAAAGAGAGAGATATTAATAAAAGTAATACGTGCATAACATATGGTCCTAAAATTTAGAGAATTTTTTTAGATGTTTTATATTTTTACCGGTTTCAGGCTATTAATCCATTGTTTATATGTACAAAAGTTCAAAAGTAGGCTGGTAACTAAGTAATAACTGTATCTGTATGGTAATATTATTACCATACTGACTTGTCAACAACGGTCTACAAAATGAAAATAAAATAAAATGAAAATATAATGCTACTCATTAATACATACAGATAATGTAAGTGTATTGTTCTAAATACGGTTTACTTTATTCGAAAATAATAAACATGAGGAATAAAGCACACATACTTTGAATATTTGTCATATTGACATGTCAAAAAAATTGTTCTGGTAACCATAGCATTCTTAAAGTAGCATTAACGAAAGAATTTTTTTTTAAATATTTGTTAAGGTAGTCTTAATTTTCTGAAACCGATAAACTATTGAACAAACCACGGATGTTATGAATCATAACAAGCTTTAGATGTCTTCAAAATGACATCTGCGGCTGTTATGATATATGTACATAACATTCCTAGGTATGTTAATAGCTAATACCATATAACGTTTAATCAAATTATCGCTGGAAATAAAATATTACAATTAACTTGTTTTCATTTTGACAGTTTGGTTTTTTCGATTTGATGCAGCAAAATGTCATATATGCTAGATATTCGTAAAGGAATTTACAATCTTGTTGGGCGAATGCCTAAATGTGATATAAATACGTGCAATTTTATAATTAGGTCTATATTTCATGTCGGTCTTGCGTACAATGAAGTCGTGTGGTGTCCACTTCAGATTTTTTTATTATTAGATACATTTCTGTTGGTAATACAGAAAATATTATTTAATTTTTTATCGTTTTCTTCATCATGACAGGCAATTTTTTTTATTACATTCTCGTCATTTGGCAACATGGTGTCACCCACCCATTAATTCAGAAAAATTCTGCTGGCTGGCGATTCTAAAATGACGTCATAAAAATTTATTAGGTCCATTCGGGCGCGATTCTGTTTCTAGATATTCGGGAATTGAATGATTTGGGCATATTCTGATTTGGAATGTTTTGGTTTTGAATATTCTATTCTATTCTAACATCATTTTCTTCAATTTCGGGCGCACTAACTTCACACCATTTTAACGAATAAATCAAATGCTTTCAAAACTGATGACTGTTAACTAAGTGTGCATAAACAGATACTTGGTTATTTATTGACTTCAGATGCATGTTCATTTATACAGCACAATAATACACCAGACTTAATATAAATTTTACTAAATACAAATACACCCCTGATTGGTACCCATATCGAGACTTGTAAAACCACTTATTGTCACGGGGTATACAACATATTATTTAGACAAAAATAGAGTTTATGTTGGAGGATCAGTAAAATTATTTTATTGTACAGATAATAATAAACAGTTGTTTATACGAATGGAAAATGTATTTAGAATTTCCTGGCGACCTTGAGGATCTGAAGAAGCCGGACGACTTTATAAAATTAATACGAAGAGGTCATTCTAGAATTATTGAGAATAACACATAGTTGACATTTTTATAATTTTATTTTAAATATGTTCAAAGTAAAATACCCTTCAACAATAACACGCACACAACCTCTTGCATTTCTTAAAAGCTCACAACTAATCTTCTTTGGGAATGCTGAATTCTTGTTTAAACTTTTCCTATTCTCAATAAATCTAACGCAACCCTTGTATTAATTTGGGTAGGTATACAAAATGCAGAAACAGGTATGTCAAATCATAATCATTTTATTTATATTTTTAATTACCTAAAAAGTTAATAATTTCATGGAATAATATTTTCAGTCTTTACCTATGCTGTGGCTCTTCCGTATCGCGTGGCTGTCGCATGACGTAAAAATGACATCATGCGATCGCCAGGCTATACGGCAGTCAGTATACTAAAATGTTAAGGTACGGTTTCGCTGGCGCTGCCAGCAGCTGCGGTCGGCAGTAGCGGTCAGCAACTAGGGTTTGACTGCCCTGTCAGGGTGGTTTCGTTTAAACCAGTGAAAATTGATTCCGATATATGATATGACTAGCGAATACCCAGATCACATTGTTCCTGACCACACAACTAATTCTCTAAAAAAAGGAAGAATTGGCAGTAATTAACTGGCAACATTCTATGACTGAAAGGATAGCTGTATGTTTGGACAATGGCGGTTCTCATTTTGAACAGTTGCTGTAATTTTGTGTTAATTAGCTATCCATTGATGAATAAATTTTCTTTTATAATTTTTTTAATTCCTTCGATATCTCCGAAACAAAGAGGAATTCACCTATAGGTCATATAACATTTTTTGATCGTAATGACCCCCGGAATATATGGTATACGTTTGTCGGTCGAGTTGCGAAACAACCTCTGTTTCATCGGTCTGTCCTCTCTTTATAACTTTTATTTTAAGTCAGATAGAAAAACTCTTCAAATATAATTTATATGATATATTATTGTCTATCTACGTACCATATGCATTTGTATACAGGGTGCTCCGTTTAAGCGCAACAATATGTAACTTTATATTTCTTAATGGAAAACCCTATATTTATTTATTTATTTTGATAGTAAATTATATTCCCTTTAAAAAATATTAAGTAATAAGGGGTCTAAAATTATAAATTAAGAAGTTATTTACGTTCATAAAAAATAGTAGTTCAGAGTGGAAAAACCCATAATATAATACAAAATTTTGATCCTTTTTTATTAATACTTATTTTAAACATTACACTAATTCCAAAGAAGCTATTAAAATATAGTGACAGACTAAATAATGCAAAATTATAATAAATGCTCGAAAACTTGTCATTCAATTTCTATAGATTCTTCTATTATAAATATTATATTAACCATCTCATCTTTACTAAAATTTGAATTATTCATTTTCACATCAACATCAACAATGATAAACTAAGAGTATTTGTATAACTTGTTTGTTTAAATTTGAAACAATTGATCAAATTATCCATAGCTTACTTTGTTACTAATAACATGATAGAAACATATCATTCAACGAATAAAGGTAAATAACTTCTTAATTTATAATTTTAGACCCCTTATTACTTAATACTTTTTTAAAAGTAATCGAATTTACTATCGAAATAAGTAAATAAATATAGGATGTTCCATTAAGAAATATAAAGTTACATATTGTTGCCCTTAAATGGAGCACCCTGTATACAAATGGATATGATACGTGGATAGATAATACTATATCATATAAATTATATTTGAAGAGTTTTTCTATCTGACTTAAAATAAAAGAGTTATAAAGAGAGGACAGACCGATGAATCACCCTGTATACCTTTAGAGTGTCTTTATTTTTACGTCATTCGATCGCCAGGCGATACGGCAGTGTCCCAGCACATGTCTTATTGTTACTGTCCTAGTATAGAGTCCTATATGTCGTGTGCTCGTGTACTGTGGCTTCGAGGACGTCTTCCCGGAACTTGGAGAGGCTGTCAGACACCTGCAGGACCTGGAGTCGTACCTGGATATATTATTTATTTATGGTACATTCAAATTTTATTACTTTTACATTAACAACTTATGTAACAATAATTGTTAAATAATAGTTGATTGTATTTTTAATTGTTGCATAACTCCAAAACGAAGAGATGACCTGGAGAAGCTACAGGAGTCGTGGACAACTGCACAAGGTTATCAATCTTGAGTTGAGCGTTGGAGACGGGGCCAAGACTTCTTATGCTGTGAAGAAGGACTTCTTCCTGGCCACAAAACAACCCATAAATGTATTTGTACCCTTTATTTTTATTTAATAACAATACATACGCAAACAAATAAACATAATATATATTTTATATTATGTATTTTTGATTTATATGTAGAAAAATTGTATCACACACTAAATATATGGAACAATGAGATGAATTTTTATTTTTTACAGATCTCTACTGATGATACTTATAGAGAACTGCTCTCTCCAGTCCTGAGGGCCCCAGGACACCTTCAGGCGTTTTTAAGGGACTAGTTAAAGTAGGGGAGACCGGTGTCAATTGTAACAGGTGTCAAATGTAACAAGGGTAGGTAACAGGGCCATCTTTTCGTAAATTAAAACGTGCTTGCGGAGTGAAGCAGAAAGAGTAAATACAGGTAGTGACACACATTGTTTCTAAAACACTATAAGTGCTCTGCTCGGAAATATTTCAAGTTAAGGATTAGCTTGTGAGTTATATCTGCTTTTATTTTTCATTAAAACATTTCAAATTATTACCTAATAAATACAAAAAAGCAAATAATATCTTTATAAGTTAAGCGGTGTAAGTTGTAACACATGTCACTGTGTCATTTGTAACGTGTCTAATACGAGTAATTAAGTACAGTATTGATCAAGATAAAAATTACAAGAAAAAACCACTGCTATCGAAAACATATATATATATATATATATATATATATATATATATATATATATATATATATATATATTTGAGCACAGAAGATTGGTTGCAGTGGCGAAAATGTAAAATCTGGACACTGGGCGCTTTAAATAGGGTCCTATACCATTTTTTCTTTTTTTTTTCTGTAAGAACAGGGTGAAATAAGAATTTTAGTGCAAACGCGACTTAAAAATTTTACGTAATAAGCGAGATATGAATTTTTAAAGTTAAGAATTTCTTGCGTGACGTAGCTGGTACTTCCAGTGGTGTTAGTTAGTTGAGAGAACACATTTTTTTCATGTTTGCATAGCTGAAATATTTTTATATAAAAACTTGTACGTTATATTCACAAAGAAATTATTATTTAACATAAATAATAAGCATTTTTTCTTATTAAATTATAGTACATTGAAACAGTTTGACATTATTATGACACACAGTTTGACGGCGAATGGCGCTAGTGTTTGTTTGTTTGTTTTGATTAGTTAACATTATTATTAATTTAATTAATACATATTACAATTTGATTTAAGTATAAATATATTATTATTGTTAATATTACTATATATTATAATTAAACAAATTCATGAAACATGAAATTGTAAATTCTTTGTTAGGTTATATAACAACGTGACAGTTCATAATCTTTCAAAGGTGACCGCAGCATACGCGCGAATCTCGTTTTTAAAATCAGGCGACCAATCAAATTCTTAGGACCTACCGCGTCATACCTAATTAGTAATCAACTTTAATCGCTTGTAGTTTGCGACCTAATCAATATTAAAACAATTTTTTTTCACTAATACTCATTGATTTATGTAAATTTTTGTTTTCTTATTTAAGATAGTTAAAATTTGACTATGGTATAGTACCCTATTGTACGAAGAAAGACCTATTTTATGCAATTCCGTTAGCGACTAAAGGCATTGGTGAAAGTGGTCCATATTACTAGCAAAATATATATTTTGTTTGCTTTTAGTTGAGTCATCTGAATTTTGTATTTTCTGAGGTACCTAATAAATAAATGTTTTTTTTAAAATAATTTCTTCTTTTATCTGTTATTACATCACTTGTTAAAACCTGTTACAATTAACACTGGCCCTGTTACTATTGACACCAGTTAGGTGGCAATTGTAACATTTGTAATGCCTGACTAAAAATCCTTACACTTTTATATTTGTCACATTTTTAAAAGTTTAAAATTCAAAATATTATTCACCAAGGTAGGTAGGTTCTCATATAGGTAATTTCGAAATGTAACGTTAACTCGTGAAAAAGAAAAACTTAAATTTTGTAACAATTGACACCGGTCTCCCCTACAGTACTAGACAATACCTAGATGACACGTCCGCCATATTGGAGCCAAAATGAACACAGTAGGTAAATTGTATAATAAAAGTTGATTTTTTATAAGTTTGTTGATACTATTTTCCATAATTAAACATAACTTCCATATTTGTCGTATTATATTTATTTAAAATAATAATAATAATAATAATTCTTTATTGTATTTAACTTATACAGTATTACAATTGATATTTGATGAGGATAAATCAGTTTTTACCTTACATTTATTTTGTAAAATTTTGCGTTGCGTTGATGGAAATGAGATGATAGGACAGTCACAAACATTCGAGCCCCCTGGTGGGAATCGAACCCACGACCCCAAGAACCGAGCGGTGAAGGTCACTTCGAGCGCTGCAGAAGCACGCTGCCTCAACTCACTTGGCCACCGAGGCGGCTTATTTATTTAAAATAATAAAACAAGAAAAAATACAGTATATTAAGATTTTTACCTTTTAAAATTATTAGCATTTCTTAACTGATTTGCACAAGCAGCAAAAAACTTGTCATTGTGGATAATTTTTATGATTAATAATAATGTAGCACTGATATAGAATAACTGAAGTGGCTCCAAAATGGCGTACGAGTCAGTTGTGATTTATCTAGCAGCTATAAATAAAAGTATGACGTAACAGCTAATAATTAATTTTATTTATGTATTCCCTTTGTACTTGTCAATCAAAATTAACATATTTTCTGTTTGTTTACAGGACCAAGGACTTCCCAGGAATAGGATATGGCAAATATAATGTATTATAATTATTTTATGTATGTATTTTAATAATATATGATTTTATTATTTGTACTATATAATACAATAAAAGGACAGTGTTTTCTTTTAAATCAAAAATATTTTTTTCAGAAAAATTCCTATCCTATCTTTTATTTTCCAACTCTCTAGATACATAAATAATCATATAATAAGGATCCGCTCTATTTTGAAGGATCAAAGGTCGAAAAAACCCTCTGGGAAAATCTGACCTCGGATTCGTGTTCTAAAGGTTTAAATTAGCCTAAACTAAAAAGTGATTTTTATTCCTAAGTCCCTATACGTATGTAGTTTTTAACACGGCCACGAGGGGGCAGCACCTGTCAATAAACGTTGAAATTTAAATTTATTAGTTTTCATTAATCTATAAAAATGATGGGCTCCCTTTTTTACTCAGTGAATCGTGCATAGATGCTACTTTCGTTATACCTATTGGGAATTTTAATCCAGTAAAAAAGAAGCATCCATGCACCAAATTTTAGATGAATTCGTGCATTGATGCTTCATTTGATATACCTATTGGGAATTTTAATCCAAAAAAAAGAAATATCTATGTACAAAATTCTCTAAAAAATCGTGCATAGATGCTACTTTTAAGTAGCATCTATCCACCATATTTTCTACAAAATCGTGCGTAGATGCTACTTGAAGGTAGCATCTATGTTCCATATTTTTTACAAAATCGTGCATAGATATTACTTTTTAAATATATGGTTGCCTATGTTTTAGGCGCAAAGAGATGTAATGGGCATAGTATATCAAAATTTATAAATAAATAAAAACATACTTATCTGTATCCTGAAAAATAAAAAATGTTCTGAAAATCAAAAATAGGTATGTTTAAATAATAGTTTGTATAAATTTTACTTGTTTTATTGTTTATTTACATTTTATATTGTTTTATTCTATACATTCATTTACAATATTTTTACAATAAAGTATATTATTAGGAAAAAAGGAAAACGTGAATTATTTATAAGAAATTGTAACTTAAAAAATTTATTTATAATAATTACAATTTTATAATAAACAATTTTACATCAGAACCGTTCCAGTATTTACAAAGATCTTATCTATAATAATAATAACATGAATTAGATTTTCAGCTTTCAGCTATCCAATAATACAGACGGCCATTCTGCTTACATATTTACACTACCGTCCACAGCATTCTACTGTAAGTATGCTATTGCATCTTTAACAATTTACATCTCACCATCGTCTCAAGTGCATAAATAATTTACAATACATATTTTTATTCTTTTATGACTTTATACAAAAGTGAAAAAAAAATAAACATTCAATGGCAAGAGAGGAAGCCATGCAAAAGATTTCGCCCGAAAAATAAGAAAAAGTTGAAGAGATTTAGAAACGAATAATTTAAGAATTTACAATTTATACATGAATTTTGATTGGGGGGGATTTGAACCCAGTTTAGATGAGGGCAGTGACGAGACGAGCCTTGAAGTTCACTATTCTCTCACTGGTTTGGGCCAGGCGCTGCGAAAAGAAGAAGAATGACGTCATAATACAGAAAATACAAAGATAATATACAGGGTGTTTCTCGGATACGGGACACTCCCATTATTTTCTTTATTATTGGACATACAAGAAAATCATTCAAATAAATGTTGTAGTAGATGAAGCGGGGATTTTACTTATTGAAGAAATGATTTTTTTTAACCAGTGATTCTCAAACTATAACACAAAGTTATAATTTTACCTCTCGCTGAGAGAGGTATTGTATTCATGCTAAAAATCGCATATCCAGATACTAGCAATTATACACTAAGGGCCGGTGTTTCCATCTTCGGATAAAGTGCTACATAACTTATCTGTCGTATAAATGAACAATATCGCATCAAAAAATGACATTCAATATAATTTACATCATTTACGCTTTTATTTCGATGCATATTTTATCATTTATCTGACGGATAGTTATCCTGAACTTTATCCGGAGATGGAAATACCGGCCCTAAATAATTCAAATTTACAGATAGCAGTTTTGTTTTTCATACATAGCCTACTGAAAAATAACTATAAAAATTAAATTTATTTAAATTTCAATTGCATTTTTCTCAATATTTTTATAATGTAAGGATATAAAATGTATACATGTTTGAATTCAGAAAAAAATACTCTATCGATCAGCCTAAAAGTATATACCGTCTCATTTAAAAAAATCTGATGTGGCCAACACCAAACCTCCCGCTATTTAATTTTTACTAATTTAAATATACATACTTACATATTTAGTTATTGCGGAAACTGTATTAAGATCCATTCCATATAACTGTGGTTCTATTTATTATTTTCTTTTTAAAACGTTACTATTATTAATTTGAAATGATTAATTCTTTGACAGTGACATTTATCTGTCAGTAACATACATTTGAGATATGAACTGTGTAACCAAGGAGCTTTGTTTGTTTAAAGCGTAGGCTCCCAGATTAAAATTATAGATAATTTTATAAATTTATACATTTATGCAAATCAGTAGAAAATTTAATAATTTTGAAAAAATAACATTTGATGGTATTTTTCGAAGAAAATCTATTTTGAGCTTCAAGTAAAGTGCCATTTCCGGTTATCTGATATACACGAAAATCTAATGGTCTCTTCGCATATTAGAATAAGGTAGAAATACAAGGTTTCAAAATTTTTCTGAATGATAGTATTTGAGTGGAGGATCCACACACATATACACAGACATCATCGTGAAAATGTTAAAATTGGATTCTAGGGACCTTAAAACGTGAACATTTACCAAAATTTCGATATGCGATTTTTAGCACGAACCTTATACCTCCCTTACCAAGGGTAGCGGGAGGTAAATATATAACTTTATGTTATAGTTTGAGAACCACTGATTAAAACATTTTTGTTCTTCAATAAGTGAATGTCCCCCTTCATCTTCTATAACTTTTATTTGAATGAATTCCTTATATTTCCAATAATAAATAAAATAATCGGGGTATCCCTTATCCGAGAAACACTGTATATTCGTAAACCACGTTTATGAAGAGTATGGACCTTTCCAATTTAAGGGCTATCTCTTTCTATCGCTGCAAATAGTAAGAAAATGGCGCGAATAACTGCCAGTTGAGCTGTCAAACGAAACGTCACAAATATTGCAGTCATTAAAATACCTGTATTCTCTTCAATAAAAGCTTTTGTAACTTATTTCGATAAGATTTTTTAAAGTTATCCGAGATATTCTCACATTTTACGTCTAAATGTTTAGAATCAAACGTCATAGATCTGTTGTTCTTACTATGCGCAGATCCCCATTGCGCATATCTTATATCTCTTTAAATTGGAAAGGTCCATTATTGTTATCTGAATTATATTCCTCTATTCTTTCAGAATTATAATCTTTTCCTCAATCAATAATAATACTCTTCATAACCTTGACGTATGATATATTATTGTGAGACAGGAAAAAGAACAAGAAATAAACTCACCAGGATAAGATCTTGGATGAGATTAGCGATTCCCCTGTTGGCGATGACGAACAGCCTCGTGATTGGTCCAGGAACTCCCTCGGTGTATCCGTCGACTCCTTTAGCTACATTAACTTCCGGTGCGTTTAATGCTGCATCGCCTGCTTCGCTGCCACCTGAACCGGAACCGCTTCCGGCTACCAGCTATACAAATAGTTGAAATTGTTTATTACTTTATTAAAATTGCTTTACAATATATTATATGATTTATTATTATATATTTATAAATATTTTTTTACAAAATGTAGACCTTATATTTTATTAATTCCTATAATATAATGGGCACTGTAGTACACTCTCCACCAGCACTGAATGCCACGCCAGGTAAATAATCATTACCGATATCTGTGTACAAAGCAGATTGGCACACCCAGCAATGGGTAATATGCCGTGATGATATATTTATTTATTACTGTAATAATAGTATTTTCAAACAGTTACTCATCCAAATTGTAACTGCGCCCAAAACAGCTTGATCCCGACATAATGTTTTAATAAGACAGTTGAGCAAGAATGATTGAGAATGACACATATGGTAAATATTTTTTCCAATTTTATTTTAAAGCTCACAACCAATCTTCTTTTAGAATGCTTTCCAAATAATTTCTGGGAGACTTAAAAACTGCGAAATCTGTCAAATTAATATGTTTAGGTATAAGCAGAGAAATTGCATGTCCAAATATTCATTTTACAATTTGGCCGCAAGTATTTTGTAAAACGTCTACCTGGTCGTAACACATCGGCCCGGGCCACTCTATGCGTTTTGGCGGGACCGGTAAAACCGAATCCGATTAAACGGGACGGATCGTACAGCGTCTACATATATATCCCGTTAAACAGGACGGCAGCAATGACAACCCGATTCGGACACAGTCGGACCAACATCTGATCAGTGCAGAGACTAAATAGTAACCGTTGTCTATTAAAAAACAAAACTAGACCCTTGTGAACGGTCGCATTATCTCCAATGTGTTGTAGTAGTCATGCGGCAAATTAACCGTCCGGTCAAACCGCAACATGCTGCGGTAGTATCCGGCAACCGGACCGCAACCGCATCGGTGTGGATGCGTTCATTCAAAACAATAACTTGTTCTTCCCGGTCAACCGGTCCCGTTAAACCGGTCCCGCCAAAACGCATAGTGTGGCCCGGGCCATCGATAAGTCAACGAAGGTTTGATAATGGGACCGCATTTTATAAAATGACTAGGTGTTTTATAAAAGACTACGACGTAATAAAATATATAGTTTTTAGTCGATTACACATCAATCTCATTTTGGTTTAAAAAAATCCGATGTGACCAACACATTACCTTCCGTCAGTTCTATGAATTTTGTATAAATGTCACACAGAAAGTTCCTTGCGAAAGATTCTATTTCTTGTACATTACCTTATATGTATTTTATACAAATTCCATACAGAAAGTTTCTAGCAAAATATCCTATATTTCCAATAAAAGTATAACACAAACATACTGTCAACTGCACTTGACACTGACACCTTTCAATTAGAATTTTCTTAATATAACTCTATATCCATTTAATATGAAGTATAAAATGCATTCAAATCGTATAGAGAATAAAATATTCTTTAATATTTATAATAACATTAAATGTGAAAAAATGATATTTAACATCGTTTTTCAAGAAAAACTGTTAAAATCTTCAAATGAGGGTACTTCCGGTTGACCAATTATAACCAAAATTTAATCAGCTCGTCACATAGATGTAACGAAGAGGAGTACGAAAGAATTATAATTTTTGGGATTGTTGTATTAGAGTTATCGCATTATAAAATTTTGTCACACACAGACACACATACACTCTCACACACACACTCACACATACAGACATCATCGTAAAAATAGTAAAATCGTAATCTAGGGACCCTAAAACGTGCTTACTTATTAAAAACTCACCACCGAATTTTTTGACCAAAGACAATACCTTCCTTACCTAAAGGAGACGGAAGGTAAAAAGACATTGGTGGTTCTTGCATTGCCACAAATATAAAATTTCAATAATAAACATATCATTAATTATTTAAAAAAATTAGATATAATGCTACACCCTATAATAGGTGCAAAGGTGATGATATATTAAAATAATTGTACAGAAACTGGGTGTGCCAGACTGTTCTGTACATTTGTACACAGATACCGTCAACGATGATGATGACATATTCGTACCGTATGGGCATTCACTAGGCGTCACCTCACAGGCATTCATTATTATAATAATTAATAAATAATCAAATAATGAGACATTAATTTTGAAAATAAATTGTTTTTATATAACCACATTATATTTGTTTTATTACAGTTTTTTTGTTTACCTATATGAATAATTAATTTTTTGTCTCATATGTTCTACATAAAGGCCACTACCTTTAAATTACGAAATTTCTTAATTAAGGTCACCACTTTATAAAAAAAAGACAACATTTACAAATGGCAAGCTATATATAAATTTACAAATCTCACCTTAGCCATGCTATTAATTAAGCACTTACCTTTTTTTTTCACTACACATCTCAATGGTTAAAATATTACAACTCTATATAATCAACATTATAATAGATAAGTATAAAAGCATTGTGCTGTTAATGTAACTGTAAATAAGCGCATTTTTACATAATAAATTTCCTGTAAATTTTCATTTTTCTTCAAATTGTAATTTTGTCTGTCATAGTCTTTCTGTCTGTCTATCATGTCTGTTCGTCGGGATTTAAAGGAAGGATAATTGAAAAGGTAAAGAAATGACAGAAGAAATGTTAGAAAAGTTAAGAATAAGAATTATTAGTAAAGAAATAAATGAAATTAATAAATTAGAAAGAAAATATTTATACCAATTCAAAATAAATGCGAAGAAATCTAAATGCCATTTTTATCCATTTAAAAGCGAAAATATTTTAGTATATATCCTTGTTTGATATGACTAGCGTATGAAAGTTGACGTTTCAGTTATTTTATAGATGTGATTTCTTTTGAAACCCTAGAGAATTGTACGAAATATTCAGATATGAAATTTTTGCATGAACCCATTTAAATACTGGACTAGGAAAGCGCAGAAATACATTACTATAGCCGTGTTCCTTCGGGTTGTGATTGTGATTTTGTGAAACCTGATTAATTTAATCGTGATCCTTTTGAAACAGGATTTAAAAATTATAGCAAGAAAACAACACAATCTAGTGTCAAATGTCAATGTCATATGCAGACTAATTCAAACTATTCTACTTTATTTTATAAATAATCAACTGTCTATAGTGTTATAGTCAGAATTAAAAATGGATTATATTGAAGTAAAAAATAATGTTCTTGGTAAGGAATATGAAGTATGTTTATTTCAAAAAAATCTTTATGTGGTTCATTACACGCTTTTGTAGAAAAATCTTATTTCCCTTAATGCCACAAACCCCACATTCGTAAATTTCTACGCTCGGAATAGTATATTTTCAATTTGTTCTGAACTGAATCCATGTGAATCACTCAGAAAGGTTGATTCTGAAGGGAAGGGGGAAGGTTGTCTAGTGATCACAAAATGAGAAAGTGGGGATAACGAATAGGAAACGTATAAACATTATTCTTCTTAATCATGATCACTTTTATCATTTAGATTACGAATCACAGCCCGAAGGAACACGGCTTATGCCTGGCTGAAAATATATGGCCGTTTATGGTAACTGACTATCAAAACAGGGGTGCGTTTAAAATATTTTAATCATTTTTCGTTTATGTTGATTATAACAAAATATTTTGATCTTTAAACTATTTAGTTTGGCAATTCTATGAAATATAATTATTTTTAATTTCCTCTAACAGTAATTCCGACTCGAGGGTTGCTTACACCTGAGAACTAGAATTTGCAATATTATATTTTTTAAATACATCCCTGAATCCCTTTGCTAAGGTCATTTTAAATGCCTCCTGGTATTGAATACAATTCTAATCTTCTGTAACGGAATACATAAGGGTTAGTTTCCTTTCAAATCAAATATAGGGAAATGTTTTCAAAAGTAACCACATCTATTAAATAATCTAAACGTCAACTACATTTCAACCATTTTATATGGAATTTTATGATGTACCATTTCTAATTGAACATTACAATGTGATAAACCAAAGCTTGGCAAATTAAAACAAAAATTTCAAAGTGCACATTAAAATAAAATATTGCACGCTAAACAAGTGAACATTTAAAAAATCGATGCACATTACCATAGGGTTCTTGCACCCTAAGTAAATAGACATACATTAAAATAATTTAATTTAACGCCCGAGTTATACTGGCGTGAGTTTTGTGCTTTAGATGCTAAAGTTTGTTTAGAAAAATTGTTTCGTCGTTCTCTTACACGTTTTTGTCGTTAGGACATACAACAATCCTATTTTAATGTATCCAAATTAATAATTTGGCATATAGTTTTATAGAAATTAGTAATATTTTATTTATTTATTGGCACTTAGACCCCTTTGAGGCACTCAAAATAGATGTAGAGTGTACCTCAATTAATTAATACACTCAACAAATAATTAGTTTTTTTTAATTTGAGTTATGTGTAATAAAAAATACAAATTTTATATTGAAATATGGAAATAAAATATTAGGTAGTTTGAAGTATATACAGGGTGTTGCTCGCGACACGGGTATACATACATAAAACTTTAACATTTGTAATCATACTTTCATAATTACTTATTTTCCTAATTATTTTAGTTACAAAGTTTCAAATAAATGTTGAAGGGCATAATATTCTACATCAGAATTAATAAACGATAATTATGAAATTGAACCTTAACAAATGTTATCGATTTTTCTGTCACGCTAAGTTAATTTATTTCTACTATTAAGTATTTGCAATTTCTGTTAACCAACATAGGCCAGTCGGCAAGGGATTTATTTTGGAACTAAATGGTGGCAAGCTAAAATAAATTTTATTCTCTTAATTTGGACCTTCAAAAAGACATACTAATTTTGCATTCTTTAGCGACCCCGAATTTTGCCGCTATATTGAAAAAACCATGTGAAAAAAGACATTTTTATTGATTTTCGTTAATATTTCGGTTTAGCTCAACTTTAGAGCAAAATACAAAGTTATTAAAAATAAAGTAGATAAAATTGTCTACAAAAAATGTTTGATTTTTTTTTGTTAATTGCGTGGGCACAGAGTTACAGAAAGGGCGCAGCATATACAGAGTGCAACAGCGAATCGAGCTCAAATAATTTCTATATTATTATTGATACAATAAAATTATGTAAGACAATCTTATAGAAGACCCGATTAAAGAATTTTTTTTTAATTTTAGGTACAACACGAAGTTTTGTTTTTTTAAATGAGAGGGTACATATTTTCCATGCCCATTCGATAGAGTATTTCTTTCTGAATTCATGTAATAAATTTATATCTTTACATAACAAAATATTGAGAAATATTCAATTGAAATTTAAACAAATTTTAACTTTACAGTTATTTTTCAGCAGGCTATGTATTAGATACAACAAATAATTACTGCGTCTTTGAACATCTCTGTAACCAATCAATTAACAGAAAAAAGTGTCAGACATTTTTTGTAGACAATTTTATTTACTTTATTTTGCTCTAAAGTTAATCCATACCGAGATATTAAAGAAAATCATTAATAATGTCTTTTTTCACGCATTTTTTTCAATATTTTCGACCTTTTAACATTTAATTTGCTTATTGTTTCACATGCATAATTTTAGGCTCTACAACTTTTATTTGAAGCGTTTTTATCTTAAATAATTTCGGAAGCAGGAAAATACGAAAATATAATTTTGCACATTAAAGTCCTATATTCCATTATCGCAGTCAACACCCTGTAGACAAAGTTCACACCCAAATTAAGGTGTGAAAACAGTGACAAGTGCTTGATACAGACATGACAACATTTATAATATTCAAATTTGTCTAAATGCACTATATATTTTTAAAAACTATACAATCTATCTCAAGCACTATTCACAGTTAGTATAGCGTTAGTATACAGTGCAAGAAAAACAGAAAAATATGTTAGTAACATTAATTAGTCATTATAAAAATTCTTATTTTTAGAAAATTCAAGGTAATTATTTGAAAATATTCGAAAAATTGTAAGAATCACGGACCTTGAAAAGTAATGCATTTACATACGTACTATTACTGGTTGCCTTGAAATTACACGGCGCAAGGATTAAAGATAGTGAATGAATTGATAAATAATATGTTACTTAGAACATGAAGTGAACGTTTCTAAAGAAATTTTATTACAGTAATGATTTATTCGCTGACGAGTGTAAAAAATATATTGGCATGACAAATAATTTCATAATGACATGATAAATTATATTGCATTGTACGAAAGTTACGATAGATTTATTGACAATAAGACAAATAATTCATATTTCTTATAAATTTATTTTAAAAATGTTCAAATTAGTTCCACACAACAATAAATACATTCAACCATTTTTTCTTTTTCTTATTTAAAGATCACAGCCAATCTTTTGATAAAATACTTTCAAAATAATTTCTGGTAAACTTAGCATTTACCAAAGTTGACTAATTAATTTTTGGTGACTTAAAACATGCCGAAGCTGTTAAAGTAATTTTAAAACTGTCATATCAAGTGAATATTTGAAGAACCATAATATAATTTCTTGACGTTCGCCCATTCCAATAATTTGCTTTACTTTTTTAATTTTTGCATTATTTATTTGGTCGTAACTATGTAGTCCCGAACGCGAGGTAGTTCTGAAAAAGTTAAAAACCCGATTAGGCATGGTTTAGTATTAGAAACGTTCTGGACTGTTGTTTAACAGTTTATACGTTATACTGAACCGTAAACGTCGTATTACAGACCTCTGTCTCTAGTGGCAAAGAAAGATATTACGGGCTGTTAAAGCCATAGTAACATATATACAGATTTATTTATTCATTATTTCGCTTCTCCATATGTTTGCAAAGACTATTTCGATCAAATAGTTTAATGTATTGTGTTGTAGGTTCCAATATATTTTTTCAAATTATTTACGATTCTGTATATCATAAAACATTGTACAGGCTGTCTCATTTTCGATGTTTTTTTCAGGTATCTCGGGTAATATTAATGATAGAGCAAAACCGTTTGAACATTCCAGGGTCAACTTTCCCAGAAATGTTTAATAGTTACCACAGGAAATTTCGATCTTCTTTTGTTTCTAAGCTACAGGCAAAAACTCGTTTTTCGCTCATTTTGAAAATATCTCATATCTTATTTATTATAAAAGTTAAAGAAAAAATGTTTATACAAAATTGTTACCGTTTTTTAAATAGAATAAAATGGCGTAATTAGATTTTTTGAAAACTTAATGATTCTCGAGATATAACACAAACTTTGTTTTAAACTTAAATAAAAGACGAAATATTAATTTATTGAGGTGAAAATATTGGAAATTATTAAGAAACAAATGAAAAAATCTATTACAGATCATCATTTGCATATTTCTAAAACTACTTGTTTCAGTTTTTTTCAATTTATTTACTTCAAAAGCATATTAAACCATCTTTTTCGGATTGTGTCAAAGCCAACTGTAACGTCGATAACTAGTAATTTAACTATCCCGAAAATAATTGGTTAAGAATAATTTTGAGAACATAATTAATAGATATTGAATCAAAATAAACAAATAATGATTTATAATAATTTTTTTTATTTGTTTCTTAATAATTTCCAATATTTTCACCTCAATAAATTAATAATTCGTCTTTTACTTAAGTTTAAAACAAAAGAATGTAGACTTGTTATATATCATTATGTATTATCTATTTTTTGTATACATATATGTATGATATGCACATTTCTATGTGAATATCTTTTACAATAAATTACCATTTAAAGTTGTAGTCTCGCTAATATTTTTCATTTTATTGCATGTAATAAAACCACAATATGCCAACAATAAGTGTAATATATACTGCATAATCATTTCAATAAATATTAATATAAAAGCCGTGTAATATGGAAAAAAAGTTTTACCTCATAATATTTTTGTTATGAAACAGTCCAACTCTGTGCAAAGCAGTGACCTTATTCACTGTCTTATTTATGAGGGTCCGAAATTTTGGTTACTTTGTTACATTAAGTGGGAGGCGTTTCAAAGGTTTATGGCGATCCTTTGCCTTTTAGTGAGACAGACTATACACTTGCTCCATCCAGTAGTTAACAAATCCATGGTCATATACCATACCGAGTATAGAAAAATTGTGTAAACTATGCCACATCGGGATTGTAATTCATTTTAACGATTCGCGTTCTGGACTTTATCCATATCCTATTTATTTACATACATATATTTGTTAGTAATATAGTGTAGAACTACAAAGAATACAGTCTACAGTACAAGAAAGAATACCACCAACCACCAATTGACAGTGACTTAAAGAATGAGTGCCTTTACAAGGAACGTGTTGGGTTTTGTGAGGATTTCATCAGGTTTGCTTGTACCTGGGCGAACGTCGGATGGATAGTCTTGGTGACGGTGCTCGATGAGGTGAGCCCCAAACCCAGACTCTCGGTGCCGGCCACCATTCGGTATACAGTACCTGCGGCTCGGGCTGCGCTATCCGCTGTACTCTACGTCATAACGTCAACACAGTCCATAATAGTACAGTACAGAGTAGACAGTATTTGTGGTGGTACCACAAAAAATAAGTTTCTTTTTGTTAGTCATATAGTCTGCAATCTTCACAGTATTGAAGAATGGAAAATAATCGGATTAGCAGTCTTATATAAATTAGTTTTTCCTGGATTCCTGGCCAATGTTTCCTTTAAGGGGGGGGGGTTGTTGGGGTCTATAGCCCCCGGCGGTAGAGACGTAAGGCTTGTTTTACATTAGCGGTACAATGACAGTACAGTAACGGTACGATACTTCTTGGTCCAATGTATTTTAATGGACCCATTTACATCTACGTTCTCAGAACGTTGACGGTACGATGACGGCCCAGTGATATTTACTGATTTACATTAACGATACGACCGGGGTACAGTATAGTTTTGTTTCTATTGAAAAAATATTGTATATCATAGTCAGCGTAGTATGTCCATGCAAGGGGGAGTGGAAGGTTGCGTTTGAAGAGTTCGTGAACTTCAAGTTCAACATATGCTAGTATAGGTGATTGACTTTTAACATGTTTTTGACTTTTTCATATTTTTTTTAGTTAAACCAAAATGTAGTCAAAATGAGCTAGAAATGAGAAATGATTATACATATACATTTACTGAACAAAAGTTCTCTGCTTGTAACAAAAACGCGAAATATTAAGAACAGTTATAGCCAAGTCAGTATTTGAGAAATTTTTAAACATTGCACGACATTTTCTACTTTTGATAGAAACATGACATATGCACCACAAACTGTCATAATACATAAGGCGATTTCGGGCGACAACCGTTCACTTGCGGTATGTTGCGTTCAGGTGCGTTCACACATTCGGGCGCTAGGAACAACATACCCGGTATGCTTGGATCAGTGCTCACAGCTGAAAGGGTTTGCTAGTCGGGTCAGCTCTCTGTTCACTATTTCTATCTCTTTTTATCATGTATTTTTTTGAAATGTCAAAAGTCAAAACAGTTGGAGTTGTGGTCTTATGTTAAACAGAGTGACATTTTTTTCGTTGACTCTTTTTTGGACAAATATGGAAAAAAATATCTTTCTCCGTTAATGCATTTTAATTGTCAGACACTATTTTTGACAGAATTAAATGTCGCAGAATATACATAACCTCCAAGCATGGTGTCAACAAGTGAACCATTGATTTTTGGCGTAACTGATCCTAAGATGTGAACGGGTATGTCGCCCGAAATCGCCTATAAAAGACAAAACTATATTGTCATGGTATTTTATTATGTTCGTACCGTCGTGGTACCGTCTAATGTAAATGCCTCGTGTAATTGACATACCGTCACTGTACCGTTATTGTACCGTCATTGTACCGCTAATGTAAATCAAGCCTAAAAGGCAGTACACCGAGTAGAGCACGTTCTTAATTTTTTTTAAATAAAAAAAATAATTATTCAAATTTAAGAGCCAGGGGAAAAGGATGAATGTCCATTTTCTAGCAATATGAGATGATTGGTGGGCGCTTTTAAATGGTATGTGTAAAGGAGGCAAGGCGGCAACAATCCTAAGATACAGGCCTCAGAAATTTGTTAAGCTAAGAACGGTGTCAGTGGCTATCTGATGAGATTCCGTAACTTGGGAGTTAATTTTGATCAACTGGTTAAAAATTTAACCAATTAAGAATCTATGTTGACATAATATAACAAACAATTGGATACAAATTTTAACCAGTGCTAAAAATTAACCACTGAATTACAAAATTAATAAAACCACCAAACGACGCAAAGTTTGGACGAGTTACTAATGTTGCGAAAAAGCTCCGACTGCAAAGTCGTGAAACTGAACATCTGAAACGTTCTATTAACCAACGTTTCAGAACCAATTCGAAAATAACTTGTCACATTGAATTTAAAAAATATAGGAGTTCATGGACTTTCATAATTTCTACTTATAGTCTATTCCACGAGACCTTTTATTAAACCAGGACTTCGAACCGGAGTTGAATCGAAAACCGTAAACCGGCAAAAATAACGGAGAAATTCTATTAGGTCCCACAAGTTAAAACTTGACCCATCTGTGGATATAATAATTTTAAGAAATGACTAATCTGAGTTTCGAAATAAGATTGATACACTTTGTCATTCCAAAAACATTAGATGGGGTTTCAAACTTTAAAATTCGCGCAATGAAAAAACAAAATTTATAACATTTATCTTTTTTCCCCTGGCTCTTGGCAGTTTGATGTTGGAAAAACGATTTTTTCTTTGTGGAGAACGGCGGCTTTTAAAAATTAGCCCCGGGCGGCAAAATGTCTTAAGTCGGCACTGGATGTTTCCATTATATAACAGTACTCTTCAGGGTTAAAAATGGCCAATGACAACCTGAAGAAGACTATTGTACAGTCGAACCGTCGACCAGGAATTAAATAATTCATGTAAGACTGCTTGTTCTATTAGTTTTCATTCTTACATGCTGTAACCAGTCGATCATCGTTTTCAACAATCTTCATAATATTGTTGTGTTTTTTACAATGTAATGATAGTACAGACGAGTAATAAAAAGTTTAAGTATTTTAGGAATCTCAGATTAAGTATTATTAAATGAAGAGCTATTTGAAAATAACAACTGTGATCCAAATATTGTAAATATGAGTTACATACAACGACATGCACTCAACGTTTGGTAAAACTGTTGTTCACAAAGAGTAACGTGTCCCATAAGTTTTGGAATAAATTTCAACAATTTTTTTTAAAATTTTATTAAAAAAATATTGTGAACAGCTAGCATTAGGTTTTGGACGAAATTTACATTGATTTCTCAGACATTCCTCAATCTGGATGGAATTTCATTTTGGGATTCTGCAACGAATTACTTTTGTGGGCAAGTCTTTATCTTCGAATACCCAAACACTAGACTGCTGTTTAGTTTCAGGGTCGTAACTGTTATACACAAGATTCGTCACCTGTTACAATGTATGCCACTTGCTTGGAAGCTCCTCCGTCAAATTTTTGCAATACAGTGGACCCCCGGTAATCCGACAAACGTTTTGCAGGGCAGTGTCGGACTATCGAAGAGTACTGCCTAAGACCCCCTATAGTCCGGAATTTTTTACAAACGAGTACCTTGTAATCCGACAAATTACAGATCCAGTGATAAGATTCTATATGTTATACTCTGCAGTACAAATCATACTTCATTATGTATGTCAAATTTAGTAAATTAAACACAATAGAGAGCTTACGTTTTATTATGAAATTAACGTCATTAATGCTATAGAACTTACAAACAATAATAACTTTACATTAGGAAATAAAAAAATCATACTATGAATCAATAATCATCAAATCAATACCTACGCGTCGAGCACATTAGTGGAGGGCATGACCCCCGGATTACAGGGGGTGCCGGATTAGCCAGGGGCCGGATTACCGGGGGTCCACTGTATAAATTTTCACCAGTCTACTCGATCCTGTTTTTGACTGAGAGGAAATGCAGTATCCATCGGCTTACTAGCTTTCTTACCCCAAGATGTTTATGCAAAATGGTATTCACCGCCGAGGATCCAATCTACACTTCCTCCTAAATCTCCCTATAAGTAGTATTTCGATTGGATTGAATCAAGCTTGCCACACGATCAACATTTTCTGAGCAGGCAGCATCCGTAGGTCTTGCTTCGTCTTCTAGCAGCTTTCGCCCTCGTCGAAATTCGCGGAACCAATGACTAACAGCGGATAATGAAGGGGCAGCATCGACAAAAGCTGCTATCAAATTTTCATGGCTTTGCTAGTATCCCAACTCTCTTTTATAGTCATAGAAAATCATAGCTCTAAAGGCAGTTCGCGATATGCTCATTTTAACTGAATTAAAAATGCAACGCTACTTAACTTACAAAATTAACTACGTTTCACAAGGAAATCGGAACGTTTGATAATAGGGGATTACAGCTCAATCGAATTAAGAGAAATTAGTAAAAAAATAGTGAAAGTATAATGCTTAATAATGAAAATTAATAAAGAAATAAAATTATATAATTGAAATATTTCGGAAATAAGCGGTTTTGTTTTAGAAGCTCGTCACTCATATGAATTCCATATATATTATTTTGATTGGCGACTCAAAGACCACCTATAAATATATAACGAATACCGAGTTAGGGGGTGGAGTCTACTATTAATGGAAATAGAAAAATTCAAATAGCGGATACGTGGCTACCAGTCCAGTACTGCAATTCTCAAACAGTTTTTATTTGAATATAAATTTCTCGTATTAAACTTAATAATTTAGATACACTTGCAATTATAAAGCATGTAGACTTGTACAGTGTTATAATATTAATTTGTCTTTTATAAATATAATTTAGAAATAGCATACATTTCAAGAACATTTTAGATCCACGAAGAAAGTTTTATATAAAAACTTATATTCGTGACGTCACATCTATATTTTCAAACTTCGGGGGACCAAAACTCGATTATTAATAGGAATTTTTCACCGGATTTTCACCAATAGTATTTGTTTTAATTATACTTTCTGATAAAATTATATAAAAAAATGGTGGAATCCCCTATTGTGGGTAACGAATGTTAACTAATGCGACATTTAATTTTTGCAATTGTTTCCAGCCAATTGAGCTTCCATGGCCTGCTGCTAACTATTAACACAGCATCCTTCGTATTGTCAGTATAAAAGCCATTATTTCCCTTAATTTCGGAGTTGTTTAGTATGAAGTCTGAGAAATCGATATAAATGTCGTCCGAAATCCCAATGCTAGGTGTTCGTAAAAAGATGAGCCTTTTGCAAGAACGCACCCATCTATATTAAATTTAAGTTCATAATTTCGTTGTTTATGGAACAGTTAATTATTAAGTATTACACAACTTTAAGTAAAAGCATTTTTGATACACAAAAAAAAAATTGTTAAAATTTGCGCCAAAACTAATAGGACATACGTTATTTTAGTCACAAGCTATTATATTTTAAGGTATGACCCTTTCTACAAAAAAACGTCCTATAAAAATGTCAATTATTATGTAATGTTTATTTCTTATTCCTTATCATCCAGAAATAATTTTCGAATGTCTCGTTCAGACTTATTTCGAAATAATGTCATAGTCAAAATTGACGAAAGTCTACCTACGTTAAATTCCTTGAAACTAACTATTAGAGAAAAGAATTCATGCATAGAAGAAAATGTTATGTTATGAAAAGATACTCGCAAGATATTATGAAATGAGTATAAATTATAAATCATGTATTAAATGATTTATATCCTTTCATCTACAAACTAAAAGAGTATGATCAATAAATGATGTAATGATCTGACAGTATGCAATAGTATGAGAGTATGTGATAGTATATTATGTGATGGTATGTCTATGATGTAAGAGAGCAGTAGGGCAATAGCGAATGCACAAGATATTTGGCAATGTATGACATTTGAACTTGTAAACTTGTAATTATATAACTAGTTATATAATTTGGCATAGCAGATTACATAGTAGATTATTTGGTAATGTATTGTTTGTTTTTAAATGTCATTCGAATAAAAAACCAAACATGCTATATCATGTTATGAGAATATAATTGATGTATTTAAAGGAATTTAAGTATCAAAAAAAAATTAATAGTTATTTATGCTACAAGAGATGTAGGTACCATTTACTAACCGAGGATGCGAGGGCTAGCAAATAAGTTCGAGAGTGGTCAAATGTACCTACATAAGATTTTTTCCACTCCCGATGATTTATTTTTTACCTGTTCATTTTCGTTGCCAGATATATCAATGCTGTTAAGAAATACAGTTGAATATTGATACATTAAAAAAAAGAATCTAAGTATGCCATGGAAAATTTAAGAAGAAAAACGCTGTCATCTGTCGCATTTGTCACGTCAACGGTAACTTTTGAATGGAAATATAAATTATAAGAATAAATAAATATTTAACACAAGTTTAAAATATCTAACTGTTGGTATTTCACAAACAGGGAGGTAAGTTCAGAAGTAAGGACAATCCTTACTTCCCGTCGCTAATAGAAACCGATATCTTGACAGTAAAATACACATACATCCCTACAAACAAGGTCCTAATATAAAAATATAATTTTTTTAAAATCGGCATGAAAATCCTCATTTCCGGACAAATTTGAGTCTTGAAAGTAAGATTTCCACTGTCTGTACTAATCTGATTCACATTTCTAATGCTGCATCACTTTTTGAATCTATCGTACTCCTTTTCGTACCGCTGTTTGGATGTTTTTGGTAGTAAATCTGCCACAGCGGCGTTCACAGCTTCAGTTATGTCCATCGGTACTTCATCTTCACCATCAAAATCATGTTCGCATTGCGATATCGTTTTCAAAAGGAAGATTACCGGTAGCAAGAAATCAAACACAACGCGTTAAATTGTTATAATAATAAAATTTGTCACTTTGTTTACTAGTCATGACAACGTTTTCTAAAATTTGTCACAGCTCTGATGATTTATGCAAACCATTTTTTTTCTATAATTTTAAACTTCTATAATTGCCGATTTAAAAAAAATAGAATACATCACGCGTCATAAAAAGGTCTTTGCTTGACTCGGAGGCTGCGCATCCTCGCATTCTTCAAACAAGCCTCCTCGTCTGCAATGAAACATTTTCATGACTTGTAATGTAATATACTATTTCCCACTCCCAATATCGTAAGTAGGCTATTAAGAAGTTATTTGTTTTTACTGACGACGGGACGTAAGTAGCACCCTTAAGGCCCATTCAGAATAAAAAAAATTAGCGGTAGTGTAAGAATTAGTGGCATCGGTAGCGTAAGAAATTTATAGTAAAAATTATTTCCGTTCACAATGAAAAATGATTGAAATTATAGTTTCTAGGAATTTTTTATTATAAATTACTAGGGTGCAAAGTTGACAGTTATAGCCAAGGAGCACCAGGAGAAATCACTTATATACCCAGCCATGATACAGTGCAGCGCCAAAAAAACGGAATCGGTCGATACTAATTTGTGCCACTATCGGTTAGGTAGAATTCGAAATAACCCTTTATTCAATTTATGCGCGCGTTTTGATCACAGTCATCTAGAAGGGTGATATGTTCGGATCATAACTTGTCAGTTGTCAGTGAAGAATCATTTTGAAAAAAATCTTTTCTAATTTCTTTCGATTTTTGTAACTCCCGGAGGTAAGTTATTAATTTAAAATTCTGTGAAGTCTAATTTACTTATTAATTAGTAACATGTATCTAACATTTATTTATTCGTTTGTAGATGTCATACAAATGCTGTTTGAAATCGTGCCTTTTTGCCTTTCGAACCCAAGATAGTGTGAAAATCAACTGCAGACATGTATTGTTGTATTTTTCTATGTTAATTCTAATTAACTCCTTGAAAAGAGAATTGAGAAGAATTGATGAACAGGTTCATCCAGGGCCGCTCCGTGGGTATAAGGCGTCTTTGTGCTATGCTACATTTTAGTGCCCATTCCCCTCGTAAAATTTACAAATTAAAGTTTAAAATATACATTTGCTCTTCAAAAATGTTAGATTTAATATATTGATGAAATTTTCTTAGATTCATTCTTGTAATCAATAGATTATAATCAAAATTGTATGTTGTAATCAACAATTTTACAACAGATTTCAGAATTGTATGTAAATCATAAAGCATTTGATTCTTCGCAAAATGCTAGTAGGTATTTAATATTGGATTCATTGTGCGATTCATTCTTGTAATCAATATTTTTGAGTTATAATCATTATATTCTTTGTTGTAATCAACATTTCCACAGTTATTATTTCAATATAACAATGTTAGAATAATAACAAACCGATTGATACGATAATTATTTTACCTATAACAGGAGCTGTAATGCAAACAAATTAAAAAATATATTGTTCACTTTTTTCACGTTAATTTGTAAGTTTTATAGTAATTTTGTCTTTGCGAATAAGAGTATTTTATAAAAATTTACTATTATTTACTTTACTGTCTTGAAACGGGGCCCCTCAAAGTCAGGCGCCTTTGTGCAGGGCACAGCCTGCCCACCCACACGGAGCGGCCATGTGTTCATCTTAATTTACCTCTAAGACACTACGAATTGAATATAATCGCATTATTTGTATTTACAAATATTAGAATATTTCTGTATGTACTGTATTATAGTTTATATAAATATACTGTCAATTCTTACATATTTTGTATTCATTTTAAAAATTTAATTTTATATTTTATAAGTATAAAATATGAACAACAGCGCTCTGAAAGGGTACTGCGGAATCGGTCGAAACGAAACTCTGTTACCATGGCTGCTAGAACGGTCGTCGTATCCTAGCATTGAATGCTTACTCCATTTCTATCCTCCTTGGTTATAGCTGTCATTTTATTTTTGCACAAAAAACAACTGACATAGATGATGACTTATTAATTCACTTATCCACAAGCACTCCATTGTGTGAGATAAGCGAAGAGATTAAGGGAATTTAAAATTATTTCAAAAAAGAAAATGCGTGGGCACAAATTGCCTTTCAAATAAGTGAAAATGGTAAGTTACGTGTTCACTTTTAATTGTGCAAAGTTTATTAATAAATCTGTTTGTTTATATAGCGCAACGTCTGAGGTACACCACAAAATGATCCTTTTTCTATTGCTCATTTTATCTGATGAAATCAGATATCAGATGTCAATAAACGTCAAAACTGTCAAAAAAATTAAGCGGTAGCGTAGTGGCAACGTAGAAGTTTGGAGTTTGCAAACTCCTACCGCTGCCATTGCCACTGCGCTACTACTAATTTTCTTAATTTTTAGATGTGAACGAATACATTTGCTATAACGCATTCAATCTTTTACC
The DNA here is from genome assembly GCA_963082715.1 of Harpalus rubripes. Lineage (NCBI taxonomy): Eukaryota > Metazoa > Arthropoda > Insecta > Coleoptera > Carabidae > Harpalus > Harpalus rubripes. The sequence continues at coordinate 2,630,162 of OY720450.1, forward strand.
CAGGCCACTACCACTGCCACTAATTCTACCGCTACGTTAATTTTTTTGTTGTGAATGATACTTTACATCCATATTTTGTGAAATATCAACAATTAGATATTTTAAACTTTTGTGAAATGTTATCATTCTTATAATTTATAATTTTCATTTGAAATATGACAGATGACACCGTTTTTCTTCAGATTTTCTATGAAAATGGCATACTAGTATCAATTTTCAACGGAATTTCATGACATTTTTGGCAAATGAAAAGGTGAAAAATAAATAATCGGGAGTGCAAAAATTTTTATATGCAACTTGAGAGATACATATCTTTGACTAGTCGAGAACTTAATTGCAAGCCCTCGCTTCGCTCGGGTGGCTAAATATATTTAAAATAATTATACTTGATAGGATTTCATGTCTGAATAAACCTCTCGGTCATTTATCAGAGACTGGCCCACTCAACCATAACCACAGATGCTTTTCGCGCTTAATGGAGTTCATTAACCTAGTCATTGCCTCCTAGAGGTTGCAGTGCATCACACTGATGAGCTCTAATAAAAGCTAAAAGCGTCTATGTCAAATTTAATTTTGTAAAATATTGGAACAGTTTCACCAAGTATTGTAATAATGTACTGAATTGTACATTTACTATTATAAATAACTATTATTTAATAATTTAAGTAAGTCTCAAAAATATTTACAATTTTTTCGATTAAAATGTAGAATGTCGCCTTTTATGAATTTATTACATAACTTGGTCAACTTGAAAGTAATTCATTGCAAAATCTGTTCTTATTCCAAACCGGCTTCGAGAAATTTCTACGTCTTTAAAAATTTCATTTATTTGTATATTAAATTAGATGTAGTTACTACAATTTTACTTATAACAAATACAATAAATACTTGAAAGTATTGTTGTATTTGAAGAAATGAATTTGCAAATTTAATATGTTTACCAGAAGAAATCATTTTGCTTTCACTTACGACAGGACCGTCTCGGAAAATTTCACAAATATATGCTACTTTATAATATAAACTTTCGACATTTTACGTCTAAATTTGTTAGAAACAAACGCCATGGGTCTACGTTGTTCTTACTATGCGCAGATCTTCCTTGCGCATATCTTCTATCTCTTTAAATTGAAAAGGTCTATTAAAATAAGTAAAAATTTTGTTTTTGTCAAAGTGACATGCGCACACAAATCAGCTGATTCCAAGCATTTCAAGGTTGCTCGAGTCACGTGTCTGCTCGCGCCCTATTGGAGTAAGTATTATTGAAAATGGAGAATTATTCACTCGTATAAAAGTAACAAATTATTAAAAAATATTATTTTGATGCTAATTATACATACTTTATAATTTCTGACAGGTAATATGTCATTAAATTGTTTGTGATTTTAACACTACAAAAAAACACTTATTAAAAAAATGCTTGATTATGGAATGCACGAAATGAATTAGATGCAGAATTTAATTCTCCACAACATTTATGTGAACAATTATTATAGTAAAATGCATATTACAAGAACACTTTGTCGTAAAACGATTTAGCAATTGCATCTATAAACTAACAATGGGGACCTTTAGTTTGCGGTTACATACCCCTAATACATCATACAAACAGGCAAGGACAGGGTCGGTCCCTTTACATTAAGAATTATTTGAAAGAAAATATTTCACATTTTTATATAATATTTAAATGTTATTACAAAAACAAGTACAACAAACGATAATTTTAAAGGTTGAAAAAAATATTCGGAACTGCTGTCAATTATTTTTTTATTTTCAACTACGCCGACGTTTCGATAGTAGTACTATCGAAACGTTGGCGTAGTTGAAAATAAAAAAATAATTGACTGCAGTTCCGAATATTTTTTTCAACCTTCATATCCCATCAGTCGATAATTTTAAAATTTATGCAGTACAGGGTCACTAATTAAAAAATTATTAAATGCATATATGTATATAAGATAAATGTGACATATTTTAAAGGTACTAATAATACAGTGACCACGTACTGTATGAATTTTAAAATTTATCGTTTGCTGTACATGTTTTTGTAATAACATTTAAATCTTATATAAAAATATCGTGAAATATTTTCTTTCAAATAATTCTTAATGTAAAGGGACCGACCCTGTCCTTGCCTATTTGTATGATGTATTAGGGGTATGTAACCGCAAACTAAAGGTCCCGATTGTTGGTTTATGGATGCAATGCTAATTCGTTTTACGACAAAGTGTTCTTGTATAATATGCATTTTACTATATCTAAAATTAAGAGGGCACTTCTACGCCAGGAAAAACTGTTTTCCCATGTAAACGCCTTTGGCCTGGTTTTCGTGTTACACCTGATATATAACAATTTATAATTTTTTTCCATAATGCCATTAATAAGTATTAAATACCAATTTAAAATAATTAATTTCTTTTAAATACTAATTATTTTATAGTATTGCAAACATTTACGTATTATAGTCATGCAATTTACGTATACCTATGTACTTTCAATTCGTAATATGCATTACTTTTTCTATAAATTTATTATTTCTTATGTTTCATTATGCATATTTTTTACTACTTGTATATGCGATTACAAAAAATATATACCTTGACATATGTAAAATGAAAGGTTTTGAATGACACGAGCAGTTAACAATTCATTACTAAATAATTTAATTATAACTGAAAATATGATTTAAAGAAAGTGGATATGAATATTTTTAAAGTTGATATTAACTCAAACATGCCATATGAATGTATAATTGTATTATAATTAAATCTTACGTAATGTATGAATTAAGGGCATAAGCATATATGTAAATGTAATGTATAATTATATATATCCGGAATTTATATATAATGAATATGTATATATTAAGTGTAAATAAAGTGTTTTTAGTGTATATATTTTATTTGTTTTATATACATCATATACTAATCATAATAAAATTAAATTACAACATAACAACGAGTATCTTAAACATGTAGTAACCCAAAAATAACAGGACAGAAATGTAGCCCATTTTTGGTTCCCAAGAGATGCCCTTAGAAAGATATTATTAAGATGGTGTCTCAAAATTACAAAAAAATGTATACATTTATAATTTTGGTATTTGGCATTTGGGTAAGTATTTTAATTTATTATTATTGTTTTGAGCAAAACTTATAGTATTTTTCTGTAAGAATAACATTGCTCTGTAAATAGTGTACGATTCTCGACGACATTTTTGCCACACAGGTTGCAGGACGTATGTCGTAACTTTGTTCAGAAAATAATGGGCTACTTGCGTGTAATTTTTTTATTTAATATCTTTGAAGATAAAACTTGCTACCCATATTTTTTCTTTTGGTAAAATTTTCATTAATTGGCCAGAATAAAATAAATGAAATTTTAATATTTAAATTACCGCCGTGTATGACGTATAATTACGCCGAACCAAGAATGGCCGTAAAGTAATAACATCGGCAAATCCAATAGCAACGGCATGTGCGGGTAATTTAAACATGACAGATCATCTGTTTGACGTTTGAATAATAATTTAGAGGTTAATATTTTCGTTTGTCATTTTAATTTTGTACGAGTATTCGCAATCGAAATTAACGATAGAGGCGCTGATTTTCAAAACAAGATGGCCACCATACGATGGGTTTGACATATGACAGTTCAGTGTTTCGTTGACTGTGTATAAACAGAGTTTAAAATCTTTTTTATATGAAGGCGATAAGTTAAAATATTTAATTAACAATTACTTCATTACTCACTCAGCTATCACTAGGTGCGTTCAATGAAGTAAGCAAATCTAGCAAATGCTAGGTAAGCAAACGAGACTTGTTGCTTAGTTCACTGAACGATTTGCTAGCTAAATGACGAACTGTCATCCACAACTGTCATCGAGAAATGTATATAGATGTCAAATATAACATTCTGTAATTGTCTATCTGTCGTATCTCTTTTCGTGGTTTGCGAACATATGGAAAATGAATTTATATATTTATTTTCAGATAGTGGGATTAATTTGGAGGAAGCTATATATTGACTATAACAATATATTTCAAATTTAATAATGTTATAAACATCCATTACAAAACTCTCAAAGCCTTTTTTATATGTGATTGATAGACACACGCCATATAAAGAAATAGAATCAGTTCAAGTTAACTTTATGTATATAAAATTTGTATTTCCCGCCATTATATTTGAGAGAAAATTGTGGCTTGGATTGCTTGCGAGCAAATCAAGCAAATGCTAGGCTAGCAAAGTCGTTCAACAAATTTTACTTCCGGTTGCTTGTTTTGCTGGGCTTATTGAACGTACCTATTTATTCAATATGGCGCTTGTACGATTGCTTTTCGTAGTACTGATTTGGGCCACTAGAGGGAATTTTTTTATCTACGATTGCGAATAAGCTAAGTTAAAATATTTTAAAATCCTGCTTAACAAATCGAAATACGTAATAAAAGTAACAGAAACCACGCAAATTGTAAATAACAAGAAGAGAAACACTGACAGAAAAATGAACTGTCAAAATCAAATTAAAACTCGCACTCGCTCGGCATCTATAGGTTACATTCTTAAATATGCATCCCTTTCTCAAGTTCAAAATAATGACGTCAGAGAAAATCTTCTTTCTTAATTTATTAAAAAACATAATTTTTTTAAAATAAAATTTATATTTTTACATACGTTTTCAACTTTAGGTATTTAGTGATAGATTTCAGATTTTTAGTACCACGCAAGTAGCCTATTTGGAACAACATACTTCGTATATTAACAATGAGTTAATAGTTTTTATATTTGAAATAAATTGTGAAAAATTGTCAGTCATCGGATTCTCGAGACACCTACCTTGCCGGGATAGTGCTCTACCAGCCAACCTATTGGCTGCTTTTCTCTCGATGGCTGAATAATCTTTCACATTTTTAAAGTCGTATAACTGCTGAGGACATTTCAGATATCAAGAGGAGAGCAGCTAATAGCTTGGTTGATAGAGCACTATTCCGGCAAGGTAGGTGTCTCGGGTTTGAATCCCAATGGCTGACAATTTATTTCAAACCTAGTTGATTTGCGTGATTTATCAATAACACTATAAAAAACTATCAAAAAAGGCTAGAAATATAATAGTCATGTTTGATGCAGAAAAAGATAGTTTCCTAATAAGTGTTAGCACAGATTATAGAACGAATTTTGAGACACCATCTCTTATATTCAACGCCCCCCCCCCTCTAAAAACCCCTCTCTCTTACCCTGATGATATCAAAGAGGAAATTTCCGCTTCCCCCCGCACTTCCGGGAGCCCCACCATCCACGTGTCCATTGACAGCCAGAGATCCTCCGTAGGGTAACAACCTTTTGTTTCGGGTAGCGTCATCGCCATCGGCGCCTTCTTCAATGGGTGAAGGTGCTACGTCTTCGTCGGAATCAAACTTGACACGGACTTCAGCGTTTTGAGACTCTGACCCATGCAGGGAGTTGTCGTTGTTATCTGAAGGAGAATCGGCCTCCTGTAGGACAAAAAGAAGGAAATTAGAAATGGTTTTATTTTGTGAACAAGTACGAAAATGGATTAACGAGAATTATTTTCTGGCGTATGATAGGGCTCTAGTTCCGACTTCTTCCACTAGACAACCCTTTAGATCTATTGCCCAAGCGTCACCCTTCGGGAAACATCTAAGCGGTCAGTGTGATATTCGACCACTTTTAAAACGAAAAACTACTCGTAAAGCCTCGCTGAGCTCAAAGCTTTTACCATGTATGCCCTCCGAAGCATTGCAACAGTTTCCGCTTCTGATTTCTCTGAGGCTCTAAGAGAAAACAAAACTTTAAGGTCTGCCATTGTAAAATCGACGAGCTCAAATGTTTTCTCAACTTGGACAACTTGGATCCGAGAACCCGGATATCAAAGTATCTGGATCCTCTGATATCCAATGTTCGGATATTGAAGCGGATATCCGAAAATTTATTCGAATTTGGATCCGGTTTTGAACTTGGATCCGGATCTGGACTTGGACCCAATGTTCGATTCGATGTTTTGTTTACGGATCCGGATCCAACTTTTAATTTTGGATCCGATCAATTTGAAAAGGGGCTGTCTTTAAATTATGTAACGCTTCAAGGGGGGGATGGGGGTCAAGAGTAGCGTTACGTGGGGGGGAGGGTTAATGTGTGCGTTACGTAACGATAAAATATAAAAAAAACTTGCTTTAATAGTTTTGAAACATTCAAATTTCGCGGTGCTAATTCGTATATGCAGGCAGTCGTTTGTTTTCAATAGCAGTTAACAAATGTCGGGCACAGTTCGAATTCGGGCCAGTGGTCTTTTATTCGTGCAATGCAATTCATTTTAAATCATAAGGAAAAACTTTTCAATAGTTTGTTAAAAGCATATACAAATGCATATGCTTTTAATTTCTGTGCTATTATTTTTCATCTTTATGTACATTAATTTAATTAGTTTCTGTTTCAAATTTTAACTGAATATTAAGTAGGCCATATACTTTTATATATAGTAAAAAAATTGGGGTGACAAGCCGTAGGGCAAGAGTAGTACATTATTTTTCATCTTTATGTACATTAATTTAATTAGTTTCTGTTTCAAATTTTAACTGAATATTAAGGAGGCCACATACTTTTATATCCAGTAAAGAAAATGGGGTGACAAGCCGTAGGGCAAGAGTAGTACATTATTTTTCATCTTTATGTACACTAATTTCAATAGTTTCTGTTCTATTCTGTTATTTTTCATCTTTATGTACATTAATTTAAATAGTTTCTGTTTCAAATTTTAACTGAATATTAAGCTGGCCATATACTTTTATATCTAGTAAAAAATGGGAGGGGGGTCAAGTACTGCGTTACGTAATATATGGGGGGGGGGGGGGATTCATGTTTGCGTTCCGGGTCCGTTACAAGAGGGGAAGGGGGTATCAACAATTGCCTAATTTTGCGTTACGTAATTTAAGGACAGCCCCAAAACAGTGACCTTAGGTTCGTTGCAGACAGCGAAATACCTATCATGCACGTGTTTGACATAAAAGGGATTGTTTTGTAACCTACTTATAGTTCAGTGGAATCGAGGAATTTCCTTTTTAGCGAATGCTAAAAGCTGTCCAACAGAAATTTAAACAGCTACCAGAAATATGCCGACTATTAATTTACATCAAACAAAACTGCATAGTGGATTATCATCAGATTTATTTGGTTTTGGTTAGTCCCGATGCTAATATTTAAATGTAAGGTTTAATACTGAGAATATTCGAATCCGAAGATCGATCGGGATATTGAAATTCCATATTTTAAATCCGATAATCATATTTATATTCGAATCTAAGTTCCGATACTCAAATCCATATCCAAGATTCGATATTCGGATCCGGATTCAAGATCCGATACTCAGATTCGAGCCGTGTTCCTTCGGGTTGTGATTGTGATTTTGTGAATCCTGATTAATTTAATCGTGATCCTTTTGAAACAGGATTTAAAAATTATAGCAAGAAAACAACACAATATAGTGTCAAATGTCAATGTCATATGCAGACTAATGCAAACTATCCTACTTTATTTTATAAATAATCAACTGTCTATAGTGTTATAGTCAGAATTAAAAATGGATTATATTGAAGTAAAAAATAATGTTCTTGGTAAGGAATATGAAGTATGTTTATTTCAAAAAAATCTTTATGTGGTTCATTACACGCTTTTGTAGAAAAATCTTATTTCCCTTAATACCGCAAACCCCACATTCATAAATTTCTACGCTCGGAATAGTATATTTTCAATTTGTTCTGAACTGAATCCATGTGAATCACTCAAAAAGGTTGATTCTGAAGGGAAGGGGGAAGGTTGTCTAGTGATCACAAAATGAGAAAGTGGGGATAACGAATAGGAAATGTAAAAACATTATTCTTTTTAATCATGATCACTTTTATCATTTAGATTACGAATCACAGCCCGAAGGAACACGGTTAATGATCCAAATTTCAATACTCAGATTTGAATCCAAATTCCAAAACTCAGATTCGGATCCAAATCCCTATCACTTGCCACGAAATAATTCTCGTTATTTTTTAGTACCCCTCGCAAAATTTGTCTCAAAAAGAGTATTACTTAATTACTAAAAAATCTGCCAAATTACGAAAGTCTAATAGTTATGCAATTTTAACACATGACAATTAAAAACTTAGTTTTTGTTCATTACTCAATTTAACCATGGTTTTGTGTTTAAATTCAGTGGTCCATTTAAATACCAAATTAACCATGCAACCATAAGTATTTTACGGATCGAATACTACATACAACCACATAATATTACAAAATTTGCATTCGCAAATATTGTGTAACAATATTGGCAAATTTTATACCACAATTAAATTTGGAATAAATGTATCGTTTTTGAATAGATATTAACTCTTTCTTACAACTATAATTAACATCATTTATAAATGATTGTAACTGTGAAATGTCATTTAATGACAAGTTTACATAATGAAAAAACACAATCATTCAATAAACGTCATTGTTGTATTGGTCAGCATACCAAGTTTTAATTTGCATTCAGAGAAATGAACAATTTTTATGTATTTTTTTATTGGATTACAATAGATTATGTAATATTTTACTTTATGGAATAATAAAAAGATGTATAATTAAACTAGTTTTTAATGGGTTTTTATACATATAAAACTTGATATGGGAGACAAAAACGCTGAAATAAAACACATAATAAATAACATTTCTGTGATTTAATACTACAATATATTTGTTTTAAAAAAGGTCTTTTACTGCTTTGGGTCGATCATTTGTAGCAATAATATTAACACCCAGTGGTGTGTTGAAACTGGTACATCGTCCCAAAATTTATTGTTCAAATATTCTGTTAACACAATTAATAAAATTTATTAAATTTTTTTCTTTTCCAAAAATCTACTTTTATATAAATTTATAGGGCATATGCGAGATACAAATTTTTTACTAATAACCTCCGAAAACCGATTTCGAGCCGTAGAGTTTAAATATTAATTATACATTAATTTTAGTTGACTGTGCCCTATCATTTCAGTTATATTGTTTATTTTAACTTTTAGTATTGAATTGCAGACGCATACTCTTCACGATTACGCAAACATGTGACTAGCGAATGAAAGTTGACGATTAGATTATTTAATAGATGTGGTTTCTTTTGAAAACATTTTCCTATATTTGATTTGAAAGGAAACTGACCCTTATATTATCTGTTACAGAAGATTATAATTGTACTCAATACCAGGAGGCATTTAAAATGACTTTAGCGAGGATTTTAGCAACAGAATTCAGGGATGTATTTAAAAAATTTAATATCGCAAATTCTAGTTCGTGCGTCTCAGGTGTAAGCAACCCTCGAGTCGGAATTACTGTTAGAGGAAATTAAAAATAATCCTATTTCATAGAATTGCCAAACTAAATAGTTTAAAGATCAAAATATTTTGTTATAATCAACATAAACGAAAAATGTTTAAAATATTTTAAACGCACCCCTGTTTTGATATTCAGTTACCATAGTCGTCTATTTACTTTCAGCCAGACATGTAATGTATTTCTGTGCTTTCCTAGTCCAGTATTTAAATGGGTTCATGCAAAAATTTCATATCTGAATATTTCGTACTAGGGTTTCAAAAGAAACAACATCTATAAAATAATTTAAACGTCAACTTTCATTCGCTAGTCATACTCGTACTATATTAATGTAAAGTTTCGGACAAGAAATTTAGACAAATCTCTAAGCTCGGTAATGGTTTACCGTCACCACATTTTATATTCTTATAATTGAACTGAGGATTAATATTCGAATGAAAATAAGCCATAGATTAGTCCCTATGTACTTTTAAATTTAGCGTAATAGTACAACTACAAAAAGGCTTTTAATATATGTTTTTCTTTAGTTATAATCTTACTATATATGCGTTTAACATTTTTTAAATCAGTCTCTGCATTTTGGTACCATAAATTTGTACTCATTAACACCCTCTATAAAATTTGAAATTGTGAAAATTTTGACGGCTATAATATCAATGCTTTAAATTTGCCTTTTGAAATAAATAAATAAATATATCATCACGGCTTATTACCCATTGCTGAGTGTGCCAATCTGCTTTGTACACAGATATCGGTAATGATGAAATATTTACACCGTGCGGGTGCTTACCAGGCGTCACCTCACGGGCTCTCATTGTTGGCGTGGAGAGCGCACCACAGGGGTCGATTTTGTGCTATTTAAAATTCGAAATTCTGGGGAACCGGGTTCGACACCAATCGACGAAAAATATTTTTTTTTTAAATGACCTATTTTAAAACAAGATATATACTTAATTGTAGTATTAAAACATTTATGTCTCATACAGTCTACGTGGTATGAGATGTACAATATCTATAGTGCATTTCATTTAATTTTGGTTCTTATGGCTGTAATTTGTACAAAACTGTAAATCTGTAAATACTGAACAAAATCGCTAGTCTTGTATATAATTTTATATTAATCAACAAAAATTGATGTATTTTTGTCAGTTTTTTACACATTTACAGATCTGTAAGACTTACCATTTTGTACAGATTACGGCTACAACTTCCCTAATTTGAGTACCAATAATTTGCGTAGGCTTCCACAGTCTGAGTCATGAGAAATATTCGTTTTCCGGAAATGGACTGTGTCATATTTTGAGTCAGAGCTCAACGTATCGCCCGCAGTCGTATGGGGCATCTTTAGGATCAAGGGGGATAGAACTGTCTTAAACAAGGTTACCCGATGTGTCAACCACACTAGAGGCCGAGTTTAAGCAACAAGAGGGAGAGACTCAGTTTACAAGGTTACCCGACGTGTAAACCACGCTAGAGGCCAAATAAACCAAGTGACGAAGGAAGGCCGAGAAGACAGTTTTATACTAATCTAAAGATACGGTAGATGAGCAAAGCTAATGAGGACCAATGGGAATCGAGTTCGTAATGGTAGATTGGGCGTGTCGTGTTCCGAGAATCACCGGTTTCTACATGTGGCTCAAGAAATAGCCATCATCCCGATTGATGTTGTTATGTTTCCATATATGTAACATCTACCATTACGAACTCGATTCCCATTGGTCCTCATTAGCTTTGCTCATCTACCGTATCTTTAGATTAGTATATAACTGTCTTCTCGGCCTTCCTTCGTCACTTGGTTTATTTGGCCTCTAGCGTGGTTTACACGTCGGGTAACCTTGTAAACTGAGTCTCCCCCTCTTGTTGCTTAAACTCGGCCTCTAGCGTGGTTCACACGTCGGGTAACCTTGTTTAAGACAGTACTATTCCCCTTACTCCTGAAGATGCCCCATACGACTGCGGGCGAAACGTTGAGCTCTGACTTTAAATATGACACAGTCCATTCCCGGAAAACAAATATTTCTCATACCAATAATTTTTTTCGTATCTGAATTAGAAAAGTGAAAAAGAAAATGAAATACACTATACTAACTACATGATATAATAAATGATGTCTATGATGATGAAGTAGAAAAATCTCATTCTTTATGAGTCTTGGGTTCGCATCCAGCCCGGTCATGACGGGATGAGGACGGAAGAAGAAGAAGAAGAAGACATGTGTTATGTGAGTGTCGTGATGATAAGTTTTGTGAGTTTTGATTCGAGTGATTATGTTATGTTACAATATTGGCGGTAATTAACTGTCATGCACTACCTCACATACCAAATGAATGTAGGTATACATATAGAGTATTTTAATTCAACAACCATAAGCTACTTTCATAGCAAATATTTGAGAAAGAGAAATGCTTGTTGAATCAATTGAGAATGTTATCGGTAGAGCACTATACGGAAATTTGTATAATAATAACAAAATTATAATTGAAGATATTATTAATGGTGCTTGCTTGTGAATTAAATCTTACTTAACAGTGGAAGTAATTATAAAAATCAGGATATGTCAGTCAAATATAAACCGTATTAAATTTCAAAAATTAAAGTACCTCCAGGTTTTCCTGTAAATATTTTAATAAAAAATGCAATCTCTCTTTTTTGATTTTATGTTTCCTTATTAAAGTTCTTCCTACGATTCATTCATTCATTGTATTCAACAATAATCGGTAGGCAAATATACCGTGTGTCTATTTTAAAGGTGTACATCCTGCTCGCTTAATTATTTTAAGCAAAAATGCGTCAAATAAAAATTTTAGGGTATAAAATTCTACATCTAAAACAACAAACAGAATTACCTTTACATGCTTTATAACGACAGAAATTAAATATGAAAATGTCGAAAATTCCGTTAAAAATATCGACAGCCATGGAATTGAACAAAATATAAATAAATACTTGACGTTTTATCTGTCACAAAGTAAGTTAACTTATTTGACGTTTCTGACAATTTGATTTGAACAAATATTGTTAATTATGGCAATAATAGAAATATAAAATTAATAAATAAAGTTAAGAAAATACAGTTTTGTTTAAATAATATGAATATATCAAAAATTCAACTTTGCGTAACAATATTATGTATGATGCTGTTATGTACTCTCAACTCATTTCCAATACATCTATCTTAGTACTGCAGAAGGGGCCTGCACTTGTCATTCCTAACACTCTTTCTTAGAGTAACGCATGTTCTGCTCGTCCTATATTCTGATTAGACGGCTCGCGTGTATTTTTTGTACACACATTAGCAGTCTTTTCAAATTTTGTCACTAATTTAGCTCTTCATTCGTATAAATGTTCATTTTTTAATCATTTATTTATTTTTTGTTCAATTCCATGCATGTCGATATTTTTAACGTAATTTTCGATATTTTCATACTTAATTTTTGTCGTTACAATGCATGGAAAGGTAATTCTGTTTATTGATTTAGGTGCAGAATTTTATGCTCTAAATCTTTTATTTGACGCATTTTTGCTTAAAATAATTAGGCGAGCAGGAAATTGCAAAAAACTGATTTCCCATGTTAATCTCCTATGTACACCTTTAAGACAGAGACACGGTATACCACATCAACAGCAAATTTTGTACAGATTTTCTTTCAGTTTCAGGATGTGTTGTAGAAGTTGTTAAAATTTATAATATTGCATAGTTATTTTATAATTAATAGGCCAATTCTGAGCAAATCTGTAAGTCTTAAGGTGGATTCACAAATGAAAATTAGGTTTATGGTTTTTATTTAGGTTTAAGTAAGTCATTCACAAATGTAAATTCAAATTACCTGAAAATTAGTTTTGATATGTACAGACATCTGTATAAATGCTTCAAAAATAAGATTAAAATATCGGTAGAGTAGTATTCAACAAGACACCTGTGCGCCGTGAAACTGTCATTCGCTTGGCATTATTGGTTATATTTCAGCAATTAAGTTATCACAGTCTCCATGTTCTTACATTTGTTTAAACAGCCAAATCCACCAAGTGGATACTAAATAAAGATGGGTGTATATATCTGTATCATTTCGTCAAACTAAATCATAAACCTAAAGTTTGGACCTTGCAATGTTTAGCTTTATGATTTGGATTTAGAGACCCTAATTCTGAACTGGGAATGGAGTAATTACATAATATGCGGCCATAGTCTTTAAATCGAAAGTATAAACCATAAATCTAAACCTAATTTTCATTTGTGAATGCACCTTTACAGTTCAGTAAATCTGTAAAATACTAACAAAAACGCATCAATTTTTGTTGAATATTATAAAATTCTGAATAAGACTGGCAGTTCCGTTGCGATTTTATTCATTGTTTACAGATTTACAGATCTTGTAAGACTTCCAGATTTGTTCAGAATAGAGCCATAATTTTCAAAGTTTACATAAGAATAGCATTGGCATTAGTTTCGAGAGAGGCCTTACCGACAAAGTCAAAATGTCAAAACTACCCTTTCTGTTGTCAATCTGATATTTTCATTAGAAATAATCAACATTTTCAAGAAATTTAAGTATGAATAAAATGATTTGCAGTTAATTTTATGTGTTTCCTGTAAATTAAAAAAAGATTGGCGTCAGAAATAATAATAAAAAACAACCATCCACTTCTGTGACGTCAAATTACATACAGTACGTCATTCATTACCAATACGAAAACAGTTCGTTCATCACCTATGTTATTTATACATGCAGAGAATTTATTTTAAAATGCAACATACGGGTCATCACTTCTATGGTTACACACTTCTGTCAAACAATGACAGCAATGTAATATTTGTCCAATTTAAAATGCAACATTATAAATAGTATTGCAGCAGAGGAGATACCTCCAGAACACATCACAAATGGTGTCAATTCTTTCTACGACCGACTAGGATATTGCCTCAGAGTGAATGGGGTGTTTTTTAACTTTTATTACATTAAAATTATAAATTTTTGTAAGTCAAAGTTTGTTAATATGTACAACTTTAAAGTTTTGATTTTTTGTTAATCTTTTATAGACTAATTTATTGGAAATTAGTATTTATAATATATAACTTCAAATTTTGTATGTTGCATTTTAAAATGGACAAATATTACATTGCTGTCATTATTTGAAACTAGTGTGTAACCATGGAAATGATTGACCATATGTTGCATGTTAAAATAAATTCTCTGTATAAATAAAAGCTGTATGAACTTTAACGTCACATTGTTTCGAATCAAGTGAATTTTTCAAAATATTACACAAATATTTAATTGTAAAATATCTAATGCATATTAAGTGATATTTTCAAATTTACTACTTATGAGTCGAAGTTATATAAAAATTCTTGCAAATGCCTTTTCGGTTTATATTTGACTAACCATCCTTCATTAATTTTATTATAAAAATTCATCGTTCACCCATCACAATTTTAACATCAACGAGCCCAACTTTACATTTTGAATTCCATTCCTCATTCTCTCCTGTATAATGCCCTTTGTGTCTCTGTGTTTACCACTGCCTGTGTGTCCCTCTTGGCTACGTTGTTGGCCTTTGTCGTCGTCTCGTCTTCATCCTCGTCCTCATCCTCGTCAGGGGGGAAGGTGGGGAGGGAGACGGAGACGCGAGAGCGTCCCTCCTCATCCCCTCCACCACCTCCACCGCCGCCAAGAAGGCCGCCGAGACCGTTCTGCAGGACCACTCGACCAATCACGCGGAAGGATTGTGATATTATTTCCTGTATCAGCCGGTCCATTACCTAAGCAAACGGGCGTTAGGGAGGAGATAGTGGATGATATAGTGATGATATCTTGATGATGATGGTGTTTTATAAATAAATATTGTTTAGGTGACGATACAATAGATTCAGTACCAAGCTGCAATATTTTGACATTTACGATGCTAATAGCGTTTTCCTTTTATATATTTAGTTTTGAACTTAGTGCAACTAATGACGTCATACTTAACACTATAGTTGTTTTAGTAAGGTTTACTTTACTGACAATTGTCATGATATTCTTTCCCACTATAGTTGTTGTTACAACACATGCGTTGTACATTTTAAATGAAACATGTTACAAAAGTCCAATGCAAGTTTGTTAGCTGTCACTTAGTACAAGAAATGTATGATATTACCGCAAAGAAATTACAAAAGATTTTTTTCCGGAAAAATACGCTGAACACTATATCAAAAATTGCCGGATATCAGACCATGGGAATGTCTCCATTTTTAGATATATGGCCATTTTCTCGAAAACAATTGCCCGTATAAAATTTTTACAAGAATACGAAATTAAAACTCAACATTATTTATACAAAAATCTGATGTGGCCGACACAGTACCTCCCGCTATTTAATTTATACTAAGAATAATACATCCTTATAGTTTATGTTCTGTATTTTTATTTAATACCCGACGTTTCGGCAGCATATACTGCTGCCTTCTTCAGGAAAAATACATAAATAAAAAAAATCCTATTTTTTTCTTTTTTACCTCCCGCTACTCTTGGTAAGGGAGGTATAGGGATCTTGCTAAAAATGTATGTGTGTATATGTAGATCCTCCACTCTAACTCAAATACTATTATTCAGTAAATTTTGAAACATTGTATTTCGAACTTTTTCTATTATTGAAATAGCCCATTAGATTTGCATTAATACTTTTTTTTATATATTTTATGGATAAATTTATAAAATTATCTATAATTTAAATCCCGGAGCCTACGCATTAAACAAACAAAACTCCTTGATTGCGCAGTTATTCAAATTTAAGTAACTGAGAGATAAATGTCACTGCCAAAGAACAAATCATTTCAATTTAATAATAGTAACGTTTTAAAAAGAAAAAAGTAAATAGAACAATAGGAAAGGAATTCAATACTGCTTCTAATATACGAAAATAGATAGAATTTACATTAATACAAATTAACGATTCGCAAAAAAGTTTAAGGCAATCTTCATTTTTGCATTAGTGAATTCTATTCTATCTCGGTATTTAAAATTTAATCTTCATTTTATTATCAAAAAGGGTAGTTAATTGGATTAGATTAGACTATATTTCAAGAAATAAACTGACAAAATTAGAGTAAAATTCGCTAATCCCAAAATAAAGATAATCTTAAGCTTAACCTTTTTTGTGACTCGGGCTATAAATGGCGGGAAGTATTGTGTTGGCCACACCAGATTTTTTTATTTATGTATTTTCCTTGAAGAAGAACGTCCAGTATTAAATAAAAATACAGAACACAAACTAAAAAGGTTGTATTATTCTTGAATTAGTTATGCTAGAAACTGTATTAAGATCCATTCCATATAACTATGGTTGTATTTACTATTTTCTTTTCAAAACGTTACTATTATTAATTTGAAATGATTTGTTCTTCGACAGTGACATTTATCTGTTAGTTATATAGAAAATACAAATCTCGAAAAGATAACATTTGAAGGTATTTTTCGATGAAAAACTATTTTGAGCTTCAAGTAAAATACCATTTCTGGTTATTTGATTTACACCAAAATTTAATGGCTTCTTCCTAGATTAGAATAAGGTAGAAATACAAGGTTTCAAAATTTTCTGAATGATAGTATATGAGTTAAAGTGGAGGATGCACACACCCATACATACATCATCGTGAAAATGTTAAAATTGGATTCTAGGGACCTTAAAACGTGGCCATGTACCAAAATCTTGATATGCGATTTTTAACACAATACCCATACCTCCCTTACTAAGGGTAGCGGGAGGTAACAAAAGATGTGTGTATTGATTCTCCACTCTAACTTAAATACTATCATTCCGAAAATTTTGAAACCTTATATTTTTACCTTATTCTAATATGGAAAGAAGCCATTAGATTTTGGCGTAAATCAGATAACCGGAAATGGCATTTTACTTGAAGCTCAAAACAGTTTTTCTTCGAAAAATTCCTTTAAATGTTATTTTTTCACAATTTATATTAGTACAAAAATTGAAGGTTATTAAATTTTCTACAGGTTTGCATTAATATTTTTTCTATATATTTTATGGATAAATTTATAAAATAATATATATATATATATATATATATATATATATATATATATATATATATATATATATATATATATATATATACCGTGTGTCTGTCTTAAAGGTGTACATAGGAGATTAACATGGGAAATCAGTTTTTTACAAATTCTTGCTCGTCTAATTATTTTAAGCAAAAACACGTCAAATAAAAGTTATAGGGCATAAAATTCTGCATGTAAATCAATAAATTGAATTACCTTTACATGCTTTGTAACGACAGAAATTGATTATGAAAATGTTAAAAATTACGTTGAAAATATCGACAGCCATGGAATTGAACAAAAAATAAATAAATGCTTGACATTTTATGTGTCACAAACGTAAGTTAACTTATTTGACGTTTCATTTATTTATTCTTTGTTCAATTCCATGGCTACCGATATTTTCAACGTAATTTTCAACATTTTCATATTTAATTTCTGTCGTTACAAAGCATGTAAAAGTAATTCTGATTATTGATTTAGATGCAGAATTTTATGCCCTAAAACTTTTATTTGACGCATTTTAGCTTAAAACGTTTAGGCGAGCAGAAAATTACAAAAAACTGATTACCCATGTTAATCTCCTATGTACACCTTTAAGACAGACACACGGTATATATATATATATATATATATATATATATATATATATATATATATATATATATATATATATATATACGTATATAATTCAAATCCGAGAGCCTACGCATCAAACAAAACTAAATCTAAATAGTGGTAACGTTTTAAAAAGAAAATAGTAAATTGAACAATAGTTATATGGAAAAGAACTAAATATAGTTTCCACCATGAGTAAATATGTAAGTACCTAGGTATTTAAATTAACAAAAATAAATGGCTGGAGGTATTGTGTTGGCCACATCAGATTTTTAAATAAATTTGTCAACGCTTTCCTACAAATTTTCATTTTTTCATCCACAACTCTGATTCTGTTAAAGGTAAGATAACGCGGTTTGAAATTTTGAATTCACCTTCACTATGTATGATTTAAAACTTTAAATGATGTTCTTCCATTACCTATCCAAAAATAAATTTTGTCTATCAGCAACAATTTTTTTTATATTCGCCCCCACCCTAATGAAAAACGAGTTCGCACTAAATATAAAAATGCAAAACGCTACAAGATACAATGTCATTGCAATTATTTAGCTAAATACATTAATTATCATCCTATACATCTTGCAACAATTAAATAAATAACTCTTTTACGCTTCTGTGTCGAATAATGTGATAAGTGTATAGTATTTAGCCTGTCATTATTCTAACAATTCTTAATTCAATGCCATTGTCTTTCTCCATGGGAACTTGTTACTCAAGCAAACAAAGTGAATGTGATACTGATCCAGTTTCCAGTATTTTTATCCACAAAGGTTATATTTCTTTTCAATGGGTTTTAACGCTGATTGAAAGCCCACAAACACGCAGAATAATTTATTAGACTGTAGGTGGAAAATGAAATAGATAATGACGAGATAAAATACTGATTGAAGGATTTAAAATGTGCTACAATATTGTTATTACCAATAAACATTATTTTGATATTGTGTGGATTTGTTAACAATTTATTTCAAATTGATTGAACATTGAAAGCCAAATACATTTGTGTCAGGGCTACTATTTACCAGAAGAACATGTGTTAAATATTCTTATTTCTCCATAACTCTAGTGTTCAGTAAATAATTAAATAAATAATCATCATCTTCATTTGTTCATACACGCAAATAATTGAAACTGGCTATAGTTAGATTTTACTTTAACTACAACTGTTAAATTGTCATTGCCATTTTGACAAATCTAATTATAATAAAAATGTTTAGGTGATCTAGAATCAATAAAGAAAATTGTCATGTTACCTGTAATAGATCTCTGTGCTAAAGCAACCTAAACAAATTGTAGTAAAACTATCAAAATATATTAATAAAATTATAGCTACAGTGTGTTCAATAAAATTCCTAACTCGGAGTAGGCTATGAACAGAGAAACGTATGTCTTATCATTATTTTATCCAAAAGTCAAGATGTCAAAATTGATCTTGAAATATAATTTTAAGGAGAAAAGACAATAAAGAAGGATAAAGTATATTGACATTCGTCGTTTTCTAATTTGTTTCCATTTCTAAAATAAGATTCAAGAAGAAAAGCTTTAAGTTCTTCAAATAACATTTTTGACAATATCTCATATCAAATTGACATTTAATTTAAAAAATTTAATTTGACATACGTTTCTTTGTTCATAGCCTACTCCGAGTTAGGAATTTTTTTGAACACACTGTATTAACATACCTAGGAATGTTATGTATATCATAACTGCCGAAGATGTCGGTTTGAAATCCGAGCTCGTAGAGCGAGGATTTTAAGACATCTAAGGCTTGTTATGATTAATAACATCCGTGGTTTGTTCAATAGTTTATCGGTTTCAGAAAATTAAGACATTAATGATAAATACAATTTTTTGAAATTCTCTCATTAATGCTACTTTCAGATTGCTATGG
The DNA here is from genome assembly GCA_963082715.1 of Harpalus rubripes. Classification (NCBI taxonomy): domain Eukaryota; kingdom Metazoa; phylum Arthropoda; class Insecta; order Coleoptera; family Carabidae; genus Harpalus; species Harpalus rubripes. Next base: position 2,650,100 of record OY720450.1, read on the forward strand.
TTAACAGAACAATTATTTTGACATATGTCAAAATGACAAATATTCAAATGATGTGCTTTGTTCCACATGTTTATTACTTTAGAATAAAGTAGACCGTATAGGCGATGTGCACATTTTGAGCGTCAGCGCCTCTAACGGCTACATTGACATTTTTGGTTACCGAATCAATTTTGACATTTCGAGAAAGTGATACAATTTACAATTTTATTTTGAGTTTTTACTATTGTGTATGAATATTATACATCATAGTATATTGAAATGAATAAAGAAAATATTTAAAATGCTATATATGTGATGTGACAATCAAGAAAGTCAAAATACCAGCGAAGGCACTATGGCAGAAAATATAATTTTTCTCATAATATGTATGATTTCTTTAAATCATTTTATCATATTTAAATTTATATTATAATTTATAATATTAGTTGAATGTTACAAGATAGGCAATACATGGAAAACTTGAATGATTGGAAAAAAGAAAATTTCTACATATCACGATATCAGTGTATGATGTTAGCATCTTTCTTTTATATTCGCAATATATGTAGAAGATTCTTCATTGAAAATATACCAGGCTCTAAGTGGAATCAGTTGCACTAGCTCGGAAAAGAAAATACACGAAAAATACGAACAATATGAATTTCTACCTTTAACATTAACATTACATGTACAAAATCTATAATAAATAGACGAATTATGTCAAAAATAGACTTCTATTTCATACAACTACAAGTATTATACAATTTTAAGACAATTTTCTGCTTCTTGTATTATATCTTGTTCAAATATTAACTTAAGAAACACATTTTTATATAATTCATTATTGCAATCAGACGGCCATTGTTGAAATTTTATTCATACGATAAGTATCTTTTACAATGAGAAAATATGTATACCTAAAAGAATTTTTCATATTAGTAGAAGATATCTGTTGAAAAGTTATTTTCTTATACATTTGTTCCTCATATACTTTTCTAGGAAATTTATGAAATTTGATACTTCAATCGGTAATTTTGTAAGAATTATTAGATCCATCACTGCATCACATAATATTTAACGTCTTATCATTCGCATTCATTGCAAATATTTTATAAAATAGAAATTGCAAAAATATTCTGACATAAAACATAACCTTGCTACGTTTCAATGAGTAACCAATTTTGTCATTTTTGTCCGCTGTCGGCGCTGACTACTTTTGTGCACACCGCCTATTTGAAACGATAAGCTAACGTTATCTGTATGTATTAATGAAGAGCATTTAATTTTCATTTTATTTTATTTTCATTTTGTAGGCCGTTGTTGTCAACTCAGTATGGTAATAATATTACCATACAGATACAGTTATTACTTAGTTACCAGCCTACTTTTGTACATGTAAACAATGGAATAATATCCTGAAACCGGTAAATGTTTAAAACTCATTGATTACTAATGGATTGTAAATAAAATAGTATATACACTTCAGGGAATGCTTATTCCATCCTCACGCACATAGTTGACCTTGGTTTAAAAACTCCTAGATGACTAGCCAGATTGTAAAACATCGCTAAAGCCGATATTTCATTATAGTAAAAACATTTGACTCTGTCGGGTCCAGCAGTAAAACTAATCATATATAACATTTGTTATCAACGCCGCTCTGTTGAAATTCTTGTGTTCGCCACCTACTGTGAGTCCTAGAGTACAGTAAAATAATCTTACTGTTTCTTGAACATAATAGCTATTTTTGTATGCCGCTATAGTTTTATTATTGGACACGACAGTTAAAAAAATTTACTATAGTCAACTTTGGTTGACGGCAAACGACAATTTCGGTTGTGTCAACCAAAGTTGATTAAAGTAATTTAGTAGTTGCCAGTTGAAAATAAAGAGGCGCTAGGCGGTAAGCAAGGTAAGCATGGCAGAAGGACGCCAAACGGGAAGGGCGCCAAAATTTTTAAAAAATAAAAAAGTAATTATACATTTATCAATTCTTCAAATGTATATCTAATACATACTCTTAAAATGAATGAAATGTTTTTCCAATTCGAAATTTTAAACGCCCAAACCCAGTTTTAAACTTTAAAACGCACCAACACAGCGTTACTTTTAATTTTTATTATTTTCTTGCTGTTATATACAGGGCCGTAACTAGCTATTCTTGCGCTTGGGGCGGAATATAAAATTGCGCCCCTTCCCCTTTACTTTTAGCAGCATAACGATTTGCGTCTGTTCAAGAATTAGTTCCATATTCTCTCGTCTCGGCGAATGGACTATATAGTTTTAGTATTAATTAACAGTATTTAATGTATATTTCAATTACAATAATTATAAAAAACAAAATAAAGACATTAAGTCTGACGCATATCAATTGGACCATAACTGAAACGCAGAATTAGAATTAAATGTTTATATCTTGATCAACACAAAGATACGTTTTTATTTCTTCAAATATATTATTGATTTTGCATTAAGAAACAAATTAAAACTTATTGTTGACATGTCAATGCAGTACGATTGTTAAAAAAGTAGGTTCGCGGAATAGTTATTAACGTCATAAGGCTGATATGAAGCAAATAACAGACGCGGTTGAATATTGTATATTGTGTATTTTTTTAGGAACACATGATTTTTAATAATTGTACTGTTATAAAAAATAACGGCCGTGGCTGTTTCGGCGCATATATTAGTTGAGCATACAGTACTGTTAAAGCACATTTAACAGTATGGTATTATGAAAAGTCTTTATCCTTTAATATACGAAATTCTATTATTATTGCGTATAAACTAGGTTTTCTGGGCAAAAAATTGTAAAAAAAACTTAAGTATTCGTCAGGAACGAACACTAGAAATTTTTCAAACAATACATCGTAATATTGTATGTCATACAGAATATATGACCTTTTTTATTCGTAAAGTGCGTTAGCATTTATTTACTATCTGCATATAAGATTTCAACATACCCATCGACCTAGTTTATATTTTGTAATAGTTGTTAATTTTAATTTAATTACTTATAAATGGATTGATAGTTAACTACTCACTATATTGCAAACTTTAAATTGAAATATTTGACAAATTGTTTATAGTTTTTATAACTACACATTAATAATTTTGAAAGTGTGAAATATACAATCATAATATAAATGAAAAAACGTAAAAGGGAAATTGGAAATGAATTGTTTTTGAACTTCAATAATTTCTTTTTATACAGGATGAACTACAGAATTGTTTTTCCTTGTCTGCGGTTTAGCAAACTGTTTTTGCAAACAATTTTGCTATTTGGAATAATAGCTGCCATTATGGTTAAACATAGTCATTTATTTTGTTTACGTCATAAATTTATTTTGCGTAGAACTCGTAAAAACATATACGATTATTATTTCTTTATAATGAGGTCTGGTTTTATCTTCTGGTTTATTTTTTTTCCTGAAAAATTGAATAATATTTTTTTAAATAAGACGATAAATGAGGTATTGCAAAAAAATCTTTTTTCTTCTGAAATTCGAATAAATACGTTCATTCATACAGTATTATTAAATATGATTTTCTGTTCAAATTTCTGTATATATCAAGCACAATAGCTGTTTAAAAACATACTTTTTGAATTGGCACCAAATTACACTGCTTGTGACGTCAGAAAGACATTAGCCAATGACAAAACTGAAAAGATGATAAAAAAAAACAAATGTATCATACAACAACGTCCACGATTGTTTTAATGACAACTGTGTGACATAAGGTCTGATTTATAGTGCAGCATGATTTTTGGTTAGCGTAGTTCTTAGTTATTTATTATTATATATATATTATTATATTATAATTTAATGCCAAGTATTATAAAAGATGGATAAGTACTAGCAAAGTAAAATTTGAAGTAAAATATTTTATTCCAGAGATTTTCGTCACAACTAGCTAAGTAAATCTACAGAATAAATTATTCCACCAATGTTCGAGGATGTAAATTTTATTTTGTAAAATAAATTTGACATGTCAACATTAATTAAATTAATTATAAATTTCATCCTATGTATTATTTTTACATTTATTTATCTCCAACATGTTTGCTTTGTCTATTTCTGAGTAATTTTTCCCCGTTCTCTCTTTTTTTCCATTTTAGTTGACACCTGACACTTTATGACACACACACTTTATTTTTTAATTTGACTTTTGGATTTATTTCGTGTCAGGAACATACAGAATGCAATATTATTAAAACATATATAAAACATATTTCAGCGACACATTGTTTGGAATAGATCCTCTTCAGTTAGAGATTGACATTATCGTCAGTAGTGGTCTGAAGAAATACCGTCTAGTAATGTTTTATCCTGGATTTATCAATCTCTCTTATGCTCCAGTAGTGCAAAAATTAGCCTATATAAGAAACCGTAGCCTGAGTGCATCATTTTCTAGTTAAAAAATTAAATGTATTCAATAGTTCTTATTTAATTATAAAAATATTTATATTTGCATCAAAATGATCTTTACAAAAAATAAGTTATGATTTTATGTTTTTATCTTTACTTGCGACAATCATTTCATTCTTCCTTCTTCGTTTTCAGACACTACTAGGAATATTTTTTTCTATTATCAGTTCTATTTGGGCACACTGCACAAAACACTTTTATATTTACAACCATGTTTGATTATTTCCAAATACAAAAATCAGTAGTAGTTGACAGCTGTCATGACTGTCACTCGTTTAAATTCTGGCAATGGCAAATGTAAGCCACACCCTCATTGGTTAGGTCTTTTCGAACGTCATCAGGCGAAAGGGAAAGCGGAAATTCAAACATTATAATTTCAAAGACAATTTTCTCATGAATAAAGAATAATACGAAAAAAATAAAAAATAGGGGTAAAACCGTGCAACACCTCATTATATTATATCGACAAACTCTTAGCTGTTAATGAACTTGTACTTAGGAATTCGTTGTCAAATAAAATCAACAATAATAATAATTGATATTTAACAACATTTTTGCTATTTTCTGAATTAAAACAGTGTATACCCCTTTAGACGGTCTGTTTCAATCTGGCACAAATTAAATATATAAAAAATACTACAGGAAAAATGAATTAATTGAAATCTAGGTTCAAACTGTCAAATGTCGTTTACGTTTTTGTTTCTGTTCTTTGATTATTATTTTTCTTGCAAAAATAACAATTGCGGAATAGGTTTTTTCGTGGAAATTCGTATCGTTTGTGGTGCTTTCACAACGTCAAGTGACTAAGACACAAAACTGCAAAAACGGGTTCTAATCTTTACAGACACTTTCACTTTTTACTTATATCAGGTTGGTTATACACATAACACACTATTGCAAGATATTCGACAATCCGGAGATTTCGATAAATACTCGTACATAATTAATTTAAATGGATCAATGTAATATTGGGAAAACTTGGAGAAAAACAGGCTGATGAAAACGTTTGACAAATGTTTTATTACATAGCCGACGTTTCGGCACCAAATATGCCTTCTTCAGGGAAATGTAAACTTACTGGCTCGTAGTATGATCACGGTTTTAACTAAAACACTGTTTTAAGAAATGTCAAATTCAAGTTTTTTCAATATTTAATTTCGCCCTTATGTTTAAAGAACGATTTTTTAAAAAAATATTTGTTTCAATACGAACTATGTTCTGCTTTAAAATCATATTTTGATAAATTTAATGTAATTTATTATTGGTATTAAATAATCAAATTTGACATTTTTTAAAACAGCGTTTTAGTTAAAACCGTGATCATACTACGAGCCACTGAGTTGAAAATTTGTTTAAAAATGTTGAATTACAAAAGAATATTGTCAAAATTATTTTTTATTACATTTTTCTATAAAAAATAATTTTAACAATATACTTTTGTAATTAAACTACACCATTTAAGCCATTCAGTATTGCGGAGTATAGGGAATAGTTTTGATCTCTCTGATTAACTGAAATTAGAGAAAAGAGACTAGTTTACCCAATGTAATTTCGGCTATTTCAGATTTGCGCTGTTGCTAGTGCCATCTACTGAATGGCTTAAATGGAACAAAACATAATCCTAATTCCTGGATTAGCGAATTTGACTCTAATTTTGACAGTTTATGTCTTAAAATATAGTCTAATCTAATACAAGTAACTACGTTTTTACCTTCCGTCACCTTTAGGTAAGGAAGATATTGTGTTTGGTCAAAAAACTCGGTGGCGAGTTTTTAATGAATAAGCACGCTTTAGAGTCCCTGGAATTTTACTATTTTTACAATGATGTCTGCATGTATGTATGTAAAAATTTTACATTTTTAAGTAAGCCAATTTGGTAATACTGTTTTTCTCAAAAAATATTACAAGTTACATTTTTTCGCCTAAGTGGCAACACCGGCTATCTCACTTAGATGACGATTATAATTTTGAGTGTTTCTACAAAAACGTCCTATTAAAACGACTAATTATTATGTTATTGCTCATCAATGTTAATTTTCCTTTTTCTTAACAGCCAGTATTTTCTAATATTTAAACTTGACCCTGACCCTGATTTAAATTTAGTTACAGAAATCTATAAAAGTAAGAAAACTAGAAAGTTGGTTCTTCGATTATCTCAAATTCAAAAAAATCTGATGTGGCCAGCACATTACCTTCCGTCAGTTCCACATATTTTGTACAAATTCCATATAAGGCGCGAGCAGACACGTGACTCGAGCATGCTTGATGTGTTTAGAATCAGCTGATGTGTGTGCGTGTGTCATTTTGACAAGAATAATGTCACTTTAACAAAATCAATATTTTGACTTATTTTAAATTCATATGTGTTTTACTGCGCCTGAAATTTGTATAATATTCACAATTTAACAGTTCAAAATTAAAATAAGCCAAAACATTGGTTTCGACAAATTGACTTGTTCCTATCATAGTGACACGTGCACACAAATCAGCTGATGCCAACAATGCCAAGCACTTCAAGGTCGCTCGAGTCACGTGCCTGCTCGCGCCCTATAGAAAGTTTCTTGTACAAGATTCCATATTTCAAGCAAATTACTTTCTGCCAGTTCTACGTATTTTTTACAAATTCCATACAGAAGGTTTCATGTATCTAAGAGCTTCTATATTTCCAGTAAAAAACATGTCAATTGCACTTGATACTGACATCTGTCAATCAGCGTTTTCTTAATATAGTGGCGGTTTCCATGGTTATAGCATAGCTAACTGCTTAATGACATTTAATTTTTTAACTCTATATCCATTGAATATGAAGTATAACATGTAATCAAAACGTATACAGAATAAGATAATTCTTTAATATTTATAATAACATTAAATATGAAAAAATGATATTTAACAGTGTTTTTTTCAAGGAAAACTGTTAAACTCTTAAAATGAGGGTACTTCCGGTTGACCAATTATAACCAAAATCTCTTCACATGGATGTAAAGAAAAGGATTACGAAAGAATTATAATTTTTTGAATTGTAATATTTGAGTTATCGGATCCGAAATAATTGTCACACATACATACATATAGACATCATCGTGAAAATAGTAAAATCTTATTCCAGGGACTTAAGTGCTTATTCATTAAAAACACCACCAAATTTTTTGACCAAAGAAAATACCTTCCTTCCTAAAGGTAAAAATGGACTAAGGTTGCTTTTGTTAAGAGCTCCTGAATTATAAATGACTATCTGGAAATACTTAGCTTACAATAATTTTAAGCTGGCATGAAATTGTGCTGGGTTTCAAATTTTATTGTGAATATATTTTAAGACTTTCTACAAGTATAGACCACCTAAAATAATAAAAAAAAATGAAGGAACTCATTATCATATCATTATTAAATTCAATTTAATTCTGTGTAAAGAACAATTTACAAAATAATAAAACTTCAATTAATTTCCAACAAAGAACAATTTTCTTGATAATAAAATTTCAAATTTTTCCCATGATTACATTATGTAAATAATTACAAAATTCTCTACAAGTAGGTACATGTCTTACAGCACGTGTACTATTTGAATTTAATTTGCATATATACTTATGCATTGCATTCTACTCTCAATAGTTATTGCAATGTGAATGATAGCGTGAGAGAATTTCCACCAATAGGGTACTAATTAACAATTTGAAAGAGTAAGTATCAGTGTAAGCTTCCATTTGATTGGATAATAATTTATAATGGACTATATTCCCATGTTTAATTGAATTAATAATACAAATTTTATAACAAATGTATTGTAACATCCCGCCTTCCATAGGTATGGTATAACTAGCGAATGAAAGTTGACGTTTAAATTATTTTATAGATGTGGTTCCTTTTGAAACCCTAGAGAAGAATAGAAAGCCTGTTTCATATTTTTCAAAAAGTATTTTAAATGAAAGTTTATGCAATATTTTTCTTATTAATAATGATTTTTTTAATAATTTGTTGTTATCTAAATACGAATATTGGCGCCAAAAATAGTCATGAAAAACAACCCCCCACTCCTGTGTCGTAGAAGCACATACATTACGTCATTCACAGCCAATAGAAAACAGTTTTTCCATCACCTACGTTTATTTTTGTTATTAAGATAAATAAACGTAGGTGATAGTTTGTCACATGTTAATAACAAACTTCTAATTTGACATTTAACGCTGACATTTTCTATTATAAATGAGTAATAATGGCTAATACAGAATACACTCAAGCTAAGTCGGATAGTTTACCGAAAGTCGATAGCTGGATGGTGGCTGAAATTATATCAGAAAACGATTGTTTTATTGTTGCCGAAATAAGTGGTGTTAAAAATTAACGTAGCGGTAGAATTAGTGGCAGTGGTAGTGGCCTGGGTACAAGATTGAATGCGTTATGGCAAATGTATTCGTTCACATCCAAAAATTAAGAAAATTAGTAGTAGCGCAGTGGCAATGGCAGCGGTAGTTTTGACGTTTATTGACATCTGATTTCTGATTTCATCAGATAAAATGAGCAATAGAAAAAGGATCATTTTGTGGTGTGCCTGAGACGTTACGCTATATAAAGAAACATACTTATTAATAAACTTTGCACAATTAAAAGTAAACACGTAACTTACCATTTTCGCTTATTTCAAAGGCAATTTGTGCCCACGCATTTTCTTTTTTTGAAATAATTTTAAATTCCCTTAATCTCTTCGCTTATCTCACACAATGGAGTGCTTGTGGATAAGTGTAATTAATAAATCATCATCTGTCAGTTGCTTTTTGTGGAAAAATAAAATGACAGCTATAACTGTCAGCCTTGCACCCTAGTAATTTATAATAAAAATTCCTAGAAACTATCATTTCAATAATTTTTCATTGTGAACGGAAATAATTTTTACTATAATTTTCTTAAGCTACCGATGCCACTAATTCTTACACTACCGCTAATTTTTTTTATACTGAATGGGCCTTTAGGGTAAAATAAAATGTAAAAACCCAACCACCAGCTCTTCGACCTACTGCTTCCAGCCACAATTTTTTTTTTCGCATCTTTTGACATATTTGTAAATTCAATAGTAAGCTTGCTCCTAGCAGCATTTTTGCAAGAAGGCACAATACTCATTTTATGTTGAATTTTACATTATGTAACACGAACCAAACTCAAAAATTTGACACTTGTTTTACAACTTTATGAAAATATATTTATCATAACACTTTTAACAAAACACAAAGAAATGACACTATATAGGGAACAATTTGAACCGATGAAGATGTATTCACGAAATATTCAGATATGAAATTTTTGCATGAACCCATTTAAATACTGGAAAAGCACATAATTACATTACTATGTCTGGCTGAAAATAGATGGCCGACTAGGGTAATTGAATATCAAAACAGGGGTGCGTTTAAAATATTTTAAACATTTTTCGTTTATGTTGATTATAACAAAATATTTTGACCTTTAAACTATTTAGTTTGGCAATTCTATGAAATAGGATTATTTTTAATTTCCTTTAACAGTAATTCCGACTCGAGGGTTGCTTACACCTGAGACGAACGAACTAGAATTTACGGTATTACATTTTTCAAATATATCCCTGAATCCTGTTGTTAAGGTCATTTTAAATGCCTCCTGGTATTGAATACAATTCTAATCGTCTATAACGGAATACATAAGGGTCAGCTTCTTTTAAAATCAAAAATAGGGAAATGTTTTCAAAAGAAACCACATCTATTAAATAATCTAAACGTCAACTTTTATTCGTTATGTATGTATACCATTTTATTTACAATCATCCTGTCTTTAAATCAATGAGTTATAACCTTTAATTTTGTTAATATTTTTTAGCATCTACATTAATTTTTTTTTTTAGCTTACTTTATTATAGGGATCTATGACAATGTTGTTAGGCAACCCCGACATAAACATTTCCATCCCGTGGGGTGGGAGTCAAATCTGTTATTTCTCACCCAATATATTGTCATTACAGTTAGGAATGACGTATTTCTCAACCCCTTAAAGATTAGGAATCGACATATTATTATAAAGATTGTGAACAAAATAAACTAGAGATGTTCACAAGTCTGTATTACTACATGATGATTTTTGAAATTTCAATGATATTAAATATGGTGGCTTACCTGTGCTAAGCCTGGGAATAGCTGTCTCAACATGTTGATGTCACGCTTGTCCCTATCCGTTTGTCCAAAGTTTGACAGGTTGATGATTTCAATGACCTCCTGAAAACAATAAAAAAAACATAAGTATAATTCAAGTTTCAAGACGTGATAAATGTCATATATTACAGCTTATGATGTTCATACAAATTGCATAATTAAAAAATATATTATTGTTGGTATAAAAATTGTCAATCGTATAGAAATAGTCAAGTTTTGGGCGAAATAGACATCAACATTGGTTGTTCTTGTATCATTCGGCAAAAAAGGAGGCATATGGCCTTACCGATAAAATAAGCCCTAGTAATGGGCTACTGGCGTGCCATTTTTACTTCCTTGTACGAAGTAAAGGAAGTATTGTAATCGCGAAAAATATCGACCATCCCTGAATCCATTCTGACTAATTTCGTCGTGACGTCTGTACGTACGTGCGTATGTATCTCGCATAACTCAAAAACGGTAAGCCGTAGAAAGTTGAAATATTGTATTTAGGACTTCTATAGCTTCTAATTCTGCACCTCCCTTTTTGGTCATTACATAATTTCCAGAAATGATACTTTATTTGAAACCTATAATAGATTTTAATGAAAAACTATATTAAAATATAATCCAAAACGTTTCAAATTTGGTATATAAGACTTTTATATCAAATGGAATAACATAGCAGATTTTGGTTAAAACAAGCTAACCGGAAGTGATATATTACCTGAAGTTGTTAACAGTTTTTCTTTAATAAAATGGTTTAATTTTGATTTTTGAAATAAATGCTTCAAATAAAAGTTTTAGAGAATTAAATTCCGCGTCTAGCACATCAAGTATTATTAAATTAGCTCTTTGTATAAGCGATATATGTATATTTAAAACTTATATACTTTTTGGTTTTTGTAATGAAGTTTGCTATGGATTAGGACAAAAAATAACGAAAAAATAAAAAATAGATGTTAATGTCAAATTACGTCAAATACGTGCAATTTTATACTTGGGTCTATACTTCATCGTCATATTGGTCTTGCGTACAAGGAAGTCGTGTGGTGTCCACATCAGATTTTTTTAATTAATATTTTTGAAGAGACGATAAAAACTTGCTACCCATATTTTTTCTTTTGGCAAAATTTTCATTAATTGGGCAGAAAAGAATTAATGAAATTTTAATATTTAAATTACCGCCATGTATGACGTAGAATTACGCCGAACCAATGAATGGCCGTAAAGCAATAACATCGGTACGTCCAATAGCAACGGCATGTGCGGGTAATTTAAACATAACAGATCATCTGTTTGACGTTTGAATAATAGTTTGGAGGTTAATATTTTCGTTTGTCATTTAATCTTGTACGAGTATAAGCTAAGTTAAAATCCTTCAAAATCCTGCTTAACAAATCAAAATACGTAATAAAAGTAACAGAAACCACGCAAATTGTAAATAATAAAGAAGAGAGACAGTGACAGAAAAATGAACTAATGTCAAAATCAAATTAAAACTCGCACTCGCTCGCCATCTACAGGTTACATTCATAAATATGCATCCCTTTCTCCAGTTCAAAATAATGACGTCAAAGAAAATCTTCTTTCTTAATTTATTAAAAAAACATATAACTTTTTTAAAATAAAATTTATATTTTTTTACATACGTTTTCAACTTTACTTTAGGTATTTAGTGATAGATATCAGATTTTCAGTACCACGCAAATGGCCTATTTTTACCAGCCTACTTTTGTACACGTAAACAAAGACTGAATATCCTGAAACCGGTAAAAGTTGTTAATACCTATGTACATTCTTTTTTATTTACATTTGTGATTACAGAAATAATAGAAATTTTAACTATGGCTGGTGATTTACCTTAAATTGGAAATGAACCCAGTTCAAACGAATCACAATGTACGATGTTAGAAGTTATCTGCTCGAAGACTTGATTAAAAATAAATAATATTACCAACAAAATAATAATTATTAATATCCTCAAAAATAAATGTTATTAATTTTTAATTACAGTAAAAATTATGTAATATGCGTATTTTTAATATTCAAGAATATAAATTGTCTCTTCCATAAATAATTATAAATTCTACTTTCTTTTTTAATTTTCCAATACCCAAATTTTATATGTACAGGAAATGACGCAGGTCAAAGTTCAAAGTTGAATCATAAATCAGGAAATTAGAAACATGATCTATTCCTAGTGAAAGAAGATTAAATAAATAGAAGATATGTTTTCCGTAAAGAACGATTTAAAAAGTTATGGTCTTGCACAGAAATTACTATAATTTTAAGTGTTCCAGTACACTCAGAGTTAAAAGGCATGACAACATTATATCGCGGAGTTAAGACGTTACATAATATGATCTAGTTTTTTTCTTTCACATTTTACAAGATTCTGACCAACATTAAATTTGAAACTAAGTGGCTCCCTTATTTTGTGAAATATCAAGTTAGATATTCTAAACTTGTATGAAATATTTGCTCATCCTTATAATGGACCTTTTCAATTTAACGGCTATCTCTTTCTATCGCTGCAAATAGTAAGAAAATGGCGCGAACAACTGCCAGTTGGGCTGTCAAACGAAACGTCAAAAATATTGCAGTCATTAAAATATATAAAAATTTGCATCGTTAGACATTTTAACTTCAATAAAAGCTTTTGTGACTTACTTCAATAAGATTTTTCAAAGTTATCTGAGATATTCTCACATATTACGTCTAATTTTTTTAGGAACAAACGCCATAAATCTGAGTTGTTTTTACTATGCGCAGATCCCCAATGCGTATATCTTCTATCTTTTTAAATTGAAAAGGTCTATTACCTTCCGTTACCTTTAGGTAAGGAAAGTATTGTCTTTGATCAAAAATTTCGGTGGTGAGTTTTTGACGAATAAGCACATTTTAGAGTCTCTGGAATAAGAATTTACTATTTTTACGATGATGTCTGTACGTATGTATATATGGTTGTATGTATGTATGTATGTATGTGTGTGTGTGTGTATGTGTGTGTGTGTGTGTGTGTGTGTGTGTGTGTGTGTGTGTGTGTGACGATTTTTTCGGATCAGATTACTCAAATACTACAATTCAAAAAATTATAATTCTCTCGTATTCCTTTACTTTACAATCTATGGGAAGAGATGATTAGATTTTGGTTTTAATTGGTCAACCGGAAGTACCCTCATTTTAAGATTTTAACCGTTTTTCTTGAAAAAACACTGTTAAATAACATTTTTCCATATTTAATGTTATTATAAATATGAAAGAATATTTTATTCTCTCTACGATTTGATTACATTTTATACTTCATATTCAATAGATATAGAGTTAAAAAATATAAAGAAATTAAATTTCATAAAGCAGCTAGCTATGCTATAACCATGGAAACCGCTACTATATTAAGATAATGCTGATTGACAGATGTCAGTGTCAAGTGCGATTGACATGTTTGTGTTATAATTTGACTGGAAATATAGAATCTCTTACGTACATGAAACTTTCTGTATGGAATTTGTACAAAATACATAGAACTGACAGAAGGTAATGTACTTGAAATATGGAATCTTGTACAAGAAAATTTCTGTATGGAATTGGTACAAAATATATGGAACTGACGGAAGGTAATGTGCTGGCCACATTTTGATGTTAAATTCTTTCAAATTTAATTTCATAAATATTACCATTTAGAGGTTACCATTGACTTGTTAAATGTGACATGACAACAATTTTCTTCTTAAATTTTCTATGGAAATGGTATACTAAGATCCCTTGTTTCAATGTATCAATTATTACCGGTAGTCCTTGACATTTCTGGCAGCAAAAAAAAACATATGTACCCAAAAATTAATAATCGGGATTGGAAAAATTTTATATGCAACTTTGACCAGTCTCAGATTTAGATGCCAGCCCTCGCTTCGCTCATGTGGCAAACAAGTCCTCGACTGGTATATATTATTTGCCACTCTTGTAGCATACATAACTATTTATTGTTATTTTATACAATTTTTACCTCTCGCTAAGAGAGGTATTGTATTCGTGCTAAAAATCGCATATCCAGATTTTAGTGAATAAGCACGTTTTAAGGTCCCTAGAATCCGATTATAACATTTATACGATGATGTCCGTATGTGTGTGTGTGGATGTGTGTGTGTGGATGTGTGTGTGGATGTGTGTGTGTGTGTGTGTGTGTGTGTGTGTGGATGTGTGTGTGTGTGTGGATGTGTGTGTGTGTGGATGTTGGATTCACCATAACTCAAATACTATAAGACTTAAGACATTTTTAACTACGGATTCCTCAATCTAACAATAATGGGAAGAGTCGAGTCAGTTTTGGTAACAATTGGACAACCGGAAGTAGTAGTTACAAGAAAAAAATCATCTAAATATTAGTTATCGAAAATTTATGTAAATACTTATATTAAAGAACGTTAAATTCTTTATTCGATAAATATAAATTCATTATTATATCTTCTATAGATTTAGAGATAAAGAAATGCGTATAAAATAATTTGATGTAAAAATTCTTAGATCAAACTACTTCAAGGCAATAAATTCAAATGTTTGTAATTCACACATAAATGTCACTGTCAAAAATATTTGTATGCCGCTGTCAAAAATATTTGTACATTATTATGAAGATTATGAAAATAAAAAAAGTCAACAACGTAAAAGAATATACGTAAAAAAGAATATAAGAGGAATTTGCGAAAAAATTACGAATATAAAGAAAAAGAAAAGGAAAGTAGAAAAAGAAAATTTCAGGATATTGTATATAAAGAAAATGTATGTACTGAACATAATTTATATTAAAATAGATTTTGCAAATATACGTGAGAATTATTTTGTAGTGAAACATGAATATATGTATTTGTAATTAAAAATATTTTTCGTTTTATGCGTACAACCAGGTAAAATATCTGGCGAGAGGTTATGTGCTGGCCACATAAGATTTTTTTATTCTCATTACAGCCCTGCGCATTAAAAGTTACAATAACCTACTTAATTGAATCATCAACGTTGTTTATGTAGAAATAAACAATGACCAACAAACAACCTATAACACACAATCCACGTACAACGTACACATGGAGTAGAAAGTTGTTCACAACCATTCTAACAAAACCAAAAAATAACGCATATATTTGGCAACGTTGGAACTCTCACTCTTCAACTCAAATTTGGCTTAAAGGCCAAGGAATTCATTTGTGAAATATTGCAACATTGGAATATTAAAATAAATAAAAGTTTGAATGATGTATTAAATTTTAATATGTATTTCCACATATTTCACATTTTAAAAATTTCATTAATATTTTGTAATAGACAATTATTTCCAATTTTCAAATAGCACAAAATAATATGTGTATTAAAGCCTTGAAAGCTCGTAAGGTGACGTCTGGTTAACAGTCTCTACAATTTATATTTTAATTTTAATTCAGTATAAATTCATGGTTATAAATATTATAATAACCATTTTCAACATTTCATAATTTTGGAAATTAATAATTCAACTAATTTATATTTATTAATGCAAAAAATCTACAGATATTTCTCAACAAAATCAAAACGAAACTTCTAGTACCATCTTGTGTTCATTTCTAAAATTAATTGCATTTATTTCATATTTAAATATAGTTAAAAAATCTCGCCTCGTTGCCTCGCGTAGTAATTTTTGTACGTATTAATTAAATACATTTTCTACGCTAAAACAAATAGATCTTTCAATTTCAAACAACGAGTTAGTAAGTAACAATGTAAAAATAGAACTTTGGTTTGTGCACGTCTGCTACACCCAAATGTTAACGCGCGCTGAGAAGCACAAATACACGGTTTTATTCATATTTATTTTAATTGAATTTGGTTTATAAAAATATGAAACAAAACTGGAGCTGAGGAGAATTGTACTATCTATTTAGAAAACATGCTTTGAACATTTCTTTAAATATAAATAAACATTTATGTATGTAAAATGGTTTTTATCTTCCGCTACCCTTGGTAAGGGAGGTATAGGGATTGTGCTAAGAATCGAATATTGAGATTTTGGTAAATGACCACGTTTTAAGGTCCCTAGAATCCAATATTAACATTTTCACGGTGATGTGTGTGTGTGTGTGGATCCTCCACTCTAATTCAAAATTTTGAAATCTTGTATTTCGAACTTTTTCTATATTGGAAAGAGCCCATTAGATTTTGGTGATAATCGGATACCCGGAAATGGGACTTTACTAGAAGCTCAAATTAGTTTTTCTTCAAAAAATACCTTTAAATGTTATTTTTTCGAGATTAATGTATACTATAAAAAATAAAGATTATTAAATTTTCTATAGATTTGCATTAATACTTTTTTTATGAATAAATTTATAAAATTATCTATAATTTAAATCCCAGATGCTACGCTTTAAACAAACAAAACGCAGTTATTCAAATGTATGTAGCTGACAGATAAATGTCGCTATCAAAGAACTAATCATTTCAAAATAATATTAGTAACGTTTTAAAAAGAAAAAAGTAAATAGAAAAATAGAAAAGGAATTCAATACAGTTTCCAGCATAATTTTTGGATTAGAGAATTCTATTCTATCCCTTTATTCAAAATTTAATCTTCATTTTATTATAGCTCCGATAGATCAATGGTTAGAGCAACGCCTCATGTCATAAGCGCCCTCTAGGCTCTGGGTTCGAATCCAACTATGGCATGGATGTGTGTGAATGTGAACCCACTCTGTAATTGGGATTTAATCCTGTTGACGGGTTTTAAAAAAGGTACTTACTTGGATTAGATTAGACTATATTTTAAGAAATAAACTGTCAAAATTAGAGTAAAATTCGCTAATCCAAACATAAGGATTAACTTAATCTTTTTTGTGACTCGGGCTTTAAATGGCGGGAGGTACTGTTTTCCAATATGGCGTCCATATAAAAATCATACCTATGACCTCATAACTCGAAATCTAGCAGTGATAATTTTTTTTAGCAAAGTTGTTCGAAAGATAATAAAGTATCGTAAAGAAGTGCAAACCAAAATTCCATATTGTTTCACATTTAGAAGTTATTTGTTAAAGTAATTTTTTTTGCATATATCTAGGGACCTTTGAATTTTTCGGGAAATCAAATAAGTACATCTAAAAAATGGCCTACTAACGGGGCAACTTTGCCCTAATTTAACCGAGTTCGTATCTCTTATAGTTTCCGAGATCCCAAAATGGTGCGCCTCGAAAAACGGACACCCTCTATATATGATTAAATGGCAAAACAACCAATGTCAGTATTTAGTAATAGGGGAATGAATGATGTAAAATCAACAACAAACTTTTAGTGTTAATCATATTGGGTCACGCTAGAATGTCCTTCGACATATTAATAAATTATTAATTTAATTTATTGCAGTACATATATAATGCAATACCAAGTAATCTGTATACAAGATAATATATTTATATATGTCAAATTATTACTTGTAAGATAATAAATTAATTTCAAACATTGTAGCAACATATATTAAGTAATTTCTATCTACGAAGACACTCTAACTAATAAATTTTAATTCCAAAGTAGTTTTCTATTACTTTTAGAGAAAGTGTAAGATTCGAACACAATGTTCCAACAATTAAGCGTGCCCAATTGCTAATTGGAATTGAATTTTGAAAATTCTTGCTCAATCATTGTTACAATAATATGTTTTCTACATATTGGTGAAACCAATTGATTTGAATAGAATGGAAATATATGGCAAAATCATTTATAAAAAATCTGATGTGGCCAGCATACTACCTTTCGTCAGTTCTATGTATTTTGTACAAATTTCATACAGAAAGTTCCTTGAAAAAGATTATATTTCTTGTACAAACATACTATGTCAATTGCACTTGACACTGACATCTTTCAATTAGAATTTTTTTTTAATATAGTAGCTGTTTCCATAGTTGCAGCACAGCTGGCTAATTTATGAAATTTAATTTCTTTATAATTTTTACCTTCCGTCACCTTTAGGTAAGGAAGGTATTGTCTTTGTTCAAAAAATTCGGTGGTGAGTTTTTGATGAATAAGCAAGTTTTAGGGTCACGAATATGATTTTACTATTTTTACGATGATGTCTGTATATGTGTGTGTATGTATGTGTGTATGTATGTGTGTATGTATGTGTGTATGTATGTGTGTATGCATGTTGTGTGTGTGTGTGTGTGTGTGTGTGTGTGTGTGTGTGTGTGTGTGTGTGTGTGTGTGTGTGTGTGTGTGTGTGTGTGTGTGTGTGTGTGTGTGTGTGTGTGTGTGTGTGATAAAATTTTCTATTGCGATAACTCTAATACTACAATTACAAAAATTATAATTCTTTCGTATTTCTCATCGTTACATCCATGTGAACAGCTGATTAGATTTTGGTTATAATTGGTCAACCGGAAGTACCCTCATTTGAAGATTTTAACAGTATTTCTTGAAAAAACGTTGTTAAATATCATTTTTTCACATTTAATGTTATTATAAATATTAAATAGTATATTATATACTCAGGGACTAAAGTGCATATTCAATCCTGTAGGTAAAGTTTAATAATCACCTGAGGGATTGAATGCACTTTAGTCCTGTGGTATATACGCTATTTTCCGCACTCCCGTATCAAATGGAACCATATTAGTGTAAAAGAAATTAATCTTACAATGTCAAAAATTTTGTTTTAATTTTAAACTCAAGGCCTGCTCAAAATGTAGTGCAGATACTATATGATGTTATGGAAACATCTTGTTTATTTTTACTTTAGTCCCCCAGGGACTTTTTCATATTTAATCCCTCTGGGACTGAATTTGAACTTTAGTCCCTGAAATGAGTGATTAGAATCGCTCTTTAGTCTCGGGAGTGCGAAAAAATATTTTATTCTCTATACGATTTGAATGCATTTTATACTTCATATTAAATGGATATAAAGTTAAAAAATTATAAAGAAATTAAATATCATATATTAGCCAGCTACGCTGTAACTCTGGAAACAGTTGCTATATTAAGAAAATTATGATTGAAACTTTCTGTATGGAATTTGTATAAAATACATACAAGGTAATGTACAAGAAATAGAATCTTTTGCACGGAACTTTCTGTATGACATTTATACAAAATACATAGAACTGACGCAAGGTAATGTGCTGGCGACATCAAATTTTTTAACTCTATATCCATTTAATATGAAGTATAAAATGCAATCAAATCGTATAGAGAATAAAATATTCTTTAATATTTATAATAACATTAAATGCGAAAAAGTTTAGCCACGTACAATTGTTAACAATCTACCGACGTATGTTTTATTTGTAACCTTCAACTGTCTAAATGATAAATGACAACTTATCATTCTTCCCAAATCGCAATTTTCCTAATTTACTTGAAATTCTAAGTATGGAAATTTTCAATAAATTAAAAACCTCATTACTGCAAATGATGGCCATTGTAATTCCTATAGCGTGTGTAAGAAAAGCTCGGCTTGCGTGCTGTAATCGTTATGATTCGGAGTAATTTGACTCGTCAAGTAGGATGTCTTGTATACAACTTAAATGGTGAATTATGTTTTCATATTGTCATTTACGTATTTATACTTGTAATGGAATCATTGTTCGTTTAATATATTTCCAAGAGCAGGAAGACAACTTAATGGCGAAGAAATATAGGAAAGTGAATAAACTCTCACTTGAATTTAGTTTTATATTGACTTTATATAAATACGGAAATATTTCTATTTCTCTATTCAATGAGAATTAAATTTTCTATAAAATAATCCATAAATTTTATGAGGTATTTGTTGGTAATGAAGTCTTGCACAATTTTTATTTCTTACTTTCATTGAAGAAATAAAAAAATATATTCATCCCGTATTCCTTAATTTTTTTCATATTTATTACTTACAATCTACGATACTATCTTCTCATTATCTTTCCAATTCTGTAATTGGCTAAAATATATTTGACGTCATAGGCTATATGATTTGGCACCGATTCAAACATACAGTACTATGGGATTAAAGTATGGAATAATAAAAAAAAAACAGCGAACCCAACAATTTTTTTAAAAAACTCTAAAACACGTCGATTTAGTTATGAAAAATACACATTAATATGTGTGATTCACTTTTCGACTTTCGTTTGTTTTTAAATTATGACGTCATCACAAAAAAATAAATAGTAATATAGATTTTTAGTAGTGAAAAACGAAAAATTCTAAACTGAAAAATGAAATCTAGGTATCTTGATTATTCAGTATTATTAAATTTTCAGCTCGTTAACAGTTACGTTTAGGACATACGTTTAAATGGACTTATCGCCTTTAAATAAGTTCTGGAATTCATTTTGTAATAATACCGGTACGTTATATATATATACAGGGTGGTGGCGGTTAGGGGTGAACATAGGGATTTAACATGGGATTTTAGTTTTTTGCAATTTCCTGCTCTCCTGTTCATTTTACGGCAAAAACTGTAGAGTACAAAACTGTTCAGAATTAAAAACTGCATACAAAAATGTATTTACATTTATTATTATGTTTTTGGTTTCTTCACAATTTTAAAAAGAAATTTCAAAATTTCTGTTATTTTGTAGCAATAGCCATGGAATTTTTTTTTTCTGGTTGTCAAAAATTATTTATAAACGTCAACCATGCATTAATCTAACTTAAAAATTAAATAAAAACAAACAACTTTTAATTTTAATACGCATTTTTATTAGGTATACCATTTAATAATGAACCAATTCCAAATGTATTAACTACGTAGAATTTTGATTTATCATAGCCAATACCATTTCTTCATTCACTTCGTTATGACGTCTTCTATTATTATTTTATTATTATTATTATTATTTCCTTCATTACCTTCGTTCACACCTACACTAGCTGTGTTCTCAAATTTTTTAACAAGTTTAGAAATTGTTGCTATAATAGGAATTGGTGTATTTTCGTGCTTTATGGAAAACAAATCACGTATTCTTCTAAAACTATTTCCACCATAATAATTTTTTATAACGAAAACTCGTTCCTTATTCGTATAAACATTCATTATTAAATTAACTTTTTATTAGAGAAACTTTCGAAAATTTGACAGAATTTGAATGACATTATTCTGTTTAAACATTTGAGTTATAAGTCATGGCTATTGCTACAAATTAACGGAAATTTTGAAATTTCTTTTTAAAATTGTGAAGAAACCAAAAACATAATAATAAATGTAAATACATTTTTCTATGCAATTTTTAATTCTGAACAATTTTGTACTGTACAGTTTTTGCCGTAAAATGAACAGGAGAGCAGGAAATTGCAAAAAACTAAAATCCCATGTTAAATCCCTATGTTCACCCCTAACCGCCACCACCCTGTATATATATATATATATATATATATATATATATATATATATATATATATATATATATATATGACTACGTTTATCTCAATAATTCAAGCGGTTTCAAGTATGTTATGACTTTAAAAATCCTATTGGTTTATCTCAGCGGATTGAAAATAGGATTGAGTTATTTTCACTCTTCTTTAAATTCGTATCGAGTAAAAAAAGATAGTTATATACTCGATTATGCACACAGACAGGGAGAGGTATATAATCTAATTTCATCCTGTATATATAACCCCAAAATCTATAAAAATGTTATGTTATTATTTGTCTTCTCTTTCAAAACATTAAAAAAAAACATTTATTTCTTCATCGCTTCAAATATTTCGCTTTTCGACAATTTTACTAAGTTTTATGTCGCGACTTTTGTATATGAGGTAAAATGCAAACAGCCAACAAATGATATGAATTTAGTAAGACTGCAACATATTGCGGATGTGCGCATGCGTAGTAACATTATTTGTAGCTTCACTATTTATTTCGACAGAAGTCAAGCCGCTTCGTAAGTCCAAGCCTGTTATTTTATAGGCTTGATCTCGATAGTTATTTCGAAGATTTAAACGTCGAGATAAACGTAGTCTATATATATATATATATATGTATATATATATATATATATATATATATATATATATATATATATATATATATATATATATATATATATATAACTTGTTCGGAATTTATACAACAAATATTATTAATTTACTTGTTTCATTTTTCAAAGCAGTCTAAAGATTTTTCTAAAAGAACATTTAATTTTATTTAGTTAATATCTCGTGAAATACAAATGATTATGAAAGTAAGTTGCCTTTATAGGATGCCTTTTTAATTTTTGAACAACTTATATTCTTACCCTTTTTGCGCTAAAATGAATAGGTAAAGAGATATAGCAGTATTAAAAAAATAACATTGAAATCGCTATGCGCCACATTTCATTTCTACACCCGGTATATATAATCTTGAAATTAATTATGTCTTTGGGTTCGTAAATATTTTCAATAATGTACATATAAATGTCAATTTAAATATCGGTTCAAATGCACATTAACAAAAGCACATTATATATAATTTCTGCATTCTAACATTAATGACATACATATTCTAAGTAAAAAATTCCTGTCTAATGAATAACTGTTAAACTAATAACATCTAATAATAAACCATTTGCCTTGTAGACTGAATAACTTAGCCACATTATTAACTTAGCGACGAGAAAAATTCTAATTCTACTAAATCTAGTGAAAGGCGTGGACAACTATTGCATAAATTAATTCTAATACAAAAACTGTTCAGCGCAACACGACATTTTTTGCTGAAATGTGCAAATAATAGGAAACCATTACATCTTGCTGAAAGACAATATCGGCCGGTTGCACCGCTGACACTTAAATTTTAAGTGTTAAATTGACAATATCGTATCGACACGTCAAATAAGTAATTGAATATTGCTGTCGAAATTTCGATTTGCATTATTTTGTTTAAACTTAGCTTAAAATTTAAGTGCCAGCGGTGCAACTGGGCATAAGAATTCTGAAAGATTTTAATGGAAAGTGATATGGATTAATTTTCTGTGCTCCAAATCTGTCGAAAACATAGATAGAAAAGTGTTCCACTTTTTCGGCGTCAAAAGTCTGTTTGAAATTGTAAGCGTTTTCACAAAAGAGATTTCGTTTTCAATCAAAATATCCTCGAGGTATAGACCGGCAATTGTTTAAAAATAAAATGTGCTATCTATAAAATTTGTTTAGCTAAAGGTATTAAGGATGTCGTAAACAATGAAATATAAATATTGGCGCCAGAAACAATAATGAAAAACAACCCCCACTTCTGTGATGTCAAATTACATACAGCACGTCATTCACAGCCAATAAGAAAACAGTTTGTCCATTATCTACGTTATTGGTACCCAGTTGTACCAACAAGACTTAAAAATATACAAATAGAAATTTTGTAAGCAATATATGTAATATAATACTTTTAACATTTCATTTACAATATTACCAATTTATGCCAAGTTTAATATTGAAGTTAGGTTGCAACCAGCCATTAGACCCATAAACGATAGTTTGTCGTAGATCAAACTGTTTGAACTTTTATGTCATTTGTTTCAGACCACGAAAATTTTCAAAATACGAGAGCTGTTCTCTTCCCGCTGAGCCTAGTAAAGTAAAGGCATTCCCCTCCTCAATCAATACATTTTTTGCATCCGTGACAATCAGTCTCCAAAACATTTTCTCCAGTCTTCCCGAGTTAGTTAGTTGTTTCTATTAATTTTACCCTGTAATTGACCTGCTGTTGGGTAAATAAAGGGTATTATTATTATTATTATTATTATTATTATTATTATTATTTCATTTTTAAATGCGTCAACAGCTTTTTCGGCCGATGTAAAACGTAAACCCAGTAACTCATCCTTTACACGTAGAAATTAAAAGAAATCATTAGATGCCAGGTCTGGGCTATACGGCGAATGACCCATTATTTCAATGTTTTGGGCATTCAAATAATCAGTCGTTCGAGCAGCAATGTGCGGCCGAGCGTTGTCTTGATGCAAAATAATCCTTCCCCGTGGACGTTTTTCGCGAACATTTTGGCGATCATCCAGTGATACAGTGCAACCATGTCCAATAATTCCAAAAATGTGACGACCATCTTTTTGTTTCGGCTTTTTTCCCGAATAACTTTTGTTGAAGCCGACTCATTCTCAAAGACCAAAACTACCGACAGTTGCTTTTTTTTCGAGATCATAGCAGTATACCTATGTTTCGTCACCTCTAATGATGTACACCAAATGGGACGTTCCATTGTCAAAGCGATCTAGTGTAGATCTGCACCATCTCAAACGGTTTTCTTTTTGACTGGAGTCAAATTGTGGGGCATCCAATGAGAACAAAGCTTACGTACCATCAAATGATGGTGTAAAATGGTGTCAATTGCTTTCACACCAATCTTTAAAGTTGCTTGAATATTCTTGACAGTAAAGGTGCATTCACAAATGAAAATTAGGTTTATGGTTTTTGTTTAGGTTTAAGTAAGTCTTTAATAAATGTAAGTTTGAATTACCTGAAAATTAGTTTTGATATGTGCAGACATCTGTGTAAATAATTCAAAAACAAAACTAAAATATCGGTAGAGCAGTACTCAACATGACACCTGTGCGCCGTAAAACTATCATTCGCTTGACATTATTGGTTGTATTTCAGCAATTAAGTTATGACAGTCTGCATGTTCTTCTCGCATATGTTTAAAAAGCCGAATCCACCAAGTGGATACTAAATAAAGATGGGTGTATATATCTATATCATTCAGACTCGTTCTCATTGGTGAAGTTTGTGATGTCAAACTAAATCATAAACCTGAAGTTTGGACCTTGTAATGTTTAGCTTTATGATTTGGATTTAGAGACCCTAAATTCTGAAGTGGGAATGGAGTCATTACATAATATGTGTCCAATGTCTTTAAATATAAAGTATAAACTATAAATCTAAACCTAAATTTCACTTTTGAATGCACCTTAACATGCCGACCTTCTTTAATCTATGTTCTAAACAAGACCAATATTCTTTTCGGCAACTGCCATTTTTGACTAGCAGCTCGAATACTGTCATTTGAGGAAAGTCGACCATTGTACCACCGCTTTACGGTACCTGAGGAACACGAGTTATCACCTAACACTCGATGAATTTCCTCAAAATATTCTTGACGGCTCAAGCCACGCTTGAAATTGTAAAAATTCATAGCTTAATAATGCTCTTTGTTCAATACCATGATTTCTTAGGAAAAAGATTACTTAAAAATTATGTATTTAAACAAAATTCAATAATATTTAACAACCACCAATATACTTAACTTTGTAAACAACTAAATTAAAACGTCAAATAAAATTTGTTTCAAAATATCATAGCCTGCTAGATAGGTTCAGTGGAAAGAGAACAGCCCTCATATTACACAAATTTCAATAATTATTTCTTTAAATTAAGTCACATTAGCACAACCGGTTAGGTATAGGTTCCTGAGTGTCTGGTCGCGAATCTGGGGAACCGGGTTCGATCCTGACCGACGCAAAATATTTCGAATTTTAAATGACACAAAATTGACCACTGTGGTGCACTCACCACGCCAGCAATGAGTGCCCGTGAGGTGACGCCTGGTAAACGCCCGAACGGTACAAATATGTCATCATCATTACCGAAATCTGTCTACAAAACAGATTGGCACACCCAGCAATGGGTCATATGCCGTGATATATTTATTTATTTATATTCGTTTTGAAACACTTAAATAAATTTAGGAATTTTGAAAAAAGTGTTACTGAACTGTTTACTGTAATTACCGTTAGTAAGCGTGTTTCATAGTCACTCCCAATCTTTCACAGCATATTTGCCACAAGAATTTGAAATTTCACTCATTTTTTACAAAGTTGTTGGTTGACTAAACAAATTTTCAATTTAACAATCATTCTACCCAAAGTATTTCAATTCATGTTGGTTTCTCAAATATTTTCAATATGATTCTTCTATTATTATTATTGCATTCCCGCTCCCCTCGATTGGTTTCTGCTGAAGACAACTTGATGTTTATTCTTCTCGTAAAGAAGAAAGTGAGAGAAAGCGGTCGGGGATTCCAAGCTGTTCATGTGCATATCTCTTCACTTACACTCATGGGGAACAGTTATGTGTTATGTCACTGCCATTATCGTTATCGTTATGCGGATATAGACTATCAGACATCAAAGACGATATGTGAAACTGGATCACTTTAGAGTACTCTAGAATCTCTGGATCACGTGAGGTATAGCACAACAATTAATATAGATTCTTTTGCAAGATTGAATGAGGAAGACTTTTCCTATAATAAGTCAATGGAGGCGGCAGAGCAAGACTCCAACAATTTTTTAGATAAGTTTAAAAAGTTTGAGTATCGATGGAAAATGATTATTGACTTAGAAGGAGTCTATGTTGAAAAATAAAACTGAATTTGGCCGGAAAAATACTTGTTTTTATCTTAAGTAAAGTATTAAATAAAATAATTATGAACAATATTTTCATTTCTTTACCTCCCGCTACCCTTGGTAAGGGAGGTATAGGGATCGTGCTAGAAATCGCATGTGGAGATTTTGGTAAATGACCACGTTTTAAGGTCCCTAGAATCCAATTTTAACATTTTCACGATGATGTTTGTGTGTATGTGTGGATCCTCCACTCTAACTCAAATACTATGATTCAGAAAAATTTTAAACCTTGTATTTCGAACTTTTTCGGTAATGGAAAGAGCCCATTAAATTTTGGTGTAAATCGGATAACCGGAAATGGCTTTACTAGAAGCTCAAAATAGTTTTTCTTCGAAAAATACCTTTAAATGTTATTTTTCGACATTAATGTTATTATAAAAATTTAAGATTGTTAAATTTTGTACAGATTTTTCTATATATTTTATGGATAAATTATAAACAAAACTCCTTGGTTGCGCAGTTATTCAAATGTATGTAACTGACAGATAAATGTCATTGTCAAAGAACTAATTATTTCAAATTAATAATAGTAACGTTTTAAAAAGAAAAAAATAAATAGAACAATCGGAAAGGACATCAATACAGTTTCCAGCATATGTAAATATGTAGGTATGTATTTAGATTAATAAAAATTAAAGATTCGCAAAAAAGTTTAAGCTAATTCTCATTTTTGTATTAGTGAATTCTATTTTATCCCGGTATTTAAAATTTAATCTTCATTTTATTATCAAAAAAGGCAGTTACTTGGATTAGATTAGACTATATGTTAAGAAATAAACTGCCAAAATTAGAGTAAAATTCGCTAATCCAAAAATAAGGATTAGCTTAATCTTTTTTGTGATTCGGGCGGTACATAGCGGGAGGTATTGTATTGGCCACACCAGATTTTTTTGCCTCCCGCTACCCTTGGTAAAAGTGGTATCGTGCTAAAAATCGCATATCTAGATTTTGGTAAATGATCACGTTTTAAGGCACTTATAGAATCCAATTTTAACATTTTTACGATGATGTCTGTATATATATATATATATATATATATATATATATATATATATATATATATATATATATATATATATATATATATATATATATATGAGTGTGTGTGTGTGTGTGTGTGTGTGTGTGTGTGTGTGTGTGTGTACCTCCACTCTAACTCAAATACTATCATTCAGAAAATTTTGAAACATTGTATTTCTACCTTATTCTAATTTGGAAAGAAGTAATTAGATTTTGGTGTAAATCAGATAACCAAAAATGGCACTTTACTTGAAGCTCAAAACAGTTTTCCTTGGAAAAAAAAGATTATTAAATTTTCTACGGGCTGGCGTTAATACTTTTTCTTTATATTTTATGGGTAAATTTATAAAATTACCTATAATTTAAATCCCGGAGCCTACGTTTTAAACAAAAAAAACTCCATGGTTACGCTGTTATTTAGATGTATGTAACTGACATATAAATGTCACTATAAAAGAAGTACCTAATCATTTAAAATTAATAATTGTAACACTTTTAAAAAAAATAGTAAATAGAACAATAGTTATATGGAAAGGAATTTAATACAGTTTCCAGCATAAATGTAAGTATGTATTAAAATTAATAAAAATTAAATGGCGGGAGGTATTGTGTTGGCCACATCAGATTTTTTTGTAGATAGTTTAAAGATATGGAAGTAGCACATTACAATTATTATTTTAAAATAGAAAATGCATCTACCAGGAACTTTGCATAATATATAATTTTACAATATAATACAATTACTTTAAATAAGAAAAGAAACTTCTTATCTTACATCTACTGAAGAAAGTATCATTCGCGTGATTAGATTTTGAACTTTACCTTCTTGTGAGGTGAAGGATTTAACATTTACCATTTCTTTCTGGTATTGAACTTAGTTATTACTTCACATATCTTCTATGTGGAACGAATTATTTCAACATAGCTAACACTAGAACATTACGAATGTATAATTATTGATTGTGTAAATTTGCCATTCTTAATTACATTTTAATTTTTTGTGGATTGATAAAGTTCTCAGCCTTGTGAATGGATTAATGCATATGATTAAAACCGATTTGCAGTTCACACATATCAGGAAATGATAAAAAAAATAGAAAATTTGTTTTTGTAAATGTCACGGTAATATTAGAATAATTTAGTCATTATGAATGTTTAGTGTTTTATAACAACAACTAAATTGACTTTTACTAGAAAGAGTACATTACATTAAATCTTGCTTTTACTGTAATCATGATTACTGGCAGTTTATTTTTTTTCTGTCCAATTCAGAAGTGTCGTTTATTTAGTTTTATTGAGGTACACAGGCTTGCAATAAAATCGCGTACACCTTAAAAATCAAGTAACCGAGTTTTTACCTTTTTACCTTCCGTCACCTTTAGGTAAGGAAGGTATTGTCTTTGGTCAAAAAATTCGGTGGTGAGTTTTTGATGAATAAGCACGTTTTAGGGTCCCTAGAATACGATTTTACTATTTTTACGATGATGTCTGTATGTGTGTGTGTGTGTGTGGATGTGTGTGTGTGTGGATGTGTGTGTGTAACAAAATTTTCGTCTGCGATAACTCTAATACTACAGTTACAAAAATTATAATTTTTTCGTATACTTCTTCGTTACATCCATAGGAAGAGCTGATTAGATTTTGGTTACAATTGGTCAACCGGAAGTACCATCATTTGAAGATTTTAACAGTTTTTCTTGAAAAAACTATGTTAAATATAATTTTTTCACATTTGATGTTATTATAAATATTAAAGAATATTTTATTCTCTATACGATTTGACTGCATTTTATACTTAATATTAAATGGATATTGAGTTAAAAAATTATAAAGAAATTAAATTTCATAAAGTAGCCATACCTGTGGAAACAACTACTATATTAAGAAAATTCTGATTGAAAGATGTCAGTGTCAAGTGAAATTGACATAGTGTGTCTGTTTTATAATTTTACTGGAAATATAGGATCTTTTGCTTTCTCTATGGAATTTGTATAAAATACATACAACTGCTTTAAGGTAATGTACAAGAAATAATAATAATAATAAATCTTTTATTTCTGCAGATACATTACACTGTATATAGAAAACGTCACAAAATAATAATTTTCTGTATGAAATTTGCATAAAATACATGCAACTGCCGGAAGGTAATGTACAAGAAATAGAATATTTAATTTAGCAAGGAACTTTCCGTATGAAATTTGTACAAAATACATAGAACTGACGGAAGGTAATGTGCTGGCCACATCAGATTTTTAGCTATTTAAATACAATTTATCAATCAACTGTCATTGAAGTTGTCACTATTGACACTATCATGTTACAATTTTGTCTATTGTATAGTAAGTTATTCATCTTGTTTGAGTTACTATTAAATTACATAAACATATATACTTGTATTCCAGAAAAATGGAAGAACAACCAAGTATGTTTCTCGTTTTCTGTTAACTTTGGTATCTTAATTGACACTATTTAATAACATTGACAAGTTAAATTTTAAGACCGATTCAATACAACAAAAAATAGGTGCCCGCGATTTTTTTTTGCAAGCCAGTGTACATAACATCATACTATTATAATAAAAATATATGTTACAGTAAAACATTCCAAAATTCAAGTATAAGTAAATTTATTAGCAAATTAGCTAATTAGCCCGTACGGTACATATATGTCATCATCATTACCGATATCTGCGTACAAAGCAGATTGGCACACCCAGCAATGGGTAATATGCCGTTATGATATATTTATTTATTTATTAGCAAATGTAAAAGCAAATACCTATGTGAAAAATAAGATATTGACACAGTGTCGGTGACACTGACAGAAAATAACCTTCTTCGTATGGCTATGAATTAAGCTAATATATCTGAATTAATAAATAAACTTATGTTACAGCGAAAGTATTGTCAACAACGAGCATCGTTTTAAAATGGAATGTCCTAACTTAGTTGAAACAATATGAATTTTAGAAAGAGAAGCGCATGATATCCATCTTTATCGCACACGCTTGTAGTCTTTGCAAATGAGAGAGATGGATATATGCCAATTTGTTTATTCATGATACAGATGGCCTTGATAGGACATCTTTAGTTTTTCCTTCCGTCATAGTCATACCTTATTGTTTTTGGCCAAAAAATTCGATGGTGAATTTTTAATAAATAAGCACGTTTTAGATCTCTAGATTTGAGATGATGTCTGTATGTTTGTGTGTATGTGTGTGTATATATATATATATATATATATATATATATATATATATATATGTGTGTGTGTGTGTGTGTGTGTGTGTGTGTGTGTGTGTGAGAGAGAGAGAGAGAGAGAGAGTGAAAAAGTATGTATGTGTGTATGTGTGTCTGTGTGTGTGTGACGATTTTTTCTCTGTCGATAACACCACAATTCTAAAAATTATAATACTTTCGTATTCCTCTTCGTTACACCGCTATGAAGAGCTGATTAGATTTTGGTTATAATTGGTCGACCGGAATACCCTCATTTAAAAATATCATTTTTTCAAATTTAATGTTATTATAAATATTAAAGAATATTTTATTCTCTGTTCGATTTGATTACAACTTCATGTTCAATGAATATTGAGTTAAAATATTATAAAGAAATTAAATAACACTGGAAACAGATAATATAATTTTAAAAATTCTGATAGACAGATGTCGATGTCAAATGCGATTGACAGAATATTTGTCTCATAATTTTGCTGCAAATATAGAATCAATGCAAAGAAAGTTACTGTATTTGTACAGAATATATAGAACTGAGAAAAGGTAATGTACTGGAAATATAGAATCTTTCGCAATAACTGCCTGTATGGAATTTGTATAAAATACATAGAACTGACTGGAACTGATGGAAGGTAATATGCTGGCCACATCGACTGAAACTGATGGAAGATAATGTGCTGGCCACATCATATTTTTTATTGTAATTAATAATAAGAAATATTAAATTATTAAGTTAAACGAAAATGTCTATACCTTTTCAATAAAAAGAATTTCTGAAGTTGGCAGATGACTGTTTGATAACTCCCTATGTACAGTTTTAATAAAACGCGATAATACATTGCTGTCTGTATGTATCCTTATTGCGCGCCTTTCTTGTCATTGCAAATATGAGAGAGTAAATGTATTCCAACTTGTCAATTCGTTCATAATACAGATGACCATTAACGGACATCTTAAAAAAAATCGAACTGTACATATGTGGATTTTGAATAAAAATATGCATACTCGTATACAACATTAAAAATGAATAGTAGGCCAATATATTATACCTAACCTTTCTTTCTGGAACAGTCACCGTCTCTACTTTCACTTGTTTGCAGCTTCTTCCGTTGCAGTTACGTCACAAATGCAAACTAAACGCCTGCTAGATTTTAGATAGAGATCATTGTATTTGCTTTTAATATTAACACATTAACGCTGCACAACAAACGTATATGCGTTTGTTTATTTTATGTAAGAACGCAATGTTGAAGTGGGGAAGAAAAATAAAAGTTGTTCTTCAATTTTGGAATATGACATAAGTAATAGGGTGGACCTTAAAAGGGGTCAAGTTAAATTTTAACCGGGCCGCCCCCTAAAGTGGTTTCAAATAAATAAAAAATTGAGCATGAAATGATTCCGCTTAATATTAATATTTTATCGTGCCTAAATGCAATTAATTTTTCTCCATTTAAATAACATTGGGTTTTGATATATTTTGGAAATGTATTTTTGTCAAAGGCAATAAGAGGTTTAAAAAATCCACTCAATATTGAAATAAATACTAAAGTAACCTGAGAATATGTGGACAATATTTAAAGTTCCAATAAATATTCTTAAAACTATTGTATACAGGATGTAACAGCTAAACGAGCTACCTCAAATAATTTCTATATTATTAAAGATACAATAAAATACTATAAGGCAAACTTATAGAAAACCAAGGGGGATATCCGAATACAGAAGAAAGTATTTTTTTAAATCAGTGGTTCTCAAGTTACAACACAAAGTTATATTTTTTTAAATTGGATGACATAAGTTTTTTAAATCCAATTGATAGAGTATTTTTTTTAATTCAACCATGTAATCAATTTATATCCTAACATAACAAAAATATTGAGAAAAATTCAATTGGAATTTAAATTAATTTGATTTTTATAGCTATTTTTCAGTAGGCTATGTATGAAAAACAATAATTGCTATCTGTCAATTTGAATTATTTACGATAACAATCAAATAGAACATTATTTATAAAGTTATTAACAAATATCTGTTTCATTTTAATTCAATTGTTTTTTCATACATAGCCTACTGAAAAATAACTATAAAAATGAAATTTATTTAAATTTCAATTGACTTTTTCTCAATATTTTTGTTATACTAGGATATAATATGAATACATGGTTGAATTAAAAAAAATACTCTATCAAATGGGCGTAAAAAATATATACCATCTCATTTAAAAATATATAACTTTGTGTAGTAACTTGAGAACCACTGATTTAAAAAAAATATTTTATTCTGTATTCGGATGTCCCCGTTGGTCTTCTATAAGATTGCCTTATACTATTTTATTGTATCTTTAATAATATAGAAATTATTTGAGGTAGCTCGTTTAGCTGTTGCACCCTGACGATGATGGGAACTTCAAATTTTGTCCACATATTCTCGGGTCATTCTAGTATATATACCAATATTAAGGGGATTTTTTAAACTTTCTATTGACCCGGAAAAAATAAAGTTCCAAAATGTGTCAAAACCGCAAGTTATTTAAATGAGAAAAATCAAGTGCATTTAGGAATATTAATATTATTAATAGTATTTTACTTGAGGTCCACCCTAATACGTATGTCATATTCCAAAATTGAAGATCAATTTTTATATTTCTTCCCCACTTCAACATTGCGTTCATACATAAAATAAACAAATTAGAGTGCAAGTTTCACAAAAAAAATACTATTTAGAACAGTCCAAAAAATTAAAACAATGATTTTCTGCCACCAAAAAAATGACAAAAACAATTTTATCCATTGGAAAATTTATGGCATCAATTTTTAGGATGCTAAAGGAATATTGAATATTGTTGATTGACTATATTCTAATAGGTCAGACAATTCCTAGGGAATATTATCCTAATCTCAATGCATGATTGTCATGCAACGATCCACAATAATTGCATTTGTGTTATAGACAATGTATGACCTAGCATTGAACTTTTATAGACGTTTCGAGGTTATATCTGCACGAATGCAATACATGTTCATATAATGCATGAAGGAGAAGGTCATCTTCGAAGCAAAAAACTGGGCCACTCAAAAAACATTTCATTTAGTCAAACAAATTAGACATACTATAGATAATTATGATTGATGAATTAAAGTTGCAAAATTAAAAATTAGTATTTTGACACGAACGTAATGATAGAGGTAGATTTACAGAAGCTAAGATTGAAACAAATACGTGCCCAACTTGTTTAAAATATTGATTTTAAATTTACAAAAACTGTATATTTTCAATGCAATTTATGGTAATATAAAAAATTAGGTTGTGTTTGAACGTATTGATATTTATCTTAACAGGAATCTTAAAATACATCAATCAAAATGAATTGGCATCTTCGTAGATTGTAAAACAATCGTAGGATGTTTGCTATCACCTATATATCGTAAATTAATAGTAATTACTAAATGAAAGTAAGGAAAAGAAGTGAACTTAAATAACAGGAACAAAATACTTTTCCTTTTACCGCAAAGATGACCACAAGAAGAAGTTAATAAATACAGTCGAACTTCAGTAAGTCGAACTTCGATAACTCGTATTTTGGATAACTCGAATCAAACTGGTTGGCAATAGCGCCAAGAGTGAGAATTATGGGTAATTTTTACTTGATATCTCGAACTTCGATTACTCGAATATCTTTATAATTCGAACAGAATATTTAGCGCCAGCTTCAATAAGTCGAATTCTGGGGGAAATCCCCTATTACGTGATTTTATAACAGGTGTTTTTATAACATGATGATGGAGGCAGTTCGGTTTCTGTACTATTGAAGTTCAAACATATGCTTTGTTAATTATTATTAAGTGAAATAAAAAATACTGTGCCTACTTGATTTATAACGTTTAAGACATTTTCATTGCTGATATGTCATTAAAACGTACTTTAAAAACTTTATCTATTGATGAAAAATTTAGACTAATCAAAGAAGTGGAAAGTGGTTCACGAAAGAAAGATGTAGCTCTGAAATATGATGTTCCGGCAAGTACAGTGTCTACCGGCTTTGGTCAGTATTCTGTGTGGGATGAAGAGGATGAAATTCCTTTGATTTTCATAAGCGAGCGTATGAATGAAAAACGTGAGGAAGAAATGCAATTGCAATTGGAATATGAAGCTTGGAAAAATGTCAAAATTACACCAGAAGGTGCCACCTTAAATGATTTGTTACTTCGGAGTTTCCCACAGATGAAGATATTGCCGAGCTCTACAAATCTGAATCCGAATCTGTAGAGCTCGACAATACAGATGACAGCGAAAGTGATATGATGGAGGATGATTTGCAGCAACCACCTTCAAACGAGTTGGTTGAAAATCCGTTGAGCGTTTTGCGTTCGTATTTAAAAACCGATGAACATACAACCGATTTCATGTATAATGGTTTAAATAACATTGAAGCTTTTTTATTGAAAATCAAAATAAAAATTCTCTCGTCAGTCACAAATAACTGACATTTTTACACTAAAATAATGTTTGTAACTTTGATCTGTATACATATATCAATCTGTATATATCATAAGGTAAGTGATTTTTACTCCAATAAATACATACATACATAAATAAATAATATTTATACATATGCATTTTATTTAATAACCCGAAGTCTTGATAACTCGAACTTTTTTTGTGGCAAGTCATGGTTTGAGTTATGGAAGTTCGACTATTTAATTTATTGAATTAATTATTTGTACCTTGTCATTCTGGGGCTCAATGGCAGCCGACTCGGCAGTCTCGAGCGTCTCTACCGCAGGCGCAGGCGCAGGAGCTGCGTGGCAAACAGCCAGCAACAAACATGCGCACGCGCACAGCAGGAACACGGATCTCATGGCGTAGCTGCGAGGGGGTTGATGACTAGAACGGGATCACCAATACTGCAAACAGAAAAAAAACATATTTAGAACAGGGTCACCCATCCAACTACGAAGGTACAAGCTTAAGAACAGATAAAGTGCAAACAGTTTCACCACTTTTTATCTCCCGCTACCCTTGGTAAGGGAAGTATAGGGATCGTGCTAAAAATCTCATATCGAGATTTTGGTAAATGACCACGTTTTAAGGTCCCTAGAATCCAATTTTCACGATGATGTCTGTATGTATGCGTGTGTGGATCCTCCACTCTAACTCAAATACTATCATTCATAAAATTTTGAAATCTTGTATTTCGAACTTTTTCTGTATTGGAAAGTGTCTACTAGATTTGAGTGAAAATCGGATAACCGGAAATGGCACTTTACAAGAAGCTCAAAATAGTTTCTCTTCGAAAAATACCTTTAAATGTTATTTTTTCGAGATTAATGTTATTATAAAAATTAAAGATTATTAAATTTTCTATAGATTTGCATTAATACTTTTTCTATATATTTTATGGATAAATTTATAAAATTATCTATTATTTAAATCCTACGCTTTAAACAAACAAAACGCAGTTATTCAAATGTATGTAACTGACAGATAAATGTCACTATCATAGAACTAACGTTTTAAAAAGAAAAAAGTAAATAGAACAGTAGAAAAGGAATTCAATACAGTTTCCAGCATAAGTAAATATGTAGGTATGTATTTAGATCAATAAAAATTAACAATTCACAAAAGTGTTTAAGCTATTCCTCATTTTTGGATTATTATTATCTATAATTTAAATTTTACGCTTTAAACAAACAAAACGCAGTTATTCAAATGTATGTAACGAACAGATAAATGTCACTATCAAAGAACTAACGTTTTAAAAAGAAAAAAGTAAACAGAACAGTAGAAAAGGAATTTAATACAGTTTCCAGCATAAGTAAATATGTAGGTATGTATTTAGATTAATAAAAATTAACGATTCACAAAAATGTTTAAGCTATTCCTCATTTTTGGATTAGAGAATTCTATTCTATCCCGGTATTTAAAATTTAATCTACGTTTTATTATAATTCCGGTGGCTCAATGGTTAGAGCAGCACCTCCTGTCATGAGTCCCCTCGGGGCTCTGGGTTCGAATCCCATTAAGAAATAGATGTGTGTAAATGTGCACCCACTCTGTAATTGCGATTTAATCCTGTTGAGGGGTTTAAAAAGAAGGGAGTTACTTGGAATAGATTCGACTATATTTTAAGAAATAAACTGTTGAAATTAGAGTAAAATTCGCTAATCCAAGAATAAGGATTAACTTAACCATTTTGTGACTCGCGCTGTAAATGGCGGGAGGTATTGTGTTGGCCACATCGAAGTTTTTGTTTTTAAAACGTTACTATTATTAATTTGAAATGATTTGTTCTTTGACAGTGACATTTATCTGTCACGAGTGTATTAAATAAAGAGTTTACAAAACAAGTTACATACTATACTTTTTCTACGACTGAAAATTAAGACAGGAAAAATGAATAAATATACTGTTTAGGTTAGTAATATACCGAATGACAGTTTATTTTTTATATAATGAAGGAAAAATTATAATAAAATGAAAAGTCATTTAAACGTATACGTATAGTGATGGAAATGTATTACAAAATATATTTATAGAATCTAATTAGTATGTCAGGCACATAATACGTAGGCAATAGATGGAAAGTGGCATTCACTATCTATATAGCGAAACAATTCAAAAATGAATGGAATATAAATTCGTTTATTTAATAGGTAGAGTAATTTTTTAGCCAGTTAAAAATAGAAATTAATTTTTACATACTTTCACATTGTTTTATGAAAAGTTTAATTAATTTTTGTGCTTTACATATTTATAAGAACAATATCTATAATTGTTTTCCTGTTTTCTACCTTTTTAACGGTCTACACTTTTATTATTTATATATTTTATTTTATTTTTTTAATTACTTACTTAATTATTTTATCCATCGTACAAGCCCAGACTCATATTAGTTCGCCCAGCATACTGCAAATATTGACTTAAATTTAAAAAAAAAGCTGTGGGCCAAACAACTTCGTATGGTGGGAGGAAGTGATGTATGAAACATTTTTCAATATTTATTTATTTTTAAAACATCAACGCACTTATTTCTGAATATTATTAATTTTAGAGTGTTTGTACTGCTTTGGATGTGTCACATGTGACAGTAAATAATATCAAAGATGAATTCAAACGTGGGTAAATAAATCGTCCCCAAAAAAATTAATGATCCATCATCCGTCAAAAATCAATGCGAAACACTGCAATCTGCAATTCGACGTACTTACTATTAATTTGTGGTGAAAGTAAATTGCTTTTAAGGCCCTTTTCATAATCAATTTAAGTATTATAATTAAAATAAAAATCTGGTGTGGCCAATACAATACCTCCCGCCATTTACAAAAAATATTAAGCTAATCTAATGGGTCAGCGAAATTTATTGTAATTTTGGCAGTTTATTTCTTAAAATATAGTCTAATCTAATCCAAATAACTACCTTTTTTGATAATAAAATAAAAATTAAATTTTAAATACCGGGATAAAATAGAATTCACTAATCCAAAAATGAGAATTAGCTTAAACTTTTTTGCGAATCATTAAATTTTATTAATCTGAATACATACCTACATATTTACATATACTTTCTTTTAAATACGTTACTGTTATTAATTTGAAATGATTAGTTCTTTGATAGCGGCATTTATCTATCAGTTACAAACATTTGAATAACTGCGCAACCAAAGAATTTTGTTTGTTTAAAGCGTAGGCTCCGGGGTTTAAATTATACATAATTTTATAAATTTATCCATAAAATATATAGAAAATGTATTAATGCAAATCTGGAGAAAATTTAATAATCTTTAATTTTTATAATAACGTAAATCTCGAAAAAATTACATTTAAAGGTATTTTTCGAAGAAAAACTATTTTGAGCTTCAAGTAAAATGTCACTACCGGTTATTTGATATACACCAAAATCTAATGGGCTCTTTGCATAATAGAAAAGGTCGAAATACAAGGGTTCAAAATTTTTTGAATGATAATATTTGAGTTAGAGTGGAGGATCCGCACATACACACATACACACAGACATCATCGTGAAAATGTTAAAATTGGATTCTAGGGACCTTAAAACGTGGTCATTTAGCAAAATCTTGATATGCGATTTTTAGCACGATCCCTATACCTCCCTTACCAAGGGTAGCGGGAGGTAAAAAACCGTGCAACACCTCATTTTGCTTATTGATTCATATGTCAAATATATTGTTCAAAACTTAATTTTGAAGAAAAATTAATAAAATAACACTCCTCGTATATCTACGTATAATTATACAGTGTGTCATTTATCCAAATCTCGATATGCGATTTTTAGCACGATCCCTACAACTCCCTTACCAAGGGTAGCGGGAGGTAGAAATGATTTCTGTATTGTGCTTTCAAAGCTGTTTTCTTATATTATTTGTTTTAATCAATTAATGTATTAATTGTTGTAATAAATTCTTATTATTATTGTAATGAATTATAATTAAAAAGAAAATAATTTTCATTATACGTGTCTATCTTAAAGGTGTACATAGGAGATTAACATGCGAAATCAGTTTTTTGGAATTTTCTGCTCGCCTAATTATTTTAAGCAAAAACGCGTCAAATACAAGTTTTACGGCACAAAATTCTGCATCTATATTAATAAACAGAATTACCTTTACCTGCTTTGTAACGACAGAAATTAAATATGAAAATGTCGAAAATTACGTTGGAACTATCGACAGCCATGGATTT
The DNA here is from genome assembly GCA_963082715.1 of Harpalus rubripes. Taxonomy (NCBI): domain Eukaryota; kingdom Metazoa; phylum Arthropoda; class Insecta; order Coleoptera; family Carabidae; genus Harpalus; species Harpalus rubripes. The sequence continues at coordinate 2,690,014 of OY720450.1, forward strand.
AGACAAAAAAGAAATAAATGCGTGACGTTTGATCTGTCACAACGTAAGTTAACTTATTTGACGTTTCTGACAATTTGATTTTGTCTCTAATTTTATTGTCTGAAATTATTAAAAAATGAATATTTATACTAATGAAGAGAGTGTTTTCATAATTGCTATATTCGAGACAAAATTTAAAAAGACTGTTAATGTGTCTTCAAAAAATACACGTTAGCCGCGTAATCAGAATATAGGACGAGCAGAAAAACGTGCGTTACTGGAAGAAAGAGTGTTAGGAATAAGTGTAGACCCATTCTTGTAGTACTAGATTTATTGAAAATGAGTTGGGAATACATCACAGCATCATACATAATTTTGTTACGCAATATAGAATTTTTAATAAATTCATATTATTTAAACAAAACTGTATTTTTTTAACTTTATTTATTAATCCAGTATAATATTTCTATTATTCTCATAATTAATGATGTTTTTTGAAATCAAATTGTCAAACTTCAAACAGGTTATTTATTTACGTTGTGACAGATAAAACGTCACGCATTTTTTTTTTCAATTCCATGGCTGTCGATATTTTCAACATAATTTTCCACATTTTCATATTTAATTTCTGTCGTTACAAAGCTTCTAAAGGTAACTCTGTTTATTGATTTAGATGCAGAATTTTATACCCTAAAACTTTTATTTAACTTTTTTTTGTTTAAAATAATTAGGGGAGCAGGAAATTCCAAAAAACTGATTTCCCATGTTAATCTCCTATGTACACCTTTAAAACAGACACACGGTATACCGTTCATATTATTTCTAATTTAAAGTCCATAAACGATGATCGGATTATAATGAGGGCATAATGAAAGATTATGCCCCGGTTTTTATAGATATGTTTATGTACACCATATCTTAGCAATAAACAGTTCATAATACTTTAATGAGACATAAAACATATTTTGTTGTTTGAAAGAAAATAAGTTCAGTAAGAGCTAACTTTAATAGCACCGGTATAGCACAAGATGTTTTAATTTTATTGGACACTAACTCGCCAATCTCACTTTCATTTTCTCGACAAAAACCTGAGTCCAACAGACTTTTACTATCGCTCGAACACTCAGCTGCATACACCGAATATTGCAAGAGAAAATTACATGACTAGCCAAATTCTAAAACATGAAAGTTTTGATAAAAACGATAGAATTGGTTCAATGTTATTGCACCAACCAAGTAATCGGTAGACGAGGTGCAGGCTTCACTAATTTTTACAGAAAAGTACGATGTACTTGAATGGTTTTAGACACTGTACAGTAACTTCCTTATGCGGGAGTAAAATTGGAACGAGAACAAAATTAATTCCATCGTAACAGTAAGAGTTAATTAATTTCAAATTGTTTTGTTTATTAAATTATTTCCTTCTTTAGCTTTACAATTCAAACAAGTTGGAATTTTATTTAAATAGGTTATGTTAAGGTTCGCTGAGAAAAATTAAGTTTAAATTTTATCGTTTCCTTAAATTTTTGTCGTTTTTCTAGCGTGCGACTGTACTTTTTTAATGTCCAGTGTATTTACGCAACTTTTTAAATTTTATTCCATTGTTTAAATTATAAATTTAGAGTGCAATTGTTTACCTTCCGTCACCTTCAGGTAAGGAAGGTATTGTCTTTCGTCAAATAATTTTGTGGTTAATTTTTAATGAATAAGCACGTTTTAATATCCTTAGAATACGATTTTACTATTTTTACGATGATGTCTGTATGTGTATGGGGTCTCGTGGCCGCCTGCCTGAGTGTCAGGTCGCGAATCTGGGGAACCGGGTTCGATCCCGACCGACGGCAAATATTTCCAATTTTAAATGACACAAAATTAACCCCTGTGGTGCACTCTCCACGCCAGCAATGAGTGCCCGTGAGGTGACGCCTGGTAAGCGCCCGCACGGTGAAAATATTTCATCATTACAGATATCTGTGTACAAGCAAATTGGCACACCCAGCAATGGGTAATAAGCCGTGATGATATATTTATTTTATTTATTTATGTCTGTATGTGTGTATACTATTATTCACGAAAGATGACTATTCAAGGCAATTTGTTCGAAGAAAGAATACACATCACTTTGTAGCAGTAGCTTAGCAACATATTGTATTAGAAAGAGAAAGATTATTTGACCTGCATCTATTTAATTTATGTGCTATGACAGATATACGTAAATAGTGGCATTACTTTGTAACACACTATAAATAATAATGACATATGTCATAGAATTACAGATACCTAATTATCTACTACACTGCCCTCTGTGCTAATATTTACCCAGTGGCGTTGACGTTTAAATCAAATTATTTTTAAGTTGAGTCTATGTTTTTGTATTTTGCAAAAACATAAGTGCAGAACATAAATCTTTCAGAAAGGCATTATTTAGAAAGAAACATAATTTTCAAATGAATTACTTTTTTTATTCAGTTAAATGTGTCCATAAATATTTTATGTTGCACGCCTATGCATACAAAATGCAATGAAGTTATCTGCAAGTAATATTATATCAGACGGCTCACAAATGACCTTGAATAGTCATCTTTCGTGAATACTAGTTTATGTGTGTGCATGTGTGTGTAACAAAATTTTCGTCTTTGATAACTCTAATATTACAATTGCAAAAATTATAATTCTTTCGTATTCCTCTTTGTTGCATCCATATGAAGAGCTGATTAAATTTTGGTTATAATTGGTCAACCGAAAGTACCCTCATTTGAATATGTTAACAGTTTTTTTTTTTGAAAAAACGATGTTAAGTATAATTTTTTCATATTTAATGTTATTATAAATGGCACAAAATTGACCTCTATGGTGCACTCTCAACGCCAGCAAAGAGTGCCCGTAAGGTGACGTCTGGTAAGCGCCCGCACGGTGCAAATACTTCATCATTACCGATATATGTGTACAAAGCAGATTGGCACACCCAGCATTAGGTAATAAGCCGTGATGATATATTTATTTATTTATTTATTTATTTATAAATATTAAAGAACATTATATTCTCTATACGATTTAACTGCATTTTATACTTCATATTAAATGGATATAAAGTTATAAAATTATAACGAAATTCAATTTCATAAATTAGCCACCTATGCTAGTAACAGCTACTATATTAAGGAAATTCTAATTGAAAGATGTCAGTATCAAATGCAATTGACATATTGGTAGTATATTTGTGTTATAGGATCTTTTTGCTCGAAACTTTCTGTATGAAATTTATATAAAATACATAGGTACAACTGGCGAAAGGTAATATGTACATACAAGAAATTTATAATCTTTTGCAAGGAACTTTCTGTATGGATTTTATAGAAAATACATAGGCATTTACGAAAATTCTACCGGTAAATACCGCATTTATAGACTGCGTTCGAAAACACGAGTTCATGAAGAATCTAATCTCAAAAAATGTAGTGATCAAAGTAGGACTCTGCTCAGTATGTTAACTACGTCAAAATTTGTTTAAAATTTTCAAATGTTTTCATAGGTTATGGATCTACCCTGTTTACCACTTGCGTTCTTAAAATATCGATTCCGGTAGCTATAACCTGATAAACAGCTGTTTACCGATATATACCGGTAGAATTTTCGTAAATGCCTCATAGAACTAACGGAAGGTAATGTGCTGGCCATATCAGATTTTATACAAATTTGCCTAATTTTAAATTTGAAATCGTCACTAAAGTGCTCAAAAATCGTTATTAAAAGTTCAAAAAACGGCACTAAAGTAATACATTATATTATATTTATGCAAATGCAGTATTGCCAACCTTATGATAATTATTGTAAATGCAAGATAATTTGGGCAGACGTACGACGTACAATACTCGTAATAGGTACAACGTAAAATGACAGAAAATATGTGCAAGAAGAACAAACTAAATAATTCTAATAAAAAAGTATAAGATATACATAATTTTGAGTGTTCTTTATAATATCTTCAATGTCTGAAATTAGCAACATTGAATGAGACATTGGCAGATATGTAACAAAACATATAAAAATAAATATTCATTAACTGTTACAATTTTTCGATTTAAAATAAAATATAGTAATATACCTCGCACTGAAGTTCTTTTTTATCACTCATTTGGTTTTATTAAATCCTACATTCGTGATAAAATATAGAACTTGTTTCTTCTACACTCATTGAAATCTCTATTATACAAGCATTGAAATCTCTATTATACAAGCGTTGAAATCTCTATATATGAAGCTGTAAACTACTTGATACATATATTCTTTGAGATTACGTAACTCTTATAGACATATGCTACCTGCTAATAAATAAATGGTGGACCATATGTTAAAAAATGTTGAAAATATATACATATCTATGTATCTATAATGAATCTGTTGTTACATAATTGATGCTTTCAAATTTAAGAAACCGCAAAAAATGAAAGCGTTTATAGGTACACTAGTTGTTTATTTTCGTAAACGTAACCGAGATAAATTTTGTCAGACATATTGCTAAATGTTATCGTGACTATCATATAACATAATTTTTTATCTTCCGTAGAATCTGTAGAGCATGGAAGCAGAAAGCATCTATTTTAAGTACAGTGTGTTCAAAAAAATTCCTAACTCGGAGTAGGCTATGTACAAAGAAACGTATGTCAATTAATTAAATGTCAATTTGACATAAGATATTGAGAGTGGAGGATCCACACACACATACACAGACATCATCATGAAAATGTTAAAATTGGATTCTAGGGACCTTAAAACGTGCTGTTTTAAGGTCCCTAGAATCCAATTTTAACATTTTCATGATGATGTCTGTGTATGTGTGTGTGGATCCTCCACTCTAACTCAAATACTATCGTTCAGCAAATTTTGAAATCTTGTATTTCGAACTTTTTCTGTATTGGAAAGAAACCATTAGATTTTGGTGAATATCGGATAACCGGAAATGACTAGAAGCTCAAAATAATTTTTCTTCGAAAAATACCTTTAAATGTTATTTTTCGAGATTAATGTTATTAGGTCAGGTCGCGATTCTGGGGAACCCGGTTCGATCTCGACCGACGCCAAATATTTACAATTTTAAATGGCACAAAAATTGACCCCTGTGGAGAACTCTCCACGCCAACAATGAGTGCCCATGGGGTAACGCCTGGTAAGCGCCCGCACGGTGCAAATATTTCATCATTACCGAATTCTGTGTACAAAGCAGATTGGCACACCCAGCAATGGGTAATAAGCCGTGATGATATATTTATTTATTTTAAATTTTGTATAAATTTGCATTAATACTTTTCTATATATTTTATGGATAAATTTATAAAATTATCTATAATTTAAATCCCAGAGCCTACGCTTGAAACAAACAAAACGCAGTTATTCAAATGTAAAAAAGATATGTTAATTTTTTTAGCAACAGCTCATTAGGTATAGGTATGAAAATCATCTCAAAAATAGCGTTAACCATGGAATTACGATTCGTTATATCATAACACTTACAGTCATAATGCTTACAGAATAGCCCTATAAATAAGCTGTTTATAGTTTTGTAAAACGCCAGATTGTATAACACCGCCACGCCGCGAAATCAACGACGATTTGACAATCTGGCCATGTTGTATTAAAAGACTAATTTTACAATCTGCCTGTGACATATATAAATTGACAATTAAAGCATTACAAAATAGTTATAATCTTAATAGTTTGATAAATTGCAAGTTCCTAGATATGGAGTTTCTCCTAATTTAATTGTTACCTGTTTCCAAGTGATAAATTTCGTATTAAACTTACGCAAAACAAGTAAAACTCTACATAAGCCTACTTCGTTTATGCAATACAATTTGCATGTGCAACCAGCTGTTTTATATATTAAAATTTACAAAATTATTAAAGAACTTTTACATACCAAGGCCGAATAGAATTAGAAATAAGAAATTGGTAACATTGCAAAAAAGTAGGTAAATTGATTTTTTGTTGTTTTGAAATTAATAAAATAATTTGGCTAAGCTGTTTGAATAAAAATTATAGTTGATTGAATTATATCCTTGAATCGTACGAGAAAAGAATTTAAATAAATAATATAAGATGCAAATAAATTTGTGAAACATAAATTCAAAATGTCTGCTCATACTTAAATGAAGGTTATAATTTATTAATTATATATTAAAATATCTATTCATTGTATATTTTATATTATTAACGGCTAAATATTCATATTTATTCAAATTTTAAATATTCACATATTGTTAGCCATATACAGAAGTTTCCAAAAAAGGCGCCATGTATGAAAACCTGGACAAGTACAAGAGAGCCGTTTAAATTAGATTATAATTTTGGTCAATATTTACTTAGCATTGAATCACTTTTCAAATTTTGTTTTAGATATGTCATTACATTTTATGACGTCCATAAAAAAATTAAAATTAATGAAATACAGTAAATTTTATATTATTCTAAAAACTAAATTAGAAAATTGGTAATGGAAATAAACTAATTATTATCTTTAATTGAGTTTTTTAATTGTTTGTTTATATTTTTTCAATATAATAATGTGGTCCTGCATCATAACAAAAAATAATAAAATATACACTTTATACTTGTATTACTCAATAAATAGCGATTAGGATGAAAAAAAAACAATTTTTTAATAATGATTTTGCGAGATATTATTTGAGGTTTGTTGTTAGTGTCACTGTGACGTCACATTAGTGCTACCTTTCTCTCGCTGCCTACTATAGGGCGCGAGCAGACACGTGACTCAAGCAACCTTGAAGTGCTTAAAATCAGCTGATTTGTGTGTCACTTTGACAAGAACAATATCATTTTGACAGAAGCAATGTTTTGACTTATTTTGATTTTGAACTGATAAAGTATTATTATTGTACACTTATCAGGCAGTGAAATACATGAAATTAAAAAATAATAATTTTATAATAGTTCAAAATTAAAATAAGTCAAAACATTGCGACACGGGCACACAAATCAGCTGATTTCAAGCACTTCAAGGTTGCTCGAGTCACGTGACTACTTGCGCCCTATAGAGCTTGTGTGAGAGAAAGATATAGCAATAGGTGTTTCTACAGCTACTAGATAGTAAATAGCTGACTCATCCGCCATATTAGTGCCAAAATGAATGCAGTAAATTATGAAATAAAAGTACATAAAGTTTATAAACTATTTTTCATAATTAAATATAACTTCCATATTTGCCATTTTATATTTATTTAAAATAATAAAACAAGAAAAAATACGGTTCGTTAAGATTTTTGAGGTTAGAGGGGAAAAACAACTCGTTATTATGGATAATTTCTATGATTATTAATACTGTAACATTAGCCGTGTTCCTTCGGGTTGCTATTGTGATTTTATGAATCCTGATTAATTTAATCGTGATTCTTTTGAAACAGGATTTAAAATTTATAGCAAGAAAACAACACAATCTAGTGTCAAATGTCAATGTCATATGCAGACTAATGCAAACTATCCTACTTTATTTTATAAATAATCAACTGTCTAGTTTTATAGGAAGAATTAAAAATGGATTATATTGAAGTAAAAAATAATGTTCTTGGTAAGAAATATAAAGTATGTTTATTTCAAGCAAATCTTTATGTGGTTCATTATACGCTTTTGTAGAAAAATCTTATTTCCCTTGATGCCACAAACCCCACATTCGTAAATTTCTACGCTCGAAATAGTATATTTTCAATTTGTTCTGAACTGAATCCATATGAATCACTCAAAAAGGTTGATTCTGAAGGGAAGGGGGAAGGTTGTCTAGTGATCACAAAATGAGAAAGTGGGGATAACAAATAGGAAACGTAAAAACATTATTCTTCTTAATCATGATCAGTTTTATCATTTAGATTACGAATCACATCCCGAAGGAACACGGCTATTGGTATTGAATAATTTAAGTGGCTCCAAAATGGTGGACGAGTCAGCTGTAATTTATTTAGTAGCTATAGGTGTTGCCGTGACGTCATGTTGACATTAAAAATCAAATGCAGTTAAACTAAAATCAATTAAGACTTTTTAACTACGAATTGTTTCCAAATTAAAAGTATTCATTTAAAATAATAAAAAATTGGAATGCAGGACCCCATTGTTACATTTTTGTTGTTTGAAATAAATAAACCTAGAAAAGTTACACATCGTTGAAAATAAATAAAATCCATATAAAAATTAAAACTTTGAAATCATAACTCGAAATTCAATAGTCATAAAAAATTTCAGCATTCATTTTATTGCCGTGAGGTGACGCCTGGTAAACGCCCGCACGGTACAAATATGTCATCATCATTACCGATATCTGCGTACAAAGTAGATTGGCACACCCAGCAATGGGTAATATACCGCGATGATATATTTATTTATTTATTTATTTATTTATTTATTTATTTATTTATTTATTTATTTATTTATTTATTTATTTATTTATTTATTTATTTATTTCATACTTGGAAGTTATTTACAAAATTTACATTTTCTCCTATATCTAGTGACCTATGTATTTTTAAATATCTGCTATAGTTGGAAAACTTTTGTCAAATTTAACCTATTTCGTACCTATCTCTTAAAATTATTGAGATCCTCAGGTTTGGCGCGCTTTTTGGAACACCCTGTATATGTTAACGAAACCGGAAGTTAGTCATACATCTACTAAAAACACCGTGAAATTTTAAATTCGATTAATTCAGTTATAAAACTTGCAAAATAAAATATAAATATGGTAATGAATGCAGAATTTAATTCTCTACAACTTTTATTTGAAGCATTATTGCCTAAAATGAATAGGCCAATTTTAGGCAAGAAAAAACTGTTTCCATGTTAAAAGCATATGCTACGCTTTTCGTGCTGCACCCGTTATGTGACATTTTGATGCAGACAGAATCAATTATTTCGATTATCCGAATAACCATACGAAATTAATTCTACAGACAGTTGCCTCCAACAATATGGCAGAGGTAGCGGTGCACAGTAATCATATTAAGTAAAAGTATAGAAAGGAAAGTATCAGGTCTCTGTTACTGTAAGACAGCAACAACAATTTCTTCTACGTTTCGATTTCATTATAGCCGTGTTCCTTTGGGCTGTGATTCGCAATCCAAATGATCAAAGTGATGATGATTACAAATAAGTATGTTTTTTGTTTCCTAGACTACCTTCCCCTTTCCCTTCTGAATCAAACTGAGTGATCATACGGATTCATTTCAGAGCAAAATCTAAAATGGCTGACGACGTTTGTTGCATCTTTTTCTACAAAAGAATGCAATGACCCACCATACTTTTGAAAACAAAATCACAATTACAGCCCGAAGGAACACGGCGTATTCCTCAAAAGACAACTTGGGTATAGTGACATTTATAAGAGTCCAATATCCAATCACAGATTTAAAAATAAAAGTCAGAATTTTGAAATTGAATGTGAAAGCAAACATGTTGACCCTGTGTTATTTTTATTGAGGTAGCGAAGTTAGTTAAATTTATAAATTATTTCTGTGGTCAGTAATGTGTCATTTAGATAGAAATCTTTAAGTTATTAAGATCTCTATTCTGTAATATTATAATTTAAAAGATAAAGATTTAAAATTTATAAAATCACGACTTGTTACCCATTTCTACCCAGAAATGGGCAACAAACTGGTTTTATTATATTTTTTTCAAGCTTTATCCTAAAAAAATTGTTGTGGCCAGCACAATACCTCTCGCCATTTTCATTTTATGTTACATATTTAACATTTCTCGTAAGCAAAAAAAATTCTTGATTATTGTTTCTAAATGTTCGATTTGATTCTTAAGTTTTAAATCAGAGCTCACACTAACGCCTAATAGGAAGGTATATAAACTATATATTCTGTATTTTTGACACTGTCAATTATCACAAATATTTGTATTTCTCAATTGGTTTTCATAGTGTTGTTTTTACTTCCTTGTACGAAGTAAAGGAAGTATTGTAATCGCGAAAAAAATCGGTTTTCAGATTTCAACGAAAATATCCATTTTGACCATACCTGAATCCATTTTGACTAATTTCGTTGTGACGTCTGTACGTACGTATGTATCTCGCAAACCTCAAAAACGATAAGCCGTAGAAAGTTAAAATTTTGTATTTAAGACTTCTATAACGTCTAGTTGTGCACCTCCCTACTTGGTCATTACATAATTTCCAGAAATGGTACGTCATTTGAAGCCTATAATAGATTTTAATGAAAAACTATTTTAAAATATAATCCACAACTTTTCAAATTTGGTATATAAGACTTTTATGTCAATTGAGATAAAATAGTAGATTTTGGTTAAAACAGGTTAACCGGAAGTGATATATTACCTGAAGTTGTTAACAGTTTTTCTTGAATAAAATGGTTTCATTTTGATTTTAGAAATAAATGCTTCAAATAAGAGTTTTAGAGAATTAAATTCTGCGTCTAGCACATCAAGTATTATTAAATTAGCCCTTTGTATAAGCGAGATATATAAATTTAAAACTTATATACTTTTTGGTTATTGTAATAAAGCTTGCTATGGATTAGGACAACAATTTACGTCAAATACGTGCAATTTTATAAATGGGTCTATACTTCATATTGGTCTTGCGTACAAGGAAGTCGTGTGGTGTCCACATCAGATTTTTTATCTTTAAATCTGAAGATAATAAAAAATTCATTCTTTATATAATATTTGTAATAACTTCTACTTTCGGTTGTCCAATTGTTACCAAAACTTAATCAACACTTCTCTTTATAATATTCGATTCAGGAATACATAGTTAAATAAGTCTTTAGTCTTACAGTATTTGAGAAATCGTTCTTCCAGCATCCAGACAAATAGAATCAAATTCAAATGTTAAAATCGGGTTCTAGGGTGATCCTTAAAGTGCTAAAGAACTACTTTCAACACTTGGTAAACAAATATTTTGACAACAGCAATGGGTAGTAAGTCGTATGTATATTTATATTTGTTAAATAAAAAAGTTGTTGTGTAACTTTATGGTTTGGTATAAATAAATCCTCAGACTTAACAAACAATTAGGGCCAAGTCTAACTAGGTATAGTATAATATCGATGCTAATTTAACAGACATGAAAATATTTAAAAAAATAATGCATTGAAGTATTCACAATAATTTTTAATAATTTTCACCAACCTCAAGCAACATAACCTTATATAAAATCTCAAATTAAAAGCGCTTTAATGGAGCGCGTTTTTCATTATATTCTTGTGAACAGTCTACTCCATAAAAGCGCTTTTATTCTGAAAGTGCGCTGGTAATACCGGCCATAACCCAAACCCTGTCATACTAACTACTTCCCTCCACCCCACTATAGTGTTTAAGTATCACAATGTCATACTTACACGACACTACACTAACACTACACTTGTATGGTTTTAATGGTATCCTACCGAGTCGTCAGACACTGACTAGTGAGAGGTTTTGAAGCGATGTGATCCCCTACTTTCCGATGCAGAGTTTATAAACACAGCAGGAGGAGTAATATGAGAGGAGGGAGTCAGATGGAAAGACAGGGATGCATGAAGCAGGGTGCAGGGTTAAGCAATGACGATAAAGGTGATTTAAATACAATTGAATTGTTAATTAATGTATGAATCATACGTTTTGGCATTTTCAACATTTTTTTTATCTTCCGTCACCTTTAGGTAAGGAAGGCATTGTCTTTGGTCAAAAAATACGGTAGTGAGTTTTTGATGAATAAGCACGTTTTAGGGTCCCTAGAATACAATTTTACTATTTTTACAATGATGTCTGTTTGTGTGTGTGTGTGTGTGCGTGTGTGTATGTGTGCGTGTGCGTGTGTGTGTGCGTGTGTGTGTGTGACAAAATTTTCTAATGCGATAACTCTATTCCAAAAATTATAATTCTGTCGTATTCCTCTTTGTTACATCCATGTGACGATCTGAGTAGATGTTGGTAAGAATTGGTCAACCGGAAGTACCCTCATTTGAAAATTTTAACAGTTTTTCTTGAAAAAACGTTGTTAAATATAATTTTTCTACATTTAATGTTATTTTAAATATTTAAAAAATCTCATGTGGCCAGCACATTACCTTCCGTCAGTTCTATGTATTTTGTAGAAATTTCATACGAAAAATTCCTTGCTAAATTAAATATTCTATTTCTTGTACATTACCTTCCGGCAGCTGCATGTATTTTATGCAAATTTCATACAGAAAATTATTATTATTATATATATATATATATATATATATATATATATATATATATATATATATATATATACAGGGTGTAAATGAAATAAGTGCATTAAATTTAACCAGTAATGTAACTCGACGAGAGCAACAATATTTCTTAATAACTTTTTTTCTAAGTCTTTTAGATTTTGAGTTAAAATTCTTTAAAGATTTGCTGCATATTTCGTTACCCGCCCATGAAGAACAAATGGCTGCTGCCGTATTCAAGTGGGATACAAACAGCTCAAAAATTGTCGGTTATCGGTTACACTTGCAGTCACAGTAATTAATAATTGAATCAACGGAAATAACATTTATTATTAATTAATTCGTAATAGTACAATTTTTAAAATAAAGAAATTTAAATTTTGGATAACATAATTATAAAGTTGTGTATTAAACCAGGCTTTTAATCGTGTGAATAGAGGAAGACAAGGAGGAACTAAGTAACGAGGAAGAGCAAAAGCATAGTTATTAGGTTATTATGGACAAATCATAATAGTTTAAATACGTTATTCAAAAATGTAATTACAAACTTTTGTCCTTTTAAACGAGGTACATAAGCCAATAATTAGTCGTCCATTTATTGTTCCCGCCCAAAAAAATTTTAATGAATATTTTTACATTTTCGTCTGTCGAGATGTGTATTGTGCATAATAAATATACCTTCCCAAGATTGAAGTCTGTTATGTGCTGAAAACATTGTACTTTTTGCACATGGTATGGATACAACTGTTGCTTTTTTTTAAATTGTCATATGTGACACTCCGTGTTGTGATAAAGATGTACAAGATTAACAAATGTGCGAATATTAGGAACGTATGATTTGGAAACGCTTCGTCTAAATGCGTTGGCATCTCTTTAACATTGGCTTTATATCAACCACAAATTAAAATGTAGTAAAGATATGAATAAATAAATAAACCATAGGTAAGTAATTACAATGTCTGTGAACTCGCTATTTGTAAACGTAAGCATTTTGACAGAACAAGTTTATGACTAATGTCAAAATTTAATTGCAACAACTGACAGGACTGTCAATTACTAAAACAAAAATTTTCAGAGCTATTGCTACTGCATTCAATTATTAGAAAAATACTTGGAACGACTCGTCAATTTACGGGGTTGTAAAAATGCTAAAAATATATGCGATTTCGAGAAAAAGTTATTAAGAAATATTGTTGCTCTCGACGAGTTATATTACTGGTTAAATTTAATGTACTTATTTCATTTACACCCTGTATATAATTTCAGCACAACCTAACCTAACACACAATTTTGTAATTCCACACAGCTATTACACTATCGCCCAGTTTTCCTGTCGTGAAGATAGCACCACGGAACACAGGAGTCACTTTCATACTGAGAATTGGAAATAATTTTTGAGTTTGACGTCAATCGAAACTACAATCAGTCACATAATGAACTCAGGGACACGCTTTATTAGTTTCATTGATTTTAATATATGGGAAATCGAAAGTGCATTAAGTTTAGAGGAATTTAATATACTATTAATACTCAATTCCAACCATATTAAAATACAATTTAATCAAGTAATTTAAAATTATTTTTCGACAAATTTGATTGAAAATAAATATATTATCACTGCTTTTGAGACAGTATTGGTTAGTAGTATAAACAATGATTAAGGATAATTAACGAAAAGATAAGTAGCAGTGTTTTATCACTGTCAATCGTTCGCCCAGTCATCATTTTCAAGAAATAAATTCATTTAAAATATGGATTTTAAACTTACAAAAATTGAATATATTATTCAATGTAGGTTTTATTGTAAGCACTTAATTTTCACGACATTGTTCTTCATTGTGCCAAATATAAAGGGTCTCGGTTGAAGCTAAGTCTCGACTACAAGGTAACCCTTAAAACTGCTGTCTAATCACACTCATCATTTTTTCATTCTACCAGCAATTGTATTCAAAATTAAATACGGTGGAACAATAATGGACCTTTTCAATTTAACGACTATCTCTTTCTATAGCTGCAAATAGTAAGAAAATGGCGCGAACAACTGCCAGTTGGGCTGTCAAACGAAACGGCAAAAATATTGCAGTCATTGAAATGCCAGTATTCTCAATGAAAATTTGCACCGTTAGATATTTTAACTTCAATAAAAGCTTTTGTAACTTATTTCAAATAGATTTTTTAAAGTTATCTGAGATATTCTCACATTTTAGGTCCAATTTTTTTAGAAACAAACGCCATAGATCTCAATTGTTCTTACAATGCCACATTGCGCATATCTTCTATCTCTTTAAATTGAAAAGGTCCATTGTAACCTACTGTTATATGAAATTTATCATTAAAATATCATTACTTCACCTAAGATGAATTAGTATAAATTTTGAAAAACAATAAATAAAATTGCACGTATTTAACAATTAATGGTCAGTATATACGTTTCTAATGACGTAAAATAAAAGAAATAAATATAAATCTTACAATTTATAGGTTACAAGTTTCTGTCTTATTCAGACGTTGAAATCACCGTGTATTTTATATAATTGTACCATAAAATTTAAGCAATTAAATAAATTTCAACCATAAACACAAAAATAAAATTGTAATCATATTTTTAAGATATAATTTTATGTTAACAAGGTTATAATAATATAGGTAAACAAATATATTTTGTACTCATGTATAATTTAAGACATTGTATGTGTGTATGTATGTATGTATGTATGTATGTATGTGTGTGTTTGTGTGTGTGTGTGTGTGTGTGTGTGTGTGTGTGTGTGTGTGTGTATGTGTGGATCCTCCACTCTATCTCAAATACTATCATTCAGAAAATTATGAAACCTTGAATTTCGACCTTTTTCTATTATGGAAAGAGCCCATTACATTTTGGTGTAAATCAGAAAACTGAAAATGGCACTTTACTTGAATCTCAAAATAGTCTTTTTTTCGAAAAATGCCTTTAAATATTATTTCTTCGAGATTAATGTTATTATAAAAATTAAAGATTACTAAATTTTCTACAGATTTGCATTAATATATTTTTTCATATTTTATGGATAAATTTATAAAATTATCTATAATTTATTCAAATGTAAGTAACTGACAAAAAAGTCATTGTCAAAGAACTAATCATTTCAAATTAATAATAGTACCGTTTTAAAACGAAAAAAGTAAATAGAACAATAGGAAAGGAAATCAATACAGTTTCCAGCATAAGTAAATATGTAGATATGTATTTCGATAAATAAAAATTCGCAAAAAAGTTTAAGCTAATCCTCATTTTTGGATTAGTGAATTCTATTCTATCCCAGTATTTAAACTTTAATCTTCATTTTATTATCAAAAAATCTGATGTGGCCAACGCATAACCTCTCGACAGGTATTTTACCTGGTTGTACGCATACAACGAAAAATATTTTTAAATACAAATACATATATTCATGTCTCACTACAAAATAATTCTCACATATATTTGCAAAATCTTTGGGATATTTTAATATAAATTATGTACAATACATACATACATTTTCTTTACATTCAATATCCTGAAATTTTCTTTATCTTTATATTCGTCATTTTTTCGCAAATTCCTTTTATATTCTTTTTTACGTATATTCTTTTGCGTTGTTGACTTTTTATTTATTTTCATAATCTTCATAATGATGTACAAATATTTTTGACAGTGGCATACAAATATTTTTGACAGTGACATTTATGTGTCAATTACAATCATTTGAATTGAAGATATAATAATGAATTTATATTTATCGAATAAACAATTTAACGGTCTTTAATATAAGTATTTACATATGGACATCATCGTAAAAATGTTATAATCGGATTCTAGGTACCTCAAAACGTGCTTATTCACTAAAATCTGGATATGCGATTTTTAACATAAATTCAATACCTCTTTTAGTGAGAGGTAAATAGGTAGTTACTAAGAGATTAGACTATATTTTAAGAAATAAATTTCCATAATTAGAGTAAAATTCGCTAATCCAAAAATATTTTTTGTCAGTTTTCTACAAATTTATAGATTTATTCAGAATTGGCCTATAAATATCTAATGTAAACGTCAACCAATCTTCAAGATCGTAGATCTGTAAGTCCAGCTAAAGTGTGAAAAGGGCATTGGGCATTATGTCCGATTGCGCCAATGTAATAACTCAAGTATTAAAATTGACTTAACTTGACAATATTGCATCGAAATGAAATGTCAAATCAAATATAATATATTGATGTCAAAATTTCGATTCCTATTTCTGTGTTTAAGCCTAACTTAAAATTTAAGTCTTGTTGGTGCAACTGAGCATTAGATGAATAAAAAGTTCCTCTATATTGACAGCTTTGGCAGCTTAAAATCCTCAGAAATTAATATGACAGCTTTGACATTTTTTAAACCTAAAAATTAGTTTGAAACCATTGCAAAAGAAGATTGGTTGGGTGTTTGTATTATTGTTGAAAATATTTCTAAAAACTATGACCAAGTGACTTATTCTCAACTTATAATATATAACTACTTATTAAATCTATTTGAAAATATTAATTGTATATAAAACTTCATTGAATAGAGATATACGTCATGAAAATTTCTCATGTACACTTATTCTAATAAATTCGCATAATAAAGTAAAACTACTCACAATAAGTTTTGTAATGTGTGTCAGAGACTTTAGTTATTATGAGAGAAAACTGATTACTTAAATTATTACTGTCGGAGGCAATAACAATATAAAACTAATGATGCATATATTAGCCTAATTGCGGAACTATAGAAAATGAAAATTCGTTACTGAGAATTTAAAAAAACTAAATTATATTTAAATTATGAAATTACCATTATCGGCGGTCAATGTATCAGTAATACACATCAATATACCACAATCTTCTCGATTGAACCGTACTAACTGCACAAATGTACATAATTATTATTTTGACTAACTTTAAAACACAATAATGGCATATAGATCTTTAAATTCAAACGTAATTGTAAAACATGATTTGCATATATTTTGTTTGAATCAGGTACTATTAGACAATGGAATATGTAAACAAATTTACTAATTAGACTTTTAGAAACAAATACATAGCTAATAATCGTTTTGGAATAATTATTTTTTTATTGTTCTGTTTTGTGTTAATGAATAAAAAATATAAATATTCGTGTTAAAAATAAGATACATGCACAGAGAAAAATGGTTGTTTTTAGCAAATATTCATAGTTAAGGGGTACTTCATTCATCTAATTATTGTAACCTTGCAACAAATTCAATTTAATCTTTAATATGAAATGTATTTTATTCATTCAGTTATATTATTTATTTGACCGTGACTTATTTCATTTAAATTTAATTTAATTTTCTTAAATAAACTAATATATTTATGCTTAGTATTTGAAATTGAGATTTTTAATAAATAAATTTATAATTTTCTGAAATATTTACTTCCTACAAATATGTAATTTTCTCACACATAAATATTACTTGTGGCAAAATAATATTTCTATTGAGTGAACAATGTTCTATTTGTCAAATGACGATTTTAAGTGAAGTGACCTGTATGGACTTTACCTTCCGTCACCTTTAGGTAAAGAAGGTAGGTATTGTCTTTTGTCAAAAAATTCGGTGGTGAGTTTTTAATGAATAAGCACGTTTTAGAATCCCTGGAATAAGATTTAATGAATAAGCACGTTTTAGAATCCCTGGAATAAGATTTAAGTATTTTTACGATGATGTGTGTATGTATGTATGCATGTATGTATGTGTGTATGCACATATGTATATATGTATGAATGTGTGTGTGTGTGTGTGTGTGCGCGCGTGCGTATGTGTGTGTGTGTGTGTGTGTGTGTGTGTGTGTGTGTGTGTGTGTGTGTGATGATTTTTAGGATCCGAAAGCTCAAATACTACAATTCAAAAAATTATATTACTTTCGTATTCCTTTTCTTTACATTTTAAGATTTTAACAGTTTTTCTTGAAAATACACTGTTAAATATCATTTTTCCATATTTAATGTTATTATAAATATTAAAGCATATTTTATTCTCTATACGATGTGATTACACTTTATATTTCATATTCAATGGATATAGAGTTAAATAGTTATTAACGTCATAAGGCTGATATGTAGCAAATAACAGATGAGGTTGAATGTTATAAAATCGAGGCGATAGCCAAGATTATATAATCAACCGTGTCTGTTATTTGTATATCAGCCGTGTGACGTTCAGTATTTTTCACAATAACATAAAATATCTTCTTAAAATTCTATTTTCTATGGCATGTTGACAGGTGACAGCTCTTCATGACAATTTCATGACGCTGCGATTTTTTTTGGAACACATGATTTTTAATAATTGTACTGTTATAAAAAATAACGGCCGTGGCTGTTTTGATGCATATATCGGTTGAACATACAGAACTGTTAAAGCACATTTAACAGTATGCAATTATGAAAAAATTATAAAGAAATTAAATTTCATAAAGCAGCTAGCTGTGCTATAACCATGGAAACCGCTACTATATTAAGAAAATGCTTATTGATAGATGTCAGTGTCAATTACAATTGACATGTTTGTGTTATAACTTTACTGGAAATATAGAATCTCTTAGGTACATGAAACTTTCTGTATGGAATTTGTACAAAATACATAGAACTGAAAGAAGTTTACATACTTGAAATATGGAATCTTGTGCAAGAAATTTTCTGTATGAATTGAACGATTGCAGACGAATATAGTTTCTACCCCGTAAATTATGTATGGCGGGTATTCCATTAATTTTTTCCCAAAACTGAAGAAAATCCTGTTTAATTGATTTCATATATTCACTCACAATTTTTATTGTATTAAGAAAAATCATAAAACATATATTTTACCTTTAAATTAAAATGTCTTTCTTCTTTCTATAGAAAGAATTTAAGAAAGTAAATCTCAAATTTTTATTGTTTCATTTGTTTCCCACTGAAAAACAATTGCCGAGCAAAACAATATCAGTGTCATTTGT